>NIJG01000134.1:1299832-1353145 GCA_002201625.1 Euglossa dilemma | reverse complement strand
CGCGGCTTCCGCCGCTTCCACTCTGATTATGAGTTTCTTAACGTTCAAACTTCGTTGCTCGACCACCCTCCTCGAGGAGGCGGCCACGGCTTTATGTCCCGGAGCATAATAAACCCATTTCCCCGCGCTCGTCCCGCTTCCTCTGCCTCCTCCTCCGTCTCGGTTCCCTTCCGCTTGGACTTGGCGCGAAAATTGCAGCCGGGCAAACTTGTGTCTGGCAAAATGGAACGGCGAAGATCGTTCGAGTGACCACGCGCGCCGGAAGTCATCCCCGGGCTGCGAGCCGGTTTATCCTTTTCGTTCGTGAGATGCAGATTCCGAGAGGTGACGCCGCGTTTGATAGCGGCGAGTCTATTGGATATTCAGAAGAAACGGTTTGCGAGGAGGAACGGACCTGCGGCAACGAGGAAACCGCGTTTAGTATTTATTTCCCAGAAGACCTCGCGTCTCTCTCTTTTCTCTCTTTCTCTCTTTCTCGGCCGTGGATTTTTAGCCGATCATCGGGTATCGGGAAATCTTCGGGCATTCGCCCCTGCGGTTTTGTACGGGTACAGTTTCGATAGGGTGTTTATAGAAATAGAATAAAGAGGCGAGAAATGGTCGGGGAAAAGGCGGCTCGTTTATTATGCGCTTGAATATAAATGAGGGAACAGCTCGATCGGATTAAGAGGTGAAACGGAACTGGGTTGACCGACGATAGGCACGGTGAAACGAGTAATTGCGCGGCGACAGTTTTTGGCCCCCTCCAAATGAAACTTAAATTCAATTTCGGCCTGTCGAGCTGAGCCGGCCCCGGCTGAAACGTATTTATAGCGAATTATCGAAATAAAATCACTTTCCGAGGCAATTTCATCAATCTACCGCTTCGGTTCCACGTTATTCTCGATTCTATCGCGTTACAAGCGCGCGGAAAAACCGTTGCGCTGTAATTGACTGCTGCATCATTATCGCCAGTCACGGAGATAGCCGCGCGTTTAACAATTTTAAAATAGCCAAATTTACGTTTAACTGTCGCGCGAAGATCGACGCCCCGGTATAAATATTCGATATTTATATCGCTTTGCGGATTTATTTCCCCGACGCGCTTCCAATTATGCCTTTTATGTTCGTCTTTTCGGTGAAACGCTTCTACGATTTTATATTCCGTCCCGTGTCTCTCCGTTCGCGTTTTAAGCCCTATTATTTATCGCGTTTGTTATTTTTTCAATCGTAGCTGTTGCCCGTGATTCACAGCGACAGCCAAAAAATTTAAATGCAAGAAGACGGCCCCCGACCGTCTTATTTCCATCTTTTCCACGATCATCCCCCGTTATCATCCAAACGATCCCATCTGCGAGTTGAGCCAACCCGGAGAGATCCGTGGAACACGGCTGGAAGGTCTGGAGCGCGACGCGTGGAAGGCAGCAGCGATCGTTAGCAAATTAAGCGACGATTGTCCGGGGGCAGGCCGATCTCGAGTCTCGCGCAAATGAAAATATAATGCCGTTCCCGGTCGCGTAGGCTGTCGCGAATTTTCGGTTAGGGGACCTTAAATCTCCCTTCTCAGCGGGTAGTCGAGACGCAATCTCTTCCCGAGGGCCGACCTCTCTCTCTTCCTCTCTCTCCTCCTCTCCGTCCCTCTCCGCGACCCCCTAGATACGAGCGAACGCGTGTCTCGCGGACAAAAGATTTATTGGAAATTGCCGAGAAGAAATGGAATAGCCCCGTCGAGGACACGCGCCTCCTCTTTCGCTCGTCTCCTCGTCACCATGACGATGCGTTTTACCCGCTCGGCGGCGAGGAAGGTCGCGGGGCTGGTCGCGTACGCGCCGCGATTTAAACGGCGCGCCCTCCCGCGAGCTCGTCGCATTAGAATATTACTTTGCGCGGGAATAATATATTATTTCTGCGAGTCGGGGCGGGGGTTGCCGGGAACGCGAAATGGAACGCGACCCGTTCGGCCCTCCGGTTATTGTGTCCGGGGGATAATTTACAGGCGGAGGATAGAACGAAATTAGCCGGGTCGTTTGTATTTTTTCCGACGCCGTAAATTTCGGCGAAATTATTTCGATGTAAAGTTTGCCGAATCCGGCCGGACCTCCCTGTAATTCCACGGTTTCCGACCCCCTCTCTCTTTCGCCGTTCGGCAAAAAGGAAGCGATTTCAGATAATCCGTATAATATAGCGATAAATTTCCCGCCGCTTGAACAAACTGATCTCCGTTTAAGAGGCGCAATACGCAATTTCGCGTTCGTTCCTCGCGACGCCGACAGTGGAAACGAAAGGTTGAAATGTCTCGTTGAACGCGCAATGAAATTCAACGCTTTATTTAACTTCCGTTCGAGCTGTTTCCACGCAGAATTCGCGAATCCGATTGGACTTTCTCTATAACTCCGAGGTTTCACGCTCGTTCTTCGCTTTTATCATTCGGCAGCAGGAAGTGCTTTTAGATAATCCGTATAATACAGCGATAAATCTCGCGCCGCTTTAACAAACCGATCTCCGTGCTTAAAAGGTATAACGCGCAATTCCGTGTTCCTCCTTTACGACGTGGAAAATAAAAACGAAAGCTGGGACATCTCGTTCCTCAAATCGAATTAAAACTATTATACAAAATTTCCATTCCTCGCGCAACTCACCCAGTCTCACGCGATTTTCCCATGCGTCAATCATTTTCAACCTCTTTCTTTCGTTTCACAGTCCAAATAAACTACACGTTAAAATATATTTCTTATCCGCGTGACAAAGAAAAACGCATAGAATTTTAATTCACCGAAGAAATTGGTATTCAAACATCCAAATGGACTAGTAATTTGTAAAAAATTTTCCCGAAGCGACGAAAATTTATTCCAAAGCACTTAACGCGGTTAAAAATCACCGCCACAGTTGGCTCGTCCGATTGGAAAGAGACCAACCTTGGAGCACCACCTCGAGAAGCTCTCCCGTTAATCCTTTAATCGGCCATTCTTCTCCTTCGCGTCTCGTTTACGCGGTAATTATCGATCGGCCAATTAGGATCGGGATTTTAATCCCGGCGTAGGGACGGGCAAAGTTTCCACTCTCCTCTTCCTCCTTCTTCTCGCTTTTTTTCTTCCATTCGGCTTCTCCGTCTTCCGTCTCGTGCCTCTTGGCGTGAAAACGGGCTGGCAAATTATCGCGAAGCGCGTCGTCGCTAATGCACGCGAATGGCCAGCCTTAGAAACGCGGGAAATTGCGGCGGTCGGTAATCGACCGGTGCAAAACTCGCGGCGTAATCACGGATTCCTCGTCGGATGGATCGTCACGGGGACGATAAGAAAGGCAGACACGGTGATTGTGAAATCCGCCACGCTTCGTTGGCCGCGCTTCCTGTCCTCCGACCACGCCAGCCTTTCGCGCAGCCGGCTGTGCCCCCCTCCGGCCCCCTCCGTCTTGCCCCCTCGGGGTACGTCTAATCAGCCGGATATTACTTTGTCTTGGGCGTCTTGTTGCTTGCCGCTCGCGCTCGGTCGCGATCTTAATTGCGTCTGGAGATTAGGGATAGGTGGAGACAGGTTTGTTGGCTGCGGAGGCTCGGCGGGATAGGGGAAAGTACCGCGGGTGAAATGCGCGGCGATCGAGCAAGATGTCGAACGCAGATACGGGAGGTTTTATGGTTTCGCGGCTGGATTTTGAGCAGACGGAATTATGGGTTGTATATAACGGGTAATTCCGATAGAGTTCGATACCGGATAATTTCGATAGGGAAACGAGCGAGGTGGTGACAAGGTATCGCGAGCGGGGCTCGCCTATTCGTTTCCAAGGCTTTTAACGCGAATGAATAAACCGTTGGAGAATTTTACGTGAACGGTGGAACGAAGATCGTAAAAGCCAGTGCCGGAATGCAAACAAATGGATCAAGCGGTTGAAACGAACAAACTGAAATATGTCCCGGATTGTCCCGCGTGTTTATGTATCTTAAATATTCGATATGGGGTAATTCGATTTTCGCGCGAATTCGAAACGCAAAGTGTTTATTCTGCATGATTGTGAGTCGTGATTCTCATTGATTGGTAGAATATCGTTGGTACAAATTGTGTACAAACGGTCAGCGGGATAGGGTTTCGCTCGTTAAGCTAAACGAGCGAATAAATATCGCGGGCGTTCTGCTCGTTTCGTGCTTTTAATAAAAAATCACCACACCCATTTTCTAGCCGCGTTCTGCTTTTCTATTTACGAACGGTTGTCGCGTCGCAATTACACCACAATTTATGCTCACACATCCCCGACGTTTCACACAGTTCCGCGCGACTAGCTCGTCCGTACGAGAACTCGCGCGCGTAAACTCCGTTGCAACGAAAATAACCGATCGACGCGACGTATAATTTCAAATTATTCGAACCCGTGATTTGGTTCCGAGCTAACCGCGAAACTCGGCCGTGTTCTTGCTTTCGAAACGGGCAAATGACAGACTCTATTACGCGGCTACCTCGTCATTAATGACCGGCCAAGCCAATAATTTCGAATTACTCAGCCTCCTCGCCGGGAATGTCTACGGCGCGATAACTTTGCCGTCTCGCTTTACGAAAACGCCACGAGGCTCTGTCCCGGTGCGTGGATAGAAAATTTATGCCGGTTAAATGAAAACTAAACGCCGTAACACTTGTCCGCTCCGCTCTAAACAACCATTTTTCGTTGTTCCGGAATCTCTAATTCTCGCCGACCTTAATCGACCGTTTCCATTCGTCGCTCTATCAATCTCCGTTGCTATCGCGCGTGACACGAAAACGCCGCGCTACCGTTCGTCGTTCCACCTCGTCGTTTATTCCGCGTTTCGGTCGGATTCGCCGAAAAACCAACGGATCCTTGGGAAAAGAAAGGGCTATCGGTGTCCCCCGCGGACATACCCGAGATTCTTTCGAGGTTGGAACGCGTGAAACGTCTCCACCCTCGATCACGCGTCGAAACACCGGCGTCGCGTCTCTGCGATCCGTGTCCAATAATAAAATCCCTGGGACGTTGTATCCGTCAAACGATCGCCGCGGCGTATCGCGAGACGTCTGCTCGGCGTCCCGGCGGGCCGTGGCGGACGTGCAACGGGAATTTTTATGAGGTCCATCGGCAATTTACGCGAGATTTTGATGACAGACCATGAAGACATTTCACGAGCCGGCCTCCGCTTCCAGCTCACGTACGGATAACGACCATAGATGACAATAACTACCAGCCCCGTCCAAGCGGCATATCAATTTCCCCGTTCCCTTCTACGCGACTCCTTGCTTACCGACTACGGTACGACAGACGGGCGAGGGGGGCCAGAGGGGAGATTGGTAATCATAGCGCGGCTACCTGGCCGTATAACGGTGAAAAATCGCCGATCGCGCCATTAACGACCGTAATTTCAATACACCGGGGCTTCCCGTGTTACGACGCCTGGACAGCCTGCGTCTCTCTTTCTCTCTCTCGAGGCAACCGAGCACGATTAACTTAATTGGGGTAAACGAGTAACAGCCCGTGTACGTGGCGCGACTCGGTTCCGCGACTCCTTCGTGCCCCCCTCGCGAGGAATTAGCGTAATTGCACGGGCTACCGTGTCGCTCGTAGGCTGCTTCGTTAATTTCCGCCACGCTCTCGTTGCCCCGAATTCCTTTGGTCCACTCCGATCTTCGTCCTCGTTCCCTGCTTTTCGGCAAATAGCCACGAGGTCGCTTGAGATTTTTGGCCGCGTTTGAGACACCTGTTGCAGCCGTCGTTTCTCGAAATCTTTCGAGTTTACGCGTTTTGCTCCTTGCGTCTTATTTCAGAAGGGGTAATTCTCTGCGTCGGTATAGCGTAGATCGTTGTAGATCTCTCGAATCGTAAGGAAATGGTTCTCGATATCGGTGGGACGCGTATCGGTCGGAAGCGAGTGTGTCGAAACAACGAGGTAACAGCATCGCCTGGGATGGACCCCGAGACGTCACCGCAGAGACTCGGCATTGAAAACGCAACGAGAGATCTGCGGTTACACCCAGCACGTGTCCAGCTCGCGCGAGCCGTGGTGCACGCGTTTCGAGACGATTAATCACGAACGCGAACTATTCGGCGGGTCGTTTATGATAAATCGCCGTTGGATAACCGCGGGACACCTTAACGCGCCAACATATCCTTATTCGGTAGATTAACGTCGAGACTTTAGCGGTTCCGAATGCGCGGCGATATATCGCCGCGGCGAGTTCATACGTAAGCGACCCTAATGCCTCACGGGACTGTCGGCACACGTTGACTTCGGCTTATCGCGATTGAACAGAATTAATGGTGATACCCGCGCTAATGTCTGCGTTCCATTTGCCCGTGTGCATTTCCTCGATTCGCACGGGTATTAAATCCGTTGCCGACTCAGCAAGCGGCCCGCTCCGCCCCCTCCGCCGCCCCCCGGTTAATTAAAATTCGTTTCGCGTGCCGCGCCGTCGAAAATTACCGGCCGGCCGCGACGGGGAAAAAGGAGGACACCGGATATCGATCGGATGAATCATCGGGCGCGGAAGATTCCTTGGATCGCGTGGCGCCTAGCGCGCGAAACGCGAGAGGACGCGCGAGAGGACGCGCGAGCCTCGAACCAGGCAAGTGTGCCAACGGGTTTGCGTTTCTTTCGGTTTCGCACGCTTGATTTATGAATCGTTTCGCGGCAGCTTGCGTCGGGGTTATCTGATCGCGGTTTTGATACCGCGGTAGATGGAAAAACGTTAAATACGCTGTAGGTACAACTAGGATTTACAAATTGCGGCGGCGGCCGCCGGAGCCAGCGTTAAGCTTCATTACGAGCGTAATTCCTCTTTAGCGCGTAATTTATACCGGAGAATAGGATTGGGAATCTCGGGACACGGGGGACCAGGGGAAAGCTAGGGGAAGGCGAGACGGGAGTTGCCGGTAATCTCGATGGCTTCCAGGTAGATTCGCCTTTCTTTCCAAGTCGATCGCGCCCCTGCGCCAATCAAAGTTTCTCTCGCGAATCGACGCGCTTGTGGTTCGCACCCGAGGCGTCGAACCGACCTGACGCCGAGACGCGTGTGTCTACCACGCGAAAAGCCGATCGAACGCACGCCATCGAAATTGGTACAATTTGCTCTCGTCACGTATGGGGCGCCACGCGTTGCTGGCGCCGCCCCTGGCGCGCCGCGCCGCACCGCGCCGCGCCTTCGACCCTCTCGAAAAAGTCGTCGACGAGTTCCGATGCGATTTGACGCAAATTAGTCCTAATGACCGTGCCTACAGAGACAGAGAAAAGGATAATTCCTCTCTTTTTTTTTCCCCGCTCCTCCGCATCGCCCTCTCCCACCCTCTCGTTTTCTCTCTCTTTCTCTCTCTGCCGCGCTCGGCCCCTTCACTCGTTCCGGTCTCCCGCCGCCGCCGCGATCGGCCCCCTGGGGCCCCGAAATCCCCGCGTTCCACGGCGTCCACCGATTACGAAAGAATCTCGAGGATTCGGCCGGCACGACTTAATAGCAGGCCGCGGGGCGTCCCGTAAATCGCGTGGCTGAAGAGCGGTTAGGTGGGATTTAATTCGTTTTAATTGGATGTCTTCAGCGACGCGCATTCCTTCTGCACCGATTTTCGATCGGGGGCCCAGGTGAACGGCAGTGGGTCTTTTGAGCAACGGTGCTCCTCCGGGGTACGCGTTCTTCTTTATATTTCCAAAATTGGACGCGGTGTATAGCTCTGGCGAATTTTTCCGCAATTTCTAAAGTGCCGTGGACCTGTTTCTTTATCGGCGTACTCTCGAGTGCGATAACCATCGTCGATATTCCAAAGAAGATTTCTTGAGGCGCTGACGGTATCGACCGGATGCTAAGAGAATCGTCTTTACCACCTCCGAAGAGCATCTCTTGGCAAATGAAAGTGGAAGCTCTAGGATCGTTTGCTGCGAAGCAGATTATTTCTACGGTGGATTCTTTTTCTCTTTCCCAAGCAGTCTTCCGCTTCCTTGGATGAATCGCCAAACTTTCACCACTGCTTCTTCTGAAAGCCATAATTCACGGAAAGTTGCGTTATCCTTGGAACGAAGCGAGTGGAAATATCGGAACTTGTCTGGATGGCGAACTATCCGGGACTATCGGCGGTTTCAGGGTGGTCGAGACATCGATACACCGCGATAACGTCACGCGCGTGGTAAATGAAAAATTCGTAAACGAGACCCGCGACCCCCATGAATACTGCATCGCGAATGCTGGTCACTGAGCAGGATAACACAACGGCGGAGGGGTATGGGAAGTAGTCTCGAGGGGGGCCTTTCTGAATTATTCCCGGCGTGTTCCGCTGGAAAGCGTCGCCTTCGTCCTCGTCGTCCTCGTCGTCTTCGTCGTCGTCGTCGTCGTCGTCGTGGCTCCAATCTCGTGGACGCGGCGCGACGCGACGCCGCGTTTACCTCGCGGAGATTTTATGGCTATCGCTTCTTCCGACGTTATTCGCCGATAGGGCGCGTCTAGCCACGGCCCATGCACGGCACGTTTCGGAACTATGCGCCCTATGGATTTTTAATGAACCCCACGCTAGGTTTTTTCCGGACCGTTACCGTGTAACGGGAGGAAAAATAGCCGCGCCCTGGGGCCCGACGGTCTGGAGCTGATTTACGAGACGGAGAGGATGTGGGGATGGGACGTGGGCCGTTTTCGCGTCACACGAAATGGCCTTTCCGTGGCCGGGTTCCTTCTCTTAGTGATAAAACGCCTGACATTACCTTTTTGCTGGTCTTTATCGTCCACTGCTTTATGGTCTGTCATACTTCCGTGTTCTTTTATTCCGATCTTTTATCGACAATTTTTCCCACTCCCGATAACTATGCGTGGATTAAAATGAAAATCGCGCGGCAAGTTATTTTGTACAATTATCTTATCTTAAGAAACCTCGACAATTATTTATTAATCGTTACGTCGAGTATTCGAATACCTAACGACGACGATGCGATCATATTCGATTTCTCTCGGAATTCTTCGTTACTTTGTCTATGCTTTTCCGGATTCTCTCCTCGGGATGTGAAAGATCCTAAATTTCTTAACGCGACGTGCCTGTCCCTTCTCGTGCAGCTTCTTTACTCGACTCATTAAGAACTTATCGAGAGCTATCCATCGTTGGAGTGCAGAGGCTCTTTTCTAAGAGGAAACGGGGTGCAACAGAATCGATCAGCGTGGACAAATTGCGAGAAGAAAGAGTTCTTTCTTCTGGCTGGTAGCGAAAGTTGAAGAGGTCAGTAACGGAAGTTGCCATTGTCTGCCGGAGCTCTGCTCGCGGACAGAAAATCGCAATGGGACTTTCCGTCTCGCGCGAACTTTCCGTTTTAAGACTTCCCTGGCTGTTCATCCGGCGCATTGTCGGGAAGTTAAACAATGGCAGTTTTGTCATCGGTCGCGTTATTGCAGATGGAAGTTTCCCATCGGTCGTTCTTGCAGCACTCCTGCCGGAGAACTTGGGGAATCGGCCGTTGATTTCCGGGTTAATGAGTTCACCGGGATCTCATCGGGGGTAACGGAGTTTCCCGGAGCGGAGAAGAGGATCCACGTCCCTGCGCCCGACGAGAAAACCTTCCAGGCGAGATTCGAGCGGAGAACTTGGCGAATTAATGCTCTTACGCGTCCCGGAAACCGTTCCTCGGTGTCTCGTGATTTTCCACGCCGGCGTCGCCCTTGTCCGCCCCCTCGATGCTCTTTCTTCCTCCATTTTCCTCCAACTTTCCTTCTTCCTTGCTTTACGAACCGAGAACCGTCTACCTATCGCTTTGCTTATAGATATCGGCAAAGAAGTTAACGACTGTGACTCTTCGCGGAGTTTCCGCCATTGTTCCCCCTTTCGAGTCTCGTTCTCCGTACCCCGCCGCGTAGAAAATTACCGTAAAACACCGTTCGACTTACAAAAAGTACCTCTTTTCGTTTATCTCGCGGCGTTGATTCGAGATGCGGAATCTTTATTCGACTGGCACTAAAATCGACATTCGGTTGATGGACGAAGAGGAAGAAGACGGTCTTGGGTACAGCTTCGGTTCCCCGCTAACAAGCTTCATCGAGCAGACTGCTCCGCGAAGAAGCGTAATTCGTGGAGGATGACTCGGGAAGGGGAGGAAAGAGAAAGGAGAGAGAGAAAGGAGAGAGAAAGGAGACTCGGCTGGTCCGCGAGGACAGCCACGAGGCCGGCCAGGCGTTTCTTTGTTCCCCGGGAACGTTACATTTATCTCCGTTCGAAATTTTTATGGTCTCCGCTCCTCCGCTCGACGAATACATTCATAACGCATAAAAGACAATGGCCCCCGTAAAAGTCGATGTCCGTTACCGGTGATCGCTTACTGGAGCAGAAACAAGACCCGCGGCCGCCGGGACGAAACTTCCATCCTGGGAGGGGAAATGGAGTGTGGAGGATAACCGGGGGCCGTGGAGGGGAAGGACGGGGGCCGAGCCTCTAATTTTATAGCCGCCATTATCCGCGGGGACACGAAGAGATGTGTAGTGTACTCGGCATATTGATCCAAGGCGTAATACATTATCGATCAGGGCCGTTTGTCGGTGTACGTACACCGGTGCAGCTCGTGGTTCGATGAATTTCGGATTACGTGGGTAAAATTTCTCTCGCCGTTCCCGGCGACCATGCGAAATTTACCGAATCGTCGATCGATTCGCGATCGTCGAAAGAGGGCAAGATCGCGGAACGCTTTTCGCAAGAAACACACCTCGATCGAGCGAAAATTTCACCCATTGTCGGATTTAAGCGTCGCCATTATCGCCGGCCGTTATCGATGGGCGTGTGAGTCATTCGTCGTGTACCGGTTGACATATAATCTCGCGCGGAACGGAGGCAGTCTTTTAAACGTTTTTAGAATTCCGTGGCAGTTGGAGGCAGTCGTTCGTAGACCGGAGAGATAAGCATCGAGTTTCACCGCGATATGACCGGATCGTGTTCGAAACCGCGGAGTTAAAGAAGTTTATTCCGACGAAAGGGAGGAATAAAACGAGCGAACGATCGCGGCCACGTTTCCATCAGGAGTAACGTTTAATGACTTTCACTTGGACGGAGTACACTGTTGGATTAAGCCAGATACACGGCAGCGATCGCGTCACGGAAGCCCACGCGTTATCACGTCACGCGGAACAAATCCAGCCGCGCTGTTTTCTACCTTCGCTGCTAATCCCGCGCCGACCTCGCGTGTCGCGGTAATAGGTCATGCCTCGTGTCACAGCTACGCGTCTGTGAAATCTACGATTCCTCGCCAAGCTCTTAGCTCCTCGGCTTTGTCGCGTTTTTTCCGTGGCCGTGGAACAGAGACATAGAGGAAACCGGAGCGAAGCGAGATTCGGCCGATCGTACGGTGAATCGTCCAATTTTCCTCGAGGCTTCGTCGCCGAAGATTCTTTCCCGAATCTCGACGGAAATCGTGGAAAATCGATCGCGCAATCACGGCCAGTCGAGATCCGCCGTTGAATCGCGTATCTTCTTTGGCGGAACGGCGCCGGGGAAGAAAGGTTTAAGGACGTTGTTCGGCTCGCGGCCGCGTATCGCTATCGCATCTGAAGGCGTATCCCCACGAGGCGAACGTGCAACGATTCCGGCCGGTATCGCGGAGCAACGGTATCTAGGGACGATCCGACGAGAAACTTGGATGAATAATCGATGACTATCGGTGACTGGCGCACCGGAGCAGCGGACAGAAGTCCGCGATAATTAATTCAAGGGAGGTGGAAATAGAAATAGCGTGTGCCCCGCCGGCGCAAGTGGCTGGCCATAGGAATACCTGGGTGCCGGTGTAATGTCGTTCAATGATGCATTAACGTCGAACCGTTCGATATGAACCGGGTATCTCGGCTCGTATAATTCCGACGGAATAATGGCATGTGTAAAATTAGAATCCGATTTCCCGTGTCTCTGTCACCGTTCCTCCCGCCTCGTCGCGCGCTCTCTGTCTCTCTCTCTCGCTCTCTGTCTGGCGCTCGCATAATGCATCGGCGCTGCAGCTATAAATGAAATTTTCCCCGAATTAAATCGAGCCGATGATAAAATAATAACAGCTCGATATTGCATGAATAAGAGATACGGCTAGCCGATCTCTCGAGCCGGGCAAAGAAAACGAAATCAGATTGCATCGGAACGATCGAAATATGGAAATTCGAACGGATCGATCGTTACGGATAATTGTATCTTCCATTCTGCTTTTCCCTCCCGCCTTTCCTTCCGTCTGCGCCTCTCTTTCTTTTCCCTTCGCTTCTTCTTTTTTTTTTTTTTATCCCTTCCGCAGTTCGTTGAATATTCATCGTGACCGTAACGATTGACCTCGTTGAAGTTCCTCCTCCGTCTAATCCGAACGCTTACGGGGAATGATAGCATCGTCTGGCACGAACGATCGCTCATAGCGATCGCGTTACCGTGCTACGCCAATCTGATTCACCGCTTTTTTTCGCCGGATGCAAATGAAGATGGGCCGGGTATAGTAGGTCGTGCGATCTATCTTCGCGCCGCTTTCCACCTCAAATTTCTTCCTTCTCGTTTAATTTCCTGGAACGTCGAGCGTGCACCGTCAATTACTTGTCGTAATTTATTCCTAACGCGACGGGATGCGCGATAATCGCTCGATACACGGAATGTTGATTAATATCGTCGATTAATATCGTCGACAAATTCTCATCTTAAACCCTCTGAAAAGATAGCGGAGAGCGTATACAGTAAGATCCTTTTTACCGCGCGTCGATATCTCGTTCCGTTCCGGAGATACGATCCACCGAAATTCGCCGCGCGATACGCACAGGGACACTGAGCGCCATTCATTAGTCGGAATCGACGTGACCCAGTTTTTTTCCTGGAAACGCGTACGTCGCGTAGTAAATAGTGGAAAAAAGCGCTGACTCAGCGTCTGCCGCTGACCAGCGCAACGGTGCGCCGGTTGGCATAGGTCAGCCACGGTGTGCGAGTAAGAGAGAGAGAGAGAGAGAGAGAGAGGTCCGAGTGTGCGAGAGAGAGGGTAGAGTAAATCGCCGAAAAAATTACGTTTACTCCCAACGACGATATCTCCGGAACGGTAGCTCGGATCGGGACGAAACAAAAAGCGTTTTAGAGAGGAAGCTTCGAGGATACCACGCTGTTAATTTTACGAATATAGCACGACGGGAATATTTTTGACGGCGCTTGGAATTTTCGGCAGAATCGATGCGCCCGTATCGCGGTTTAAGATAGGTTTCGCGTGCGATATCGATCGGGAGCACGTAGTAAGGCGTATATATAAGGCTATCGAGAAAAATAAGCAGCAAGGTAGTTTGTTTATCGAGAGGGAAATTGGAACTGCACGCGGATCTGAGACAGGTAAATTATTGAAATAAATGTACGGTAAGTTTCAGAGATACGGAGACTAATTCCCTGGCATAATTAAACACTTCGAAGGTAGTTATTATAAATTAATCACTTTGCCTAAAGGTATTAGCTTTAGGTAACCGGCGTGAAATGCGAACCGGCGAGTAGATCGTTGCACGCGAGCTGCCATTGCCGTACCAGTTCTTCGAGATCCTGACATTTTGATAAACATTTATCAAGAATTGAAGGTTTCACGTCAATTAGACATTCCGTTAATTATACCACGGCTCGCATTCTATTCTTAATATATCATGCTAAACTTCAACAATCTATCAGTATCTTAATCCAAGCAGAAACATTCAGGATAATAACTCAATCACGCCGCGACGTAAAAGTAATAGAATCCAAAGTTACGACGCTTGTAAAAAGATTATTGCGGGCAACAGGAGCGTTTCGCGTTGGGCAATATTAATAATAATCCGTAATAAACCGGCCGTAAAACTGTCGTGTCTCCGTTACGCGCGTTCGTGCATTTTCATAAACGTTCCTCGCGTGATCTGAAAATTTCAATTATTCCGCCGTATATTTCTCCTCTCCCATTTTTTATTCCCCCCGGGCGCGTTTAACCGTCACTTATCCAACCGGCTCATCAAACGCTTTTAACCGTGAAAACGCGGCAAACGGTTCCGGCGAAACGGTGAAACGGCGATCGTTCTTCGACGGCAAGGGTTCGGATTGGGAGGATTCTTGGTCGAAGACGGGAGGGAAAGGACGGCTTTTAGGACGAGCTGTAAGTGGGGCTTGCATAAGTAATGACGTCGTCGCAACAGAAACGTTGCCACGGCTGGGATTCCGGACGACAGGCAGAGTTTCCGCCGCGGACGACAGCTGCGAGCAGACTCACGGTGGCTCAGGTTAAGCCGATCGGTGAAATCCGTTCGCTCGTCGTTACCCTTCGCGATACAGCCGCAGAATCCGCACTTGTACGAAAGAATCAACGTTTTCGCTTTCTACGCCGTTCTAGACCTTGTACCACGCGGAACGAAGCCGTGCGAGACCGTCGCTTTCTCCGCGCGAATCCGAGGAGACCTCGCGAATTTCCTAGACGCGTTGCGAATTAATTCACGCTTTGACGAACCAATCTCTGTTCTACGGCGCGTTGTAATATCCGTGCACGGAACAGAGAGCGGTAGGCTATAAATTCTCGTAGGCGAAACCTCTGATGAAGCTATGGTCGGGATCAGCAAAACACCGAAACAAGACGATCTACATAACCATGCATCTTCCAGTTAACTCATCCGAAACTAACTACCGAATCTACAACCCCGGGTCCCGATCCTTCCTCCCCTTTCCAGCTATCTCATAATTGAACGCCAAAGAAGGTTCATATTCTCCGCTCGCAACTTTCCCCGCTTGGCCAAAGAAACATTCATTTGTCGTTGGCCGATTAGTTTCCGGTGTAGCGGCAAAAAGCACGCGGAACGTATGGCTGCAGCCGAGATGCAGGGTAGACTTATGAATCGATATTACGCGTCTCGTGAATTCCAAATCTAGATTTCCTTTCCACGTCGTACGTAATAATTGAAATGTTCGCGTTACTTAATTATAACACGCTGTAATATTTTATAGACATCCTTAACTAGCTGTTGAATAATTTTAACGCTAGAGGTCTGCGATGTACGCCTGGTAACGAT
The DNA here is from genome assembly GCA_002201625.1 of Euglossa dilemma. NCBI lineage: Eukaryota > Metazoa > Arthropoda > Insecta > Hymenoptera > Apidae > Euglossa > Euglossa dilemma. The sequence continues at coordinate 1,338,215 of NIJG01000134.1, read as the reverse complement.
TTACCCGTGGTAGTTCTAATATTAGATAATTCGATATTGTCATCTTGCATTTTGCAAAGCGTACCTAACGAAAGAGACGTTCACCTCTACTTTATCGTTTATGAAGAACCAAGTGGGATTCAGCGCAATTGCTAAACTGGTCAATGAAAATTGCAACGGTCGCGACAAAGTCTTCGATTTTTCTTGGATTACGTTTCAACGTTTCATTCGGCGAGCCTAAGGGAGTCACCAGAGGCGATTAGGTTTGTCGTCTGACTGTTGTGCCTCGACCATGGCAAGGTGTACCCCGTGGCAAATTACGTACTCGGTTGATTACCTGGCCATTACGCTTTATCGCGCGGCGACTTCTTCAGAAAGAAACGGAACGGTGAAATACGAGCGGCCGTTGCGATTCGATTCCGATAAGAAACGCAGGTGCCAGTGGTGACGGACACGCAGCAGGTCGCGCCGCGACGCGACGCAACGTCGCGATGGCGAATACTTCTTTTCGAAGGAATCGTCGCCGTTAATGTTATCGGTGGCGCAGGTTTTCCAAAAGGCTTTCGCCGAGTCACGCGACGCGCGCGAACGAGTCACCGGTCAGTAAATCATCGGAGCTCGTCATTAATCACGGAAAGCGAGCGGGTCCGCGCGATCCGACGCGGCCGTTACAAATTGTGTTACGCGAGATGCGCGAGAGATAATCGCGGCGAGCCGAGCGCCGATTGCCCTCGACGCTGCTTTATGACGCGTCGTTTGGACGGTTTCCGGTGTCGCGTACACCAGCTCCGGCCTATCTGCACCGATTTTTCTCCATCCCTTTTTTTGCTTTTTCCCCCCCGACGCTCTTCATGCCCTTTAATCGCATTTCGCGTCGATGGTTTCGTTGCAACGCGGCCAGGAAAATTTGCTGCCAATGTTTGCGCTTCGAGCGATAGCGGTGCGAATTAGGGCTGATTTATTATGAACCCGAGCTTAGACTCGAGTCATCGTAACTTTTCGTTCGTCGCTACGATTGGCCGAAAATTTTCCGACCCCTTGGAACGGTCGTTCTTCGCGAATAATGCGGGAACGAGATCGCGAAGCATTGATGTAGTCATCTTTGTATTTACGATCTACGCTGACATCCATTTCTCCGCTTTATCGATTCCCAGAGAAATCAAAGTAGGCTAAGATGCAAAATTCGACACGCTTTGGCGAAGCTGGAAAGAAACTAGTCCGCTATCGATAACGGTTATAAACTGCGAGCTCGCGGCGATGGCGAATTGAAAAGTGGAAGGAAAATTCACAACCTCGAGCGAAGCTACGCTTTCGAACGGAATTATTCCGTGATCCGCGTTAAATGTTCCATAAATTATCGAAACGGGAGTGGACCAACGCGTCTTCGGCTTTCTCCGCGTGAATTACCTCCGCTTTCTTCTAAATCAACACACACCCGTCACGGGATTAAGACTCTTAATCCGGGCAAATGTGCCCTACAGCTGTTCTTTCGGGACGTGACGGAGTAACACGCTCGCCGCGAACTCGCAACGTTCGTCCGAGCTCTGAAATATACTATTCCAGCCAAAAATGGAAACGCTCGTGACGATTTATCGAGCCTATCCTCTGCCGGCCCTCGATTCACCCCTGGCGATCCGTTCCGAACGATGGAGCCATCGATAGAATCCATATCTATTTCCGAATTCTCTGCGAGTATCCGGCGAAAATCGAGCCACTCGGCGAGATTTACCCTTTCATAATTTCCGAACGAGCCCGATATCGAGCGTGTCCCTCCATCTGTGCTCCTCCACGCTCTGCCATATACTTTACCATTCCCTTTTCCCGTTTTGGTCGGCGACGCTGCTCGCCAGGAGGAATCTCTCTCTGCCTTCCCTCCACCGTGTGGCAACAGTCGCACGGTGCAGCGTTTCTGGCCAGCCTACGGATTACGTAAAGTCCGTGTGGCGAGCGTGCACCACGGGCTAAAGGGTAAAAAACGGCGAGGTGGCGAGAGGGAAGCACGAGAAATCGTGGTATATGGAGGGAAAGAAGGGAGAGGGAGGAGCACGTAAAGAACTGTACGTCCGCATACATTAGTCCTGCGACCTCTGAGGTCATCCTTGCAATTTCGCGCCGGTGGGAACCCAAACCAGGACGACAGCTCCTTCGCTCGGTTCCTTTTTCCTCCGGCGTTCGCGTTCGTTTTGTTTTCTACCCTATCTCTCCTTCTCGCTCGATTTCGCCGCAGGTTTTTCGACGGAAAGCACGCCGGGGACAAGGCGTCCCTAATTCGCCGGTGGAACGAGTTATTAGCGGTCACGGGGCCGGAGAAAAACGCCGTAATTAGCGCGGCCACGGATTTGAGAAATCACCCGCAGCGACGACCACCACCAAGCCCGATGGAAACGGTCTCCCGGGTTTAATCCGACCGAGTCCTCGTTCCCCGTGTCTCTATCTCGCGGTTATATCCTCATCGGCCAGAGTTGGCGAGTGAAATCCGCTCCGGACCAGACCGGCGAGTTTCGAAGAATTATAAACAGCTCGCCGGAACGGGCAGGTGTACGCCTTGAAGCGGTGAGTTATGGATTAATCCACCGGCGATCGACTTTATTTTCTGCAAAGCAGGCGCCCCTGGACGTGATATTTCTCCGTGGTTTATCGTTCCGCGACTCGAGATCCGCTCGCGCAATTTCCCAAGGTTAGATCGATCGGATCGCGCGGGCAAGTTGCGCGGAGCGGGTTTCCATGAAACCGACGCGATTCCACCGGCCGGTGCATATTCATAAATCTCGCCCGCCGCTTTGGCGCGAACCAGCGCGAGGAAATCTCTTCCCCCGGAGGAGAAGGAACGACGACGGAGGGAATAAGAGAAAGCTCCTCCTAATCGAGGAACTCTCGATCAACGTCTGCCGCCGGAAGGGAATCATATTTTCCGCGGGCGGAACCACCGATTCGCCCCTTTCTCCCGTCGTCTTAACCGACTCTCTCCTCCCTGTCTCTCTGTTTCGCGGTCCCAGCCGCTTTTCATCGGCGAACTTCCATCCTTTCGGACCTTTTTGCCCCGGTTTTCTTGCCGCGCGGTTGTTGATCGTCCTCGATGTCCTCGCCGGGATTGATAACGCCGGCAGAGAGGGTGGTATCCGGACGTCGATTATTGCCCGCGGCAGATCCGCGCGGTCGAGGGTGAAGTTTCGAGGGCGGAAAAACGCCAGGCAATTATTCGCCCGTCAGCTCGAAGTGGATTTTTAAAATTCGACTAGGAATATTCGCAGATTCAACGGGAATTATTAATCGCCAAGGCATACGTGGAACTTTCCTGCAGCTTCTGGAGGCTGCTTAAGGAAAATCGCGGACGCGATAGATATCTGAAAACACGACCGAGGAATGCGGCGAGGACACGCGCGCGGTTGTCTGGAAGCTCGCGAGCAGCAGGAGGAAGCATCGGCGTCGCGAGGCTGTGTACACGGGAGGGAAGCATCGACGGCGAAAGAAGGCGGAACGACGGAAGACAGAAAAAGAGAAACGGGGTACACCGAGCGAAAAAGATTGCCGGGGGCACGATGACGAGGAGCCGGGAGTCACGAGCAGGCCGGATTAAAAGTTCGCCGAACATCGGCCAGCCCGATCGCCATGGTCGAGAGCTAATTAATTGCGGGAGCCGGGACAGGGTGCAAGCAGTCGGAGCAGCGAGTGAAAGCGAGAGGGTGGAAGGAAGCGGCGGAGGCGGAGGTCGGGAGAAGAAGAAGACGACGACGAGGACGACGAGGACGAGGACGAGGACGANCGAGAGCTAATTAATTGCGGGAGCCGGGACAGGGTGCAAGCAGTCGGAGCAGCGAGTGAAAGCGAGAGGGTGGAAGGAAGCGGCGGAGGCGGAGGTCGGGAGAAGAAGAAGACGACGACGAGGACGACGAGGACGAGGACGAGGACGAGGATGCCGGTGAATGCTGAAGTTAGTCAATAGGACTAGGAGCCCGGTAGTCGGTTTACTTTTTGCCTGGACCTTCGCGGCGTTGCCTGCCCCTCGTATTCCTTCTGCTTGTCCTCGGTCCTCCTGCTTGTTCCTCCTCTTTCGTCGCTGGCTTCGCCTCCTTCGAAGACAGCCCTCCACCCCAGACTCCGTGGCTCCGACAATGGAGAGCTCGCATTGTCTTCGTGGTTTATCGCTTCCTTCGATTGCCAAGTACACGCCGCCGAGTCGGTCCACCCACCCCCTTTTCGCCAACCTCGAGCTTTTCTCCGGCTCCTGTCTCCCTTTCTCTAACCCGTGCCTCGCCGTTCCCCTCTCCGTTCCTCGTTTCCCCCGGTACTCGTGTCCTCCAGGACTGGTAGCCTTGCAGTTCTCCGTGGAAGCTACGGTGGTCCTTGCTCGTGATCGTTCCCCATCGTACGGCAGCCTGGATGGCAGCCACACGCTGTTCGGCTTTCTCCTTGCTGCTGCTCTTTCGCGAGTTACGTGGTCATCCTTCTGCGGCAAAAACTGCCTTCCTTAGCTTGTTCCCGAACTGCCGAGGGCCGGACCGTTCCGACGTGACACGGCCACGTGCTACCTTTCTTTTTCTCCTTCCCGGTATCGGGAAAAGGATCGATCACAGATATCCCAGGGTAATCGAATCACGCTGGAAATAGACATCCGGGTTCGAATATCGCGAAGGTTTATAGATTTTACTCCCGTTTAATCCCGAAGATCGATTCATCCGCGATTTCGTTATTCGCGATCGAATTCGTCTTTCATTTCGTCTCTTTCGTCGAGGATCCGGACTCGCGAGGGGTCGAAGTCGAAGACGCCGGCGTTTCGGCTGATCCCACGAGCGTCGTCGCGGTTTTTTCTCCGGTGACATGTGTTGCGGCCGAGCCGATTCCGGGATTTCTAGAATCAGTATCGCGTTTTTCTGGCGCCCGGGAACGCTTGGTTCCCGTTGAGCCGCGAGTCTGGATGGCAGCCACACGCGGCTGGAGACCGAGTTTTTCGACAGGTTTCGACCGGCCGACGACGTGGCCGATAAAAACGAGCCCGACGATCCTTGCCCTCCCTCGACGAAAGAACCTAAGCGTACAACAATGTCGGCCTCGTCAGATTTCGCCATTCGTCTTCTGGTTCGGGGAACCGGGAAAAAACGTACACGTATATGAGCCCCGGCTCGTCTGGGGCTCGTAATAAATTCACTTTCGTCGGCGATCATCGCCACGGCAGATTTATCTTTTTATAATGAAGCGGATACCCACCTCGCGGCTGGCATCCGCTCTAATCGCGGGAAATAAATGTCGCTATTAGTTGCCCCGAATCTTCAACGCGCTCGCCCCGACGCGATAGATTTTTCATCCCCGCGTTTCATCGGTCGTAGGTGAGATATGTAAATACACCGTATGCTAATACGTAACCTGGAAAAGTTATCGATATATTTCAAAACCCGACGCGCGCGTGCGTGTCCGGCGTGAATTATCGCGGAAGCTTTTTTCGACGTCTCGTGATATTTTATTTATATCACGCTCGCCCAGCGATGGTATACGCTCGGCACAGAGTACATACGTATATAGAACGAACGATAATAAATATAATAAATCTACGGATTATTCTCTGTCGAAACGTATGTAGTTTACGTACCGTGTATCTACTTAACTATCGCGGGATTAATCGGGAAATTGGTGGAAATTCCGAATGAAAAGTGAACCAAGACGAATGCGATACTCGCATTCATAGGTATATATCGCGCGGGACGAGCGAGCGGATAAATTCGCCGGTGTATAAAACGCCTTAAACGCGCCGGTGGAGGGAAGCGGGGCGAAGCGTATCGCGCGCGGTATTTCTCGGTGCAAAAGGAAAGCGTCTGCGCTCCTGTCCGCGTCTAATCCCTCGGAACCCCTTTCTCGCGCTGTCGCGAGGAAGTTGGCCGATTAATTGAAACGACAGGGAACTTTTTGAAGTGCACACTCGACCGGATACGCCGGGGCGCGTCGCGGCGCGTCTCGCCGCGTCGCTACGCCGTTTCCGAAAGTCGTTAACGAGCCGCTCGAATCCAATGTCTCTCTCGACGGCCATCCGCTTAATGAACCGTGGTTACACCACGCGAATGATCTTTTATTTCCGTCGTATCGTCGCGTCCCGTCTGCCGCTTCGTTTTTTGCGATACCGGGGGCTGCGCGCCCACAGCCACCCCCTCCGGCCCTCCCCTTGGCAATTTGTATTTTCGGCGTCGTAAACACGTCCGTCGCGTATCGCGACCGCGTCCCGCCGCGTATTTCAGGCCCCGTATATAAATCCGTTATTCAACACGCCATTAAGTGCTCGACTCGTTGGAAAGTAGGGGTAGAAGAGGGAGAAGGAGTGGAGAGGAGAGGAGAGGGTGGCGCGAAGGGAAGAGCGAAGGGAAGAGCGAGAAGGAGAGGAGCCGGAGTCGTAAATCGCAATTACGAAGCGGCGCGCTTGAGAATTTGTCGCGCGGGATCTAAGCGTTGCTGGAGAGGGCTGGCGAGAGACCACGAAGACCGTCCGCGACGTGGACGTCCTGGACCACCGTCGAGAGTACAGTGCACCACGTTTTTGCCCGCCTCCCTCCCCGAACATGTATATATATCCCCCTTTCTGTCGCGCTCCTTTCCACCCGCGGAAAGATCAAATTTCTCGGAACGTTCCACGTTTTTGGCCGATGCCCGCGGAGATGATTTAGCGAACCAGCCTCTCACGCCTACGACTCGCTTTCCCTTCCTCGTCGTTTCTTTCTCCGTCTGCTTTCTCCGCTTTATCTCCTATTTATCTCCTATTTCCGCCAAATCGACCATCGATGCGAAAATTTGTTTTCGCGCTCGTTATCCTCGTTGTCTTTGCGCTTCCAGCGCGTCGGTCGGATGAAATTTCCCTGTTTCGACCGCTGTGGTCTCCGGAATAGACGGGGGTGAATTTATATTTAAACTGCGCGTAATAACCGCGAATATATCCATGTTGGTCTCGTGTCGTTCGCTAGCCTGTTAAGTGGATGACAGATTTAGCAGGGTATAAATCACCTTTGTGTCCTCCATTGTGTCTTTTTATTCGAAAATTCGTTTCTGCTTTCGCGGTAGATAGACGGTATCAATGTCGCGGTGCGGTATAGAAACCGGAATAATTAGGACCACACACGATCGATACACGGCGTGCACGCACACGCGGCGTAACGTAAACACGCTCGTCGACGCCAAGAGTCCGCCTCGCGAGCACCGTTGATACGGTAATGAATTAGACAATCGCGATCTCATTAGCATTCGTCGAATTAACCGCTGCTTGCGCGAATTAACCGCTGTATGCCGACACACGCGCGGAATACACACGAGCTACGCGTTCTGTTCGCATTGTTAATAAAATACACGGATCCGGACAGTTGTCGGCACGTATCGTTTCGCGATGCGATTGTCACCGTTCCTAGCTTCGTCATCGGACGATTATTCCGGCATTGTGTCCCTCGCCTATAAATAAGAGTCACTGTGCAACGTTTACGGCGGAAACTGTGCGATCCGCTAGATAATTCGAAGCGAGAGCAGAGAACGCTAGTCCCGTTCCGTGCGGACGGTTGTCCCGGTGCAAGCGCAAAATCAATTACGCGAGAGCGACGAGAAGCGACAAACATCCCCTGACGATGGTGCACGTGCCACCGTGACCGCGATCGGTTAAACCGGATCGAGCTTTTCTCGTCGCCACCGACTCTCCTCTTCCTCCGCGCGAGCAACGCGCCGAAAGTCCGCGAGTCTGCTTTGAAACACGCTCCGCGACCGCCTACGCCGTTGCTCGGTTGACGGAGCGGAGCGGCAGGATGAAAGGTAATTCGATATCTTTGGAGATTTCGGAATTCTCAGGCAGCGGCCGGATAGGGGTTGATTTTCTCGCGAATAAGAAGAGACGGTGATTTAAGAGGTTCGTAAGGGAAACAGGGAGAACATTGTATACTCTAGGCGGGTCGGTGAATTAAGCGTTTAATGTCCGCAATAAATCCCCGCGTGGTAAACGATGTAGAGGCACGACATGTTTTCCACGCGGTTCTCATCGTTATAAATGCAAATTAATAGGGAATGTTAGCGATGATGTAGAGCACTCGAGCACAGAAGCCGCGGAAACAGGCCTCTTATAACCGTCCGATAAGCCGCGGCCACAAAGGGAATGCGTTAAGTGCAACTGCCTGTGAAGCCCCGACAAAAGAATAAAAGATCACGCGTGTCTATCGGCCGCCCTGTATTTCTCTTTTCCGCCATTATTGCGCAACATCGAAGCGCGTTCCCTCCGCTCGTATCGCAACGGACGATTTCCTCGGCTAACTCGCAGCGTCTGCGCGACTGAAGACACGGAAGAAGGAAATAGGTTCTCGAGCACCGCGATATCGCGCCTCGCAGTCGGCCGAGTCTACTCCTCCGGATGTCTCGGAGTGTCTTGCCGGAAGAACGCGTCGAATATCCCGAGAGAAATAAAGCGAGGAACGAAGCGAGAGCCAAGGACGAAACGGTCGGGTTCCATCGGATCGCTAATTTACCCGTGGACCGATAAATCTCTGGCCGTTCATCGATTCGGCGCGCGGAGACTCTCGGAGCGCGGTCCCACCGATAAACATTTCAATTAGAAACGTATTAGGGCCCGGCACGCGAGAGCCACCCACGTGGAAGGGTCCGCCCCCTGGGGGCAGTTCGCGGGCCGGTGCCCGTGTATTTTCGTGCCGCCACCGGTGGAAAATAAAAGAGGCCAAGGGAGGAGGAGGGAGAGAGGATCGTGTAGACGTCGAGGGACCACCCGCGAGTCGGCTTCCAGAATCGATAAGGTAGAGCCACGGAGCGTGGCCCACGTTTCTTCCTCGAATCCACCGCGGGTTCACTCGGGGGTCCATTTGTCTTTTCTTCTGACCCCTTTCGCTTCCCTATCCGTCCACGTTCCCCGTCTCCTACCCTTTCTTTCTCCTACGCGGCAGCCTCCGCCGACGGTCGTGGATCGTAAAAATTCCTGCGCCGACGCGAAGGTCGGGAGAAAATTACAGTTTTAGAAGGTTTGCGCGAGGCCTGCGCTCCTCCGCGGCTCGATCTCTTAAATTAGCGGCTGCATTGTTCGTCGGAGGGTGGAAGTTTCGGTCGGAATTATACGAATCGTATTATCCGGCCTGTGCAACGATCGATGGAACGGGACAATAATTTGGAAGATCGTGCGCGCCGGCTGTTTGTTCGTAATAAATAACTGAACGAGCTTTTTGTGCCGGGGAATTACTTCCATCCCGATCGATTATCGCAGCCAGATAGATTCGCCCGTCTGAAAGAGAGCGAGCAACAATAGCCGCCGGGAAACTGGGGTGGTTCTTTCAGCGTTTCGCTCTGACCCCCACTCGTATTTCCTCGCGGTTATTATTTGCTACGGCCCTGTCGGAGGAAACAAGTGGCTGCAACGACGCGAATCTTTCTTCTCGCAGATTCTCCTCCCGTCTACCACTCCGCGATGCTTCATTCGCCGTCTCGACGAAGAATTTCTCTCCGTTGACCGGTCTACCGAATCGGGGATGATAATTTCGAATAACGCGAGGTCAGTTGGATCGATTTTCTTATTTCGACGATATAAAAATATCGTAAAATATCTCGAATCGAGGTTCGATTCGAACGGAACGGTATTTTNAAAATATCTCGAATCGAGGTTCGATTCGAACGGAACGGTATTTTCGGGACACGTCGATCCGTATTTCATCGTTTATTCGGTTACCGTTCGGTCCGGTTCCCGATTATTTTTACAACGCCGACGTTATTATCGGAGAAAATTCGGGATGACGGGGTCGAGATTGAAAAGGGCGGAGATTACGTCAGCGCGGGGTTATCGCGGACTTTGGTGCATTTTCGATGGATGACACGGAGGAGCTCATCGATATCGGCACGGAGAAATATCGGGGCGATACGCTCGAGCGATCCCATTGTACCAACTATCCTGCTCCGGTGTCGAGAGCAACGAAAATGGCAGGTCGGGGCGATGACGAAAATGGCCGTGAAAGGATCGGCCCATTTTCGCGAACGGAGTTATGAATCCGCGAATACCCTGCAGCCAGACCCCGCGTTGCTCCGAACTTCTTTGATCTTTCGCTAAAAAGGCGAGCGACGTTGTTTTCCCTGCGACCGAAATCGACCAACGAGGGTAAAGAACTGCCGTTCTATTAATCCCGGAATAATTCTCTCCTTCTCTTGCTGCGAGAAAAACATGAAATTTTTGAATCTCATATGATCTAATCGGGGGATAAAACGCGGAACGCGTTTGGAAATCTCTCGAGTGAGCCGATTACCGATAATTCGCGAGCGCTGTTTATAACTCCATTGGATCGGCGGCGCTCGCCATAGAATTTCCCGGCAACAGTCACGAACGTTAATCGAGCCATCGAACCACGGTGGCAATTTCCATCGGCGCGGTGGTTAATTTTTCCCCGACATTGCCGGGCATTAGCGGTGCACAATGGATAGAAACGTCGATGCTTAATTCGAGTTTCCGAGCCGGTTTCCGTGCCACTTGTCCGCGATCGTCCTGCCTCTCGCTTCGTATTGTCAGCTCCTCCCGGCAATTATTCCGGCCCATTCCCCGCGCGGCGACAACGTCGTCGTTAATTTGCAAGCGGAGAAGCCGGAGCGGAGGACAGCTCGGCGGGATTTCCACGGGAGCGGAACCGGCGAAACCCATGAAAGAATGGTGTTTGCGCAGGTTTCACGTTATCGAGAAGCGGCGGCGCGGAGCCGAAAGAAAGGACGAACAAGGGGCTTGTTTGGCTACAAGGAGGGAAGTCAAAGAGAAGGGAACCGCGACGGGGGGAGTGTGTGCGCGTAACTTGTGTCCGACTAAAGCCGGTGACTCCTATCGATCGTTCCATTTGATATTCCGCGTTGAAACTCGGTTAAATATTTGACATACCGCGAGAGCGAGAGAGGGCGAGGGCGCGGGACGCCAGGGGCGGACGAAGGGAGCCGAAGGGTGGCTCGTAATATGTACTGAGCAAACGGCGGCTCGGCCCGGTAATCTGCAGCGTCAATGTAATATCCGCGAGATTCGGCTTGACACGGCAGAGTTAGCGGCGCAGCAAAGTTTTCAGAAGCCGCGCCAACCATACTCGAGGCCCGTGCTAGCTAGCCCCGTTTGTTCCGCTGTTTGCTGCGTCGGATTATCAGACGCGGGAATGAATTTCGTTAATAAGCCACGCGATGGATAACGGGGAGACATCTTTGACAGGAAGACGTCGCTTCGAAAAAAATTACACGCGAAATTTCGCGTTTCACCCCGTTGCGCCGCGTAAATTTCCAACGGCGAGCTGAAAATGATATTATACGTCGTAACGGTTTCCAATGGCGAGAATGCAAACGCGAAACGAGTTTAAAAATTCCCCGTTAGCAGCGGCTGGCCCGAATTATCGTTTTCAAACGTTTAATTAAAAAATCCGCGTTTTATTTCCATTCTGCCATTCTAGCTGCCGTTTAGCCGGTCGTCGCGAGTCGAGTGTTAAAAATATCATATTTTCCGCGTCGAATGCATCGCGCGATTAACGAGTGAATTTTAAATCGGAATAATATCCTTGTTCATAAATACGTTATACGAGTAACGGCGCAAATACGCGCAGTGACGTTCATCGAGTCGAATTTTTCATTCCGGGGCATCGGAAAACAATTTTTCGGAACGCTCTCGCGATACACCGTCGATACGTCGCGCTATATTTCTCCCTCTCTCTTTTCTATTTACTTTCTTTCCCTTCTTTTTTTTTTTTTTTTCCTCCCGCGCGGAATTATCGACTTTCCGATCGCAGCGGCAACAAACGCGCGCAATCCGCGACGTACCACGAAAGGAGCACTCGACGCGCCGCGTCTCGGTTTTTACGATCGAATTTATGGCTAGCTATCAAATATTTCGTTGCCCGGTTGCCGCTGCAACGCGGATACACGCCGGCCGACTATAATATACGATTATTATAATTTATAAATTGCACGCGGCCGATTCCGCGAGCCGGCCGCCCCGTATTTCATCGGATCTATGCTGAAATTCCGTCGGACTTGTCGCGGCCGTGGCAATTAACGCGTGAAATATATTTTCACGGGCACCGGCCGTTAATTGGACCTCGATACACGGGCTCCGTCCACGGAACGTTTACCGTGGCCGCAAAATATAGACGATAAAAATCCAGAGACTAGATCGCGCGTAATCCCCGTTTCACTGGATTCTCCCGCGAGGATGGATGACAGGATTCCACCGGAACTGCTCGGTGATGTTTCATTTTCGATAACGGTCTATCTTTCGTTAAACACGCGTTCACCAAGATCGCGCGTAAGCCGGTCTCGCGAGGGTGATCGATAAATCACGCGCTTATTTTTAATTGCCCGAGAGCAACGAGCGCGTTTACTCTCTTCCTCTGTGATACCCTACGAGAAAACATCCGAGTATGGAAATCGTTCGCGGACAAAGCGACTCGTAGACAAAGCCGAACGTAAACACGATCGGTGAAGTCCGTGGTTCATTCTCATCGATGTCCTTCTGTTTCAGTTGCGTGTTGTTCTCTGACGTGCTCGGACCAAGAGGCTCCTCGCGTCTCGACGCGTTCGACCTTGTTGACTCTGGCACGTGACATCCAAACTCGACTAGCAAGGTAAGAATAATCAATAATTTTCAATAATTTTCTAAGATTCTCGGTATTATAGAATATTTCACGCGACACAACGAGTATGTGCGAGGAAAAATTCGATACACCGTATGAATATGTTAAATAGAACATCTTTTCAATGTTCTAACAGCTAATCTCTCAAGTTTTCTCATCTTCTTATCGCGATTATTTAAACCTAAACATTCGGCATTGTCCTAAACCTAAACCATCCTCTTGCACGTGGTCACTTTCGTCCTAAACACACTCGACATTCCAGACCCGTACTCATTCGATTCCCGTACTACCGATATCGGAAATATTTTCTTCTCCGTCGCGTAATATTCTCCTGGAATCGTGGCACTTCTGGCAGAAGTACCCTCCCAATTTCCGGAGCTAACGAAGCCAATAACGACCATCGAGTCAGCCCGTGGAACGGGAACGGAGCGGATTTTCATACCAAAACACGCGGTAATCGCATCAGGCGTGCCCCGGGAACGCTGCGTCCGCGGTTTCGCAAAGGGCCGTGGAAAAAAGGAGGAGAGCGTAGACAAAGAGACGTTTGCTAATCGGTCTGGTAGACTGGGGAAACATCTGGGTTTTTAGCCGACGTGACAGGCCGGAGAGGGCTGGTCGGTTCTCGGGAACGTCACCGGAAGGAAGACGAGTCGCGGTTGTCGAGGAAGACGAGGTCTGGTCCGGGGGTGGCGCAAAACGCGAATTATGTCGTGCCTCGCTCTCGTAATCCCCTTTGCACGCGCGAGTGTATCACTGGCGGCGCACTTAACTTCTCGTGAGGCCGCGACGTGCCACAGGGCTGTTTGTTAATTCACGCGACGGTGTCATTGTAAAGCGTCGTCTTCGCCGAGTGAAATACACCGGGCGAGCCCCGGCCACAGGCCCCGAAGTGTATTGCATCGCTTATGAGGTTTATACCCGCCGCTTATGAATATACTCGCCGGCGAGTCGCTCGACCGCGGCCCGAGCAGAACCGCCGCGAATTCGCGCACTTTCCGCCTGGATCCCGGTCGAAATTTGCGAGACGTAGATGGGAGGACCGGGCTGTTTTGCCCGGCGTTCGAAATGGGAAATTGTGGCGCCCTTTCGTGACACGCGGGTTTACGACGACGGTGGAAAGATCAGCGGTGTCAGGCCCGTGCTGCGGTCAGTTGTTGGGAAATCAAGAGGGAGAATGTGCCCGGTTATCCGCCACCGTCGGTTAAAGTTGAGTTTATGCTCGTTCAAAGGGAGATGGAAATTTAAGGGCAGTTGCAAGCTCGTTGTTGCCAGGGTCGCGTAATACCCCTTTTTAGTTTGAAATTTACGTCGATTATCGGCGGATCGAATCTACTAATTTCATTTGTCCGTATTAACCCTGCTGTAATACTAAAAATAAACTCTGTATCACTCCCTCTACGCCTCGAGTTTTGTTTCCCATATTCTGGAGACGATTGTACTTCGGTATAATTTATCGCGTTATAACCTGTCAACAGACTGAAACCGAGTCGACGAGTTCTCCGCGTCTACGTGGAAAAAGCTGCTCGAAGCGTGTGCAAATATTCTAGTAAATAAGCGCAGAGGGAAGCTTTAAACGCGATAATAAAGGATACTTGAAATTTATCTCGCAATTGCACCGGTACACGGGTTCTCTCTTTGTTAGCTCAACGTCGACCGTGTAATTGTACGAACGAACCGTCTTTCCGTTCTAATTGGCAACGCTGAACAGCTTTGTCATCTGTGCGCAGATATCGTCGAACCGATATGCAAATTGGATAGAGAAGATGTCTCATTGGCAAGAGTATTAATTACTCGCGTATGCAGAGTCGTATTTTCGCCGGTTAATATATTCTTACCGATGAAATTCCATTGCCGTTATTCCAAACGAACGAGCACCAGGCGGAATCCGCGACGGATGGAACGCGGACGCGTGGGTAAATTACTCCGCTCCTCTTTCCGATCGCGAAATGCCTGGCAATCGGAATTTCCACGCGATTAATATAGAATACGCGACGACAGCGACGGATTTACACGCGGCGGTGGTTGTATCGCGTTCGAGGGTCCTCGAAGCACGGGCGAAGAAGAATCGAAGAGCTGAAAGAGACCAAGCGCGTGCGTTTACGCTCCTCTCTTCAGGTGTGTACGTGTTCCCGCAAATATTTGCCGAGTCTTCCCGCACTATTTATTTATCTGACCTGTAGCGGAGGGATTGCGCGTGACGGTCGGCAGAGTGTGCGTGACCTCGTGTTTGTGCACCGCGTGGAAAAGAGAGACAAAGAGCGGACAGCAATCTAACCGTGGCCAGGAAATCAGCTTTCGAGGGAATGCTCCTAGCCTAACCCTCTGAAACAACAAAGACGCGGCACTTTGCGAGCGAACCGGCCGTTGCCCACCTGGAAAGCCTCTCTCGCAATATTTATCCTGAAAAATGACTATCGATTAAACGCTTACGACCCTCGATTCGCTTCGAGCCTTTGTTCACCTGGTCTTGGAAATCCACCTGGAATTTTCAACGGAAATCTCAGCCTCCGTCTCGGTTTTCACCGCTACTTCTATTTTTATCCTTCGACATCGCAAAGTTCGCGGAAAAAAGAGCTCGCGGTGAGTTTGGAAGAAGGATCGGGAGCCGTCTGGAAAGACAAACTCTCTGCTCTGTGTGGCAAAAACGAAGGAGCAGCGGCAGCGAGTTCGCAACCCGTGTCAGTCCGCGAAATCGTAACTCTTTCGCGGCGTTATTTGACTTGGCGCGTCGCACCGGGTCGGCGCCACGGACGAATCGAGATTACACACCCGGATAATCGAAAGTTGCGAGAGAAAAAGGCGGAAGCGTCGGTAGAGGCGCGAAAACGGTTCGACGGTTGGAATGATCGGTGAAAACGCGGCTTGTCGCGGGCCGCGAAGCCGGCGACACCGGTGGCTGGCCGCTAGACAAGCATTTGATCATGGAACGCGGCGGCCCTCTAATGAAGACTCACCCCCATTGTTGCCTCGGTATCTCCATTATTTTTGCGGCGTTATTAAAAATCCAGTCCCGGGCGCGGGACAAAGAATTCGACAGCCATTGTCCCCTCGTCGTCCTTGCTTTTTGTTCGCCACGCTAAATGTCAATGAATCTTTCTCCCTTACCTCTCTTTCCTTCTCTCTCTCCCTGTGCCTCTGTGTTCTCTCCGTCTCTCGGTCGTTTCCGCTTCTCCGTGCGCCGGGACGTCCCGCCGTCACGCCGGTTGTTCCCGCCCGCGGGCCCGTCGTCGTCGCCGATGTCCTCCGGGTGCGTCGCGAGAAACGTTCCACTGCTCGAGGAATCAATCGTACCCTGGCCAGGATGGGGTGTCGTCACCCCTATCGCCGATCCCGTGCCGTTCACTTTTCCCAACAGCCGCGGACCCTTTGTCGACCGGGGTTGTAATAAGAACGGGGGGAGGGGGTTCGCCGCGGCGTTCGATGGCGTTTTTAGGGAATTGTTATGGATGGGACGCGCGGTGATTTCTCCTGGAATACCGTGGGGGTTTTTAATTTTCGTTTCCGCGATAATTGACGTATAGAACAGGCGGACGGATGACGGGGCGGGATTAACGAACGAATAGGAAAGGAGAGGGAGCGGCGACGTGTTTCGGCACGACGTTTAACATCGGGAGCAATGAAGCCTTTAATCTCTCATTCCCGCGAATAATTGGAACGTTTCAAAGGAGTTGCGCGGAACATCGGGACACGAGAGCGCTCGGTTTAGAGAATTATCAACGGCGTCCCGACGTCGGTCGCGATAATGCGAGCCTTTAATCTACCCGCTGTCCGAGTGGACGCGTCGCCGCGGCGGCGCCTTGCGTTCGAGGGAGACGTCGCGTTCCGGCGGACAGCTGGGGCGCGGTGAAAATTGGGAAATTTCGCACTCGCGACGCTTTGGTCGCGGGACGGTCGAGAGATCGGTCCGATAACGAATTTAATTGGAACGCGCGGATCGGAATTCTCTATGGCAGACCGTCCGCGTTTCCCCGACGAATTTCCCATGAAATTTCGAATAGCCGTTAAAACGATTACCACGGCGGTCCTTGGTAGGACCGAGCGGGCCGGAATCATCGCGACTCGACTTTCGCCGACGATTTTCATCGGATCGATTATTAAATCCGCGTGTTATCGCGGCGGTGGCGAGCGAACCGAGCGAGCAACACGGGGAACGCGCGGCGAGGAGATTCGAGAGGGTTCGGGGAGGGAAGATCGCGGAGGAGGGTGGAAGAAGAGAGAAAGAAGAGGAAGGGTGGAGCGGGAGTATCGCGGGGTCCGGCAGGATCGCGCTATGGGGGTGGTTTCGGGGCATGGATACCAGTCTCTACGGCCACGGTAATGGTTATAGCACCATCGCGTGCAATCCCATTAGCACCGATGCAATTTACCCGATCTATCACACCCTATTAAGCGGTGCGCTTTCCACCCCCGCGACCGCTCGATCGCTTAACGCTCGTTTTAATCGAGTTTGCGCAACGGTGGCCGTGGTCCTGCGCGCTTTTCGCCCCGGTCCGATAATGTTTTTCTCCTCGCTGCCGTACCATCCAAGCCGCGTCGGCGACGCTCCATCCGCGTCGCGAGAGTCTGCGATCGCTTTCGCGTTGCACGCGCACCTTTCTCTCCCTCTCTCTCTCTCTCTGTCTATTTCGCGCGCGCGCACGCCGATAGATAAAAGGGCGAACCGAGTCAGCGAAACCGAAAAGGTTTCCGATAATTAAACCCGGACTCGATCCCTGCCCGCTCGGTTCGCTGCCCTTTTTAGCCGACTCCGTCGAGCGTATCACGATTTTTGCCGGCAGAATTCCTCCGTTAGCTACGGCGTAATCGATGCTGCAACTACGACCGTGTAGTTCCTCCGAAGGGGGTTGCTAGTCCGGACCTGGTTGCCTGGGAATTCTTTATCGCATTAAGCCCTTTTGTTCGTGGCACTCTCGGACACGACGGGATCGTAAGCTTTGTTGCGGACGGAGAGACACCGGGAATCGAGGGTTGCTCGCGAGGTAATTTATGTCCGATGCTTCAGCCAGCCACCAACCAGTCTGGGATAACGGTGCACGTTAAATCGGTAGCGACGTCTTTCCTTTCGTCGAAAGTAACGTTTCAATTCGAAACATTTACCTTTACGGCCGGAGATAATTCCTCGTTCGTTGGAGCGAAGCTCGAATCTCGTTGCGATAAAAATTGCACAACATCGCTCTGTCCCCGGTGGTCCCCTTAAACAATCGAGCAAGCAACGCCAGTTTACAGCTGCCGTTTCGACGCGTTTTCCCCGTTCTCTACCGCAAACCGGAGAGTTATGGACAATTTCGACTACCGTTGCGTCTAATAATATTCCTTGGAACGTGGAAAAATGGCAGCGGCGGTGGATCGTCGCATCGATTCCCGGCGTGTAACGGACCAGTCGGAGGTTGGCGATTTCTCCATCCTGGTTCAACTATGCGGAGAATAGCTCGGCGGGGACGAAGACGCGGCGCGTCCTGGGGATCGCGTTAGAGTTGGCGTAATAAGCGTCGACGCGGGAGCCCGGGTCTCGGTTTCATCGGCAGAATCGTGGATTCCACGGTTAGCTGACTGTAGAACTTGATCTGCTAATGTACAATGCAACCGTCCTATTGCCGGAAGCGTTATCACCCGGGGGAGAAGCTCGCAATTACGGAATGGAAGCTCATCGATGTATGGAATCGCGCAGCCCGAAAGCTCTGGGCCGATGCCTCACGGAACGGCTCTTTGCCGCCTGATACGAGATTAACTCGCCGGCCCGCGGATTAAAGAGACGATAGATCCGATCGGCCCGGCCGTCGACGATGCGTGATCGTTCTTTGAAGGGATTTCCCCGCTGGTTGGATTAACCGCTGGCCCATTCGAGCTTTTTGATTAATATTCTTAGGCTCGCTACAGCGCTGGTCCAATTTTCGAATCGACCGCCGCTTTTTTCTTTTTTTTTTTTTCACCCGCTAGGGGACCGTAATCTCTCTTGTTGCGGAGATCGTTCCAAAGCTTCGGGCGTAAAAGCGCTAAATATTTCAATTGCTGCATCACGAATTCCTGGAATCGGATAGATTTCGAAATACGTCGCTTTAACGAGTTCTCTTCGCAAAATTTTTCAAATTTTTTACTCCACTATTCCTTTATTTACGTTCCTTTGGGATTTTAATCGTGGATTCGAATCTCGAATCGTAACGTTATCGAAGAATCGAGCAACAACGTGTTCTATATTCTTTGCAGAAATTAAAGCGCGCGCTCGCGCTCGAAGGATTGGAATCAGAAAGCCGTTAGGCAGAGGGCGTCCTTGCTAGGAGGAAGTTTAAGGCCGTGGCGCAGGATGTTGTTCGAAAAACGGTGTTTCGGCAGTTAGCACCGCCGGCTGGTGGAATCTAGGCAGGCGAGGGTGGCCTTGGAGGGATATAAGAGTGGGTGTATCCTCCTTGGCGGGGTCGTAACGTCAGCTGGTCGGTGAGTGAGTTGCGAGGATCCTCGCGCGGGTCCCCGGCGTCGATTTCGGCGAAACTCGAACGGCGAAACCGAAGGGAGGAGGGACAACTCCCGTTCGCGCCAGCTGTTGCTAGCCGAAAACGGAGGTTCTTCGTTTTATTCCCGAACCTCGCTTCGAAACGACCTCCTCCACCTCCTTTGACCTGGTTGCCACTCGCGAGACGTGACTAGGATCCGTCAAGCTATCGCGATTTATCGATTCGATACGAAAACTCGAGGAATTCCGGTCGTCTCTCGTGACGGATAACGCGACGGTCAACGCGGTGAGATAAAGATTGCAGAGAAAAGGGGACGATCGTGTCAGCTGCTTGAAATAAAATCGCCATCCTGAATGTATCGCCACTTGCGTGAATTTCCCTTTGAAACTTGCTGGAAACGCGTCTGCGGCACTCGACGAGAGATGACCCTTATCGGGCCAGGCCACTGGAATTCTCCGCCTATGCTTTCCTTCCTGCGCCAGTCGATTTTACGACCTCTCGTATTCCTCATATTCCCAGAGATATCCGAAAATTCACGAGAATTTATCCCCCGGGACGATATTCGTCGAAAACTAAAGCACGCCGTAAAATTGCACGGTTTCGATCCGGAGAAGCAGCCGGTCGTCGGCGCGTGGGCCATCGGAACGCGCGATAAAACTCGGCCTCTTGCTAGATTTCGTCAAATTTCGCAGGTCCGTGGCCTGGTTCGGCAAGTCGCCGAGGATTCGGTCTGCGACTTAGCCCGAGGATCTGGCCCGGTTTACGACGCACGCTCGACGTCTTGGTCGGCCTCTCGACTCGTCGCCGGAATACAAATGCCGCGACGTCGGCCCAAGGACAAATCCCGGCGCGTTTACGCGGCCACTTAAAGCGAGACTCGTGGATCCGGTGCCCGGAATCACGGGCTTGATATTTGCCGGGGTCGCGGCGCTGATCCTCGCTGGATCCCGAAAGCGGGTTGGCTGTAATCATCTCGTTACGCCGGCATTGTGCGTCCTCGGTAAAACCGGGCGGCCCTTCCCACCGCGGCTGCCGCTTTTCGACGCCGCCCCTCGGCGTCCCAGCGCTGCCTGAAGCAGCGTCGATGATTACACGGGGCACGCGGATGAGGCCGCCGCGGCGCGCACACGGTCCTAATCAGCTGGCGCATTGTCAGCCCCGCGAAATTACAGGAGACGCGGCTGGATCACGTGCGCGACGACGCGCCACGTCGAGGCCGCGACGAACCGCGAGCAAGCGCGCGGGTAATTAGCGACGACCGCGACGACTACGAGAGCATTGCGTGGCATTGCTACCGATACCTTGGACCCCGTCATCCGTCTGACAGACAGGTATACGACTGGAATGGTTGACGCGAGGAGAGGCGGTTCATCTTCCCCGTTGTTCGTTCTGCTAGACGTATGCAGATGGGGAAGAAACGTCATCGAGGATCGATGCGTGATTTATCATTCAACGTCAGCGAAGACGGTCGTTGCGAGACCCCCGTTTCGTGACGTAGATCTCGCTGGTCGATACGCCGGCATCGAGACCCTGTCGCCGGGATAAGGGCGCGGAGAGACTCTCGGAGATTTTCTACCGGAGATTCGGCTGCTCGGGCTTCTCGGCTGGGAATCTACCAACGATTAACTCGCTAATCCCTGTATCCGGGGGTCGCTAGCGGCTCGATTGAAATAAAAAGGAGCAGCGTCTATCTGGGAACAATCGGCGAAGGAAGTCGGTTGCGAGGGGCGTGATGGAGATGCCGGGGATGAAAGGAGGCGCGGTAGCTTGGCCGATCAGCGCGGTGCGTAAGCCGTGCTATTAAGGGCGGCAAGTGGGTGCATCTGTCTGGGCAAACCTGGGCTTAGTTCCAAAATCCGAGTGCAAACAGAGAGGCTGGTTGCTCGGTCGAGGCTAACATCCATCCACGCCACTTTCTGGGTAGGAAATCGGTCGAATTTCAGCCGACGATCGCTGTCGGGAATGGCAGAGGGAACGAGAGAGCCGATACGCGTGGAATCGCTGGAGCGGCGAGGAATAGAAGCGCGCTGGCAGGGATAGAGGTCGGAGATGCTTGAATTTTCCGACGCGCATTCGAGCTGGATTCGAGAAGATACTCGATCGGAGATAGAAGTCTCCGGGGCGGCAGATTTCTGGTTCCGGTTGGTTTTTAAGAAGCGCGAGATTTGTTGCTGGAAAGTGGGCATGTTCGGTAGATAAAATCGAGGGCGTTGGTGCTCGCCAGGCGAACGCGGCTCGGACGGGGCGCCGATAACGAGGACGAATAGCTCGTAAAGCGGTTGACGTCCAGGCGAAGGCGGATTCGCGATTCGATTCCGGATAACGTCTGGTTTTGATAAGTAAATAGCGGCGCCGTAAGTTGTCGCGGATAGCCGAGTCCGCGGGAAAGATGCTGGCAGATCGGTTGACACTTTGCGTCTGTTGGATCTGCGGGTAGACGTCGGAGTTTATCTTCTGCCCTGGTACGAGGAATATTTTCAGATTACGCGCAGATTCGCGTCGCGATTCGTTCTTCTTCGAGATTAGCGCTAAAATCCGACGAGAAACTCCGCGTCTGAACACACTGGGTGTTCGAGAAGTGTCTTCGAATCGCGAACTTTCGTGGCTGACTCGAATATATTGCCTCTCTTGTTTAATCGGAGAAATAAGCTTTCTATCGTTTGATATAGATTTTAATATTTTTACGTGCATCGAATTCTGCGGTGTATCGCGTTTCACTCGAGGTGTATTACACGGCAAACTCTGTTCGTAGAAGAGCGTGGTTGAAAGCGGAGAAATATTTTCTCCGATCTCCTCTCCCACTCGCGTTATCGGATGGTGATAACCAAGGTGGAGTTGCTGGCGGTATAATAACACGTCGACGTAACCTTAAGTAAAAGTAACGAGACTCGCCAAGGGGGAAAGGAAACATTAAGCTCACGTGTTTGGAACTCTAAAGCGGTTTTCAACCCCCAGCGGAGGGTAAGAGCCGAAAGCAAAGATGTTATTCTTCTTCCTTAACTCATACATATTTCGCGGCGAGGACGTCCCCTCCGTGGCCCCGTCACGAATTACAAATCAGGTTGCACGATAATGCAAGGGGATCCCCTTGTTCTTAGGAAACCATAAGCCCCACGGATCTCCCGAGTCAACGGTACAGCTGTTGTGCTTCGGCCTCCAAATTATGAAATTTCCCGCCGATTGCAACCGTCGCTTTAGCATCTCGCGCCGTTACAATTGTTTTCGTTGCTCGCGTCGTTCGTACCTCTAATTTCACACTTCGAATAACTTTTGTTTTATCGCACCGAGTAGGAAACTAAATACGACTAAAGGTAATCGGAAAAAGCGCGATAAAATGGCGGGGAAAAATCGCACGCGAATTTTAAACGGGTCAGTGGAAAGAGGAGACTTCCCTCTACAAACTCGCTCCGAAACGAGTCGCGATAAAAATTCTTTACGGTCCGTACAATTGTTCGAATTTGTACAATTTTTTAGGGAAAAGGTACCTTCGATTATTTACCTCGTACGATAACCGAGAAAATATTTAAAAAGCTCTGTTCAGGGATGCAAAAGTAGAAGCTTCGTTCTTTAAAACAAGCCTAGGTATATACTCCTGCGCGATTTCTATCGACTGAATTATAGTCACTCGGAGACGCGCAATTTTTCACTCGTTTAAAAGATCTTAAAATCCGACGCGCGTATCGAAAGTAAAAGGGAGCCTGTCACGGAGAGAACCCTCCATGCGATCGATACGAAAATCAACGACGGAGGGAAATTAAAAGAGCCCAGACGAAACATACTCGTCCTGTCGGCTGCACGTACGCGTATCCATCCGAATCTCTGCTCGACGCTCGAAACACCTGCGTCGCATGGTAATCTGTTACGAAATCGTGGACGACACCCAGAAGGGCCCCCTCTCGGAGCAGCGACGTCTCCATCTCCCCGATCCCCGGGCGTTTCATCATCGGCAGCCGTCGAAGCACAGGTTTTCTCAGGCCGGGTTTACCGGTCGGATCGACGTGTCCGGGTAATTGGGGGAACCGGGCTGGAAATAGGTTTGTTAAAGTTCAGCCGGGAGGGCCGGAGAGAGGGAGAGAGAGAGAGAAGATGGTCGTGGGGACCGCGCGGGTACGATAAAGTCTAGGCGCGCAGCGAGATCTCGTAGATTCTGTCTCGTGGCTGGTCCCCTCGCGGCTCTCCGCCTCGGCAACCCTCTCGGCCCGGCCCTCGTCCCGCTGCCCGCGTCCGCGTGGCGGGAGTTTAATTAGGCCCCGCTTCGAGATATCGCGAGATCAGCAGCTCGTTAGCATGTTTTAATTGGCGGCTGTCAGTGAGATGGTTGCTCGCGATAAGCGCCTCCTCTCTAACCAGTCCTCCGGCTCGGTGACAAGACTCTACGTGTAGCCTGGCTGCTGCTTACTACTCGCGAGACACACGGCGGACAGCCGGCCGGGGCAAGCGAAACACCCTGGCATCCGGGGGCATCCTAGCAAGCTGCCTTCAGTTTGTAAGCCACTTTTTCCCGCTTAATTCCGCCGCGTAACGAGTGGCTACCGGAGAAACAGAGAGAGAGAGAGAGAGAGACACGTCCGGGATAAACAGCGAATTTTCTTTTCAACGAGAATTTGTCCTCTCCTTTTGCCCCTGAGCAATTATAAATATGGATTAATAGGTGTTGCGATCGAATAATGGAAACACGGGTTCAACAACATCGGAGTGGATGCACGATATCGGGTGTTTTCTTCGTGGTTCCGGGGGTGAGAGCGATTGCCAGCCTTATTTTGGCTGGTAGAAAGTTTCTCCTCTCGTTCCTTCGATTTCCAAGTTAATCCTCGGGTATGTACGGAATAGACCGAACTTTGTACCGGTGGATTCACAAGGCAGCGAGGCTGGAATTCGTATTATTTTCTAATCTCCGTGGCGTCGATGCATCGGGATAGATAGGAATAGGTAGGAACCAAGGAAGACGCGGAGTCTGCGGCGACGAGGTAGCCGGAAAGGGGAGAAATCCGCTTTCATACGCGGCGCTTTATGTTGCCGGTGATGACGAGCAGCGCGGATAGAAACGTGACCAGCGGCGAGATTAACAAGGTGTCCCGGCCTCATTGCTCGCTATTGATCCAGCGCGAACGTGTACTTTTTAACGAGGCCAGTTGGTAATGACGCTCCGGCAGAGTACACACGTGCCGAACGATGAAACGTCTCCTCTGCCCAGAGCGTCCACTTTGCCTTCTTTCACCGACCAGGCCGGATTTATTACTCTCCGGGCCAAAGATGCCGGTCGTTTGTTTCCTCCGGGATTCGAGAGGGAGTCCGAAATCGAGGACGTTTCCCTTGACGCGAGGATTCCTCGAGAGACGCGAGCTCTCGCTGGAGCAGCGAGAGGCCCGGCACTCGGGATCCTGTCTGTGTGAAATTTATAGGTGGACGTAACGGAGAGTTTGATCGATAATTTAGCCGTCTTAAATCATGTTCCCCCCTCTCGTAATATATCGGGCTATAAAGCGTCCGAGGATGCCGCGTTTGTTGGCCAAGTGTATCCCCGCGTACGAGTCTACGGCGAGGAGTTGGTCTAACGAGAGGCCGGTCCGATGAAATATCCAAGCGGGTGAAATTTTTCTGACCCCGTCGGAGGATCTCGGGGATCGGAGTTGTATCGAGCTCCCCGGATCGTTTCGTACCGCGGAATCCTCTGTTGTTCCGAGGAAAACAGAGCCGTCCGCGAATGTAAGCAAATTTCAGTCTCGCGCCGCGCGACATCGGGCCGAAATTTACAATCAAAACGATTTTCCGGTTAAACAAGCCGTGTACCGGCGCATAAACAAGCAAATACCTACGAATAAACTTCCAATTTACCCACTCAACGGTAATCACGTTTTCCTCTTTTCGGCGACAAACAACGCCTGTCTCGCGTGCGTTGCCCTCTGCAGCAACAACAAATCCGTTCCATTTGGCGACCGATCCGTAGGAAGGATTTTTTATTTCCTCGTTTTTTCCCTACCCCCGCCCCGTTACAATCGACCCTTAATCGCTCGATTTCATCCGTATAAATATGCATCCGCGCTCTCGGCTGTCCAAACGCTTTCAAGCTCGCTGCGCCACGGCGCAGACACGGCCAAGTTTCGCGTTGTTTCGCACGATCCTCCGCCGCGTTTTCGCCCTTAAGCCCCGAAACGTGACGAGGAGTATTTGCCGGCCGGGCCGTTACTTCGCCAGCGCGTGATCAGATTATTCGCCGCGCGTGGATTTTACCATCGAACGAGCTTAGACGAGCGCCGATATTGCCCGTTGATTAGTCTCGTTCCGGAAACGGGACTGGAAAGTCGAGTCTTCCTCGACAGGCCGGACATCATGGCACAGTTTCGCGCATCGAAAAGTTGCGCCGTGTCGCAAAATTCTTTTCTTCAACGAAAAAACCGGAGAATCGTTCCAAACGTCGCGAGAATCACCGGATAGGTTACCTGGAAAATGGAAAAATTAGGCGAATGGCAAGCGAGCAGGGCACGCTGGTAGTTTTAACGAGAACTGTGTGGTTCGGTGGAATTTTATTATGGGGGCTGCCAAACGGGATGGATGCATATGCATGAGACGCGACGATC
The DNA here is from genome assembly GCA_002201625.1 of Euglossa dilemma. NCBI lineage: Eukaryota > Metazoa > Arthropoda > Insecta > Hymenoptera > Apidae > Euglossa > Euglossa dilemma. Next base: position 1,312,622 of record NIJG01000134.1, on the reverse strand, counting down.
GTGTTTATTGTAATACTGACATAGAGCGGGCGAAATTAGTACGGGTTAAGGCGACATTTCCATTCGCGCGGTGGAATATGCATGAGAAAATGCATCGCGACATCTGCGAGCGTTGCACTGGGTCAGCCGAGCTTAGAGACCCCGGCGGAAATACTTTGTGCCGTCGTCAACTGGGACCCACACTCGCGGTTATGACCCGTGAACGTAACTGTTTTCGCTTATGCACTTTGCCAGCGAACCGTTCCCGGTCTCAGTCCGTGGCTCGCGACGATCGAGTATTCGACGGAAGCCGGAATTGTTTCTTTTCCCTCGGTTTCCGCGATTCCGGAAAATTCCATTCGCCGTTACCTTTGTCCGCGACGCTTTGGAACCGCGGCAGTCGACGCCCGAGGGTAACTCGAGTGGACGGAGATTCGGGTGAAGGAAGTATTACCTCGTAAACGCTAATACGCGGGACACAAAGGTAAAACGAGAGTAAAGGGAATGTCTTAGGATATTTCTCGACCTATCGTCGCGGAATGCGCGCGATCTCGGATCGAAAGGAGAAGGAACGGCGCGGTGCGTTGGACTCGCGACGATATCGCAGCCGGCTTATATCCACGGCAGATGCGAGGCTGGAATCTAGACGGAGATAGAGGAGGAACAACGCGGAGCAGACGAGCAGAGAAAGGGGCCACTTCGTATGCAAATCCGGCTCCGCCCTGAATAAAATATTAACCGACCAATCGAGGCGCGTGGCGGGGGTAGGAGCACGCGAGCCTCCCTCGGCGAGTTCGTTTCCTCGCCGAGGTCGCCACCTTTTTTCCCTTTTTTCCCTTACCTCTCCACTCGCGCGAGTGTACGCGCGAGTCTACGCTCCGGCGAAATTTCTTTCCGTCTTATTTTTTCGCTGCTGGCTACACCGGTGCCGCGTAGTCCTCGTCGTGGTCGTGGTCGTGGTCGTGGTCGTCATCCGAGCAGGCCGAGCCAGCCGAGCCGGCCGCAACCTTCGTGACGGCGCAGCCTTCTTCTTCGCTCCGTTCCCCGAGGTCTCTTTAAATCGAAGACCTCGTTATCTCACCGACCAACGGATTCTCGTTAGCGAAGCTTTAATTATAACCGCTCTGCTCCGCAGTCCAGATAACCGTCTACGGCGCTCGAGTGGCGACCGATGGAAACCCGGCGACGGAGGAAACGAAACTCGCGTCGCGTCTAACAATTAACGCCCGGTTATTACCATTTGTTTTTCACCCGATGACAGAGAATATAAATTCCCTTCCGTCTCCACTGTCTCCGCTCGTCCGTCCAGTTTCCGCTCCGGTTGAGATGCCGCGATCGAGAGAGAACGCTCGGGAGATTCCCTTTGGGAAAGCGACCAGTTGCGCCATCGGTCGAACAGCGGATCGAGAGGAGAGGAAAAAGTGCGAAGCAAACGGTGCCACCGGGTTTCCCCGATCGTTAACAAGCATGGATCCCTGCCGGGTTTCCCTTCCGCTCGGAATATCCCGCTTCTGTTCCACGGCGATTGTTATTCTTTCCGATCGCGAGACGATCTCGAGATTCAGTTTCGCCCGTGATTCATTCTTCCCTTTCTTCCTTTCTTTCCTTCTTTTTCACCGACGGATTTCGTCCGGTTTTTTGCTCGTTGGGACAAAATCCTGAGAGCTTGCGCGAGGAAACCGATGAAATCGTTAGAGCGCGACGAGGCTCCGCGGCGACCAGGCTGTTTTTGTCGTTGCCACTGGCCGACACGGCGGAAGAAACGCAAGGCGGAGTCGCGAGCGAGTGCCTGGTGTAATTAAGAAAGTTTCCTCGCGAAACCGCGTCCCCTATCTCTTTATTAGCTTCCACCGGTTGCCTCCTCGCGGAGCCGTCGCGCGAACCGTGTCGGGAACCGGTTTCCTGCCCGGCGTCCGAGCCGAGTCGTCTTTGAAAACTCTTCCCCACCGATCCGCGAAATTCCATCTTCGATTAAGCTTAATGGCAGGAGGACAACTTGGTTTTCGCGGGTAGAAGGACGAGGGATGTCCCGGCGAGGGTGGAAAAACCGAAGACGAGGAAGACGTGGAAGACTGCGGTGGCCAGTGACGAGAGATAAGCGACGCGACCGGACAGTCGCGTCGGGCACGCGATGCCGCGCGTCGCTTTTCACCTTTTGTCCAGGAGACGCGGTTGGATCCCTGTTTAGCCAGCCGCGAAATTACGTAGCTTCGTGGTCGCGGCAGGACGACGGCGTCTGTTGGGCCGGCGCGAGAGAGCGGGAAACGAAATTCTAGCGAGGCGAGATTCTAACGAGCGTAGCCCCGGCCTCGGGTCAGAGGGGTTGCACGCGGTATAGTTGTTCGACGCGAGATTCGAACAAAAAAGCCCGGGGACCTCGTTAAAGGGCGGCAGCATTTCTGCTCGGCGCATCGTTATTTCGATTAATTATTAGGCGAGCAGTTCGTTGGCCAGCCATATTGTTCGCGGTCCGACGACCCCGATCGCGTCCTCCGGAAAGCCAAGCGGTGGGACAGGGCGGGCCACGGGCGGGAAAAAAAATATGTCGATTCCGCGAGACGTCGATTCCGGCCTGTTCCTCTTTTTCTGCAATTAGCGTGAATTAATGCGGCCAGGCCGCGCCGCGCCGCGGTTCCGGCCGCGATTCCGCTAAATGAGAATTCTAACTAACAAACTGTGCCAACCGGGATCGCGTTTTACGGGGATATCCTGGAAGAGGAGGATGAGAAGGAGGGAGAGACGGAGGATGGAGCGTAGTCGCGAGTGTAATACGTAACGGGGCGAAGAGGAGCGAGACCGGGGACCAAGTCCGCGGATTAATCACCGCGTCGTCGCGGAATCAATTTTCGCCGAGCCGAAATTAAGCGGTCTCAAACACCGCTGTCATTGTATGCTAAACTCGCGCGTGGGAGGCGCTATTAGCATGACGTACGTATAATTTCCGGGCGCAATTAAGTCGTCTCGATGTTAAACAGCCCGCCGGTTACACGCCTGACGAGGCATTACCCGGATTTTTGCCCCCGCCGGTACGAGTCTAATCGTAATAACGATTAACCGGACGAGTCGTAATTAAAGATGGGATGCGCGAGAGGGAGGGGGTTGGCAAGAGTGGAAGAAAGGGAGAAGGAGAGGAAGGACTAGGCCGACCACGATGCACACGATTCGATAGCATCTCGAACGATAATCTAATGAGCGGCTATTCGTGCGATTCATTTGGAGACCGGTTAGCCGATTCGTCGGACTCGTATAACTCGGGGATAATCGAGCTCTCCTCGAACGAGGAGGACGGAAAGAAATTGCATCGGCCGGGGAGGATCCTTAAAAGGGAACGCTTTGCCTGATCCGTTTCCTCTCGCCCCGTTGCGGACCGTGGTGGAGAGGGTGGCGACAGGGGGTGGCTGCATCGTGGCCCGGAATCGTTTTCGGTGCTCCTGGGACCGATGACGAAGGCAAATGCCCAGAGAGATTTCCGAGGAACGAACCTAATCCTCCGGGGCTCCTATGCCCGGCGAATTGGGTAGTAAAGCGGCCGGTAACGGAAAGGGGTGAATTAGTGTAAGAGTGGCGGGTTTCCGCTCCCGTGGATCGCTAATAGAAAAGCTCCGGAGCTGTTCCGAATTTTTTTCCCGGTCTTTCCAACCTTTTTCCCGAATTATACGAGCCGGATCGGGCTGGATTTAGTGCCCGGCGAGGGTAATGGAAGAATATACGCCAAGGACGTAGGTGTACGCCCCAGTCTTTTCGCAGAAACTCGCCTTCGCTACGCGTCGTATCGCCTCGCAGCGTCTTTTCGAGCGTAGTCGCGAAAAAAGCTAGCAGAACTCGCGCGTCTCGCGATAATTACCTTCGTCTCGTTCTCGCTCGCGTAAAGTTTCTTAAGATTTCTCGCGGACGTTACGTCCGGACGCGGTCGATACATCAAACGGACCGCCGCGAATCGGCGCGGAACGCGTCGAGAGGAACGTTCGAAGCGATTATCTCCGGGCTGGCCGATGAAATTGCGTAACGTTCAGCTGTAACGCGGCGTTGATTGGAATTGCAGATGAGCGGATCGATCTCGTAACGAGGGTATATATCTTTCAATCCGCGCGATTTTTTTTTTTCTCTCCCGCCCTCTCGCGTCCCTTTTTCCCTCGCTCCTTTCCACCTTTCCGACCGCATAACGCGATAGCGTTGCGGCCGAGGATAAAATGCGCGGCCGTAATGAATTTTCTTGATCGTTCCACCAATTTACACGCGACTCCGGCATTCGAAGCACCACCGGCCCCGCGCGCTCGCGCCACCAACGCGTTTTCACCGTTCATAAATTATCCCTCGGTTTTCATAGGCCGTGTATCGGCCGCGACGATAAATATTTATAGTAACTCGCGATGTTCAAATAAATATTTATGAACGCCCTGATCGCGACTATAAATATTTATCGACCAGGCGTCCTCCCGCGTCCGCAGAAACGCCGCGCGTCTTTTCGCGCGCGCACACGCCCTCTCGGCCTTTAATCGCCTCGGCGAAATCCTTCCGCGATTTTCCACGCCGATCCCCGGACGACGCCGGTCGCCCGCGAGCTCTTCGTTTCCCACGATTGATATTCGATTCACGGGAAAGGCAAATATCGGTCCATTTGCCGAAACGGTCAACAATCTCGCGGGTCCTGTCGGATTACGCTCGGCGATCGCGAGCGGATCGCCCGGGGATGCGGTCAGTCGAATTTTTGCCCGGTCCCAGGCCTGTCGTGTCGCACGAGACGGCACGAGGAAGCCGGGGCGAGCATAGGAATTACTGTCGACGCCGGTGTAATAATATCCAGCCGATCGTGTCTGGCCGGGTCGCGAGCACGCGCGATCTACTTTTTGCACGGCGGGATCGTTAATGAGAGAGTCACGCGACACACGCGAGCCGAATCACGACCGACGCGATCGAAAACCCTTTTCCGCTCGCTCCCGCCTCGCTTCCCTTCCCCGTCGTTACGTCCTAATGCCACATTCGGTAAATTCCATATCGGTATCGAGCCTAATAATCCGGTAGTTGCCTCTGGTTAATTTATTATTCATCGTTCCGCTACTGTTCAAAAGAAACCTCCATTAGGTACTCTAACGCAGACGGAAATTACAAGACCGAGTAAATTTCCTATTTCTCGCACGGTGAATATTTTATACAACTCGAAATTCGCTAATCGTGTCTTAATTTCTTTACTCCACTCACCCGTAATAGGTGTGTCAGTTTTATTTTACGAGCGTTCCCGATACAGGGTGCACGTGTAAATCACCGAGTCGCCCCACGAGCACCCCATGTTAATATCCGCAGCCCCCGTACTCGCGTGACTAATCTCGAATTAAAACGAAACTCGCGGCGACACATTTTTGCCAAGCGTTCTTATCGTTTCCGCGCATGTAAAACGCAGGCGGAATTCTCGCCTGCCACGAGATTCACGGCTCCGCGCTCTCTGGCCGTTCGATTCCGGCGAGGTTTAAATCACTTTCGGGACGTAAATTACGAATATTCCATAAACGAAGGAAAAAAACGGGGGGAAAAAAGGAGGAGCGCGCGCGTCGGAACGCGCAGGTAGGAAATATCGGCGGCGCGTAGGCAAATAAACAATACCCGACAATACCGTAATCAGCGGCGCATAAATCACTCGGTTAAATCACCTACCCCGTCGGCCTTTTTCCCCTCGTTTTCTTCAAACCATAGAAACTCTCCTTCGCCCCGGGAAGCGTCGCTCGCGGGACGTTTGATTAATTGCAAACCGGATCGGGCTGAATGTAAATCGCGATATCCGTCGGATTTTTGCGTGGAAGCGAATCCACGGGCGCGGAAGAGATCTATGGCGGCGGATCACGAAACGTTTCACGTGCGCGTACATGACGGACGCGCGCGATCGACACGGTGTATTAGTACTTGTTAATGCGTCGCCCGGCGTCGCTATTTATCGCCACCGTGCGCCGCTGCCAACGTCCGGTCCCCGTTGGAGAACGCGGACGCGTGGGCGTCGTCGGTGTCTTCTTTGAAAGCGGGGCTCGGCTCTCGCCGGTTTCCCTCATTTTCTCTTTGCCTCTCTTTCTTTCTCTCTTCTTTTTTTCCGTCTCCGGCTCTCCCCCGACCATGGACGATTCGCGCTGGCTCCCCTCGCGCCGCGGTTGCCGGGGGAAAACGTCGATTCGTTAAATTGAAAATAAATAACCGGTGCCCCGGCGCGAGATTTTGTTTCAAATGAAAGACAAATAGAGACGGCTTCTCCTGACGATTCCTCCGCGGGTAATGCGGAAGGCTGGGCGGGGAGCGGCGCGAGAACCGCTGGCAGATTAATCGCTGCGTTGCGTCTGGCTGATTTCGTTGTTTGATAGAGGTGATGGAGAGTAATGGGGATTATCCTCGCCGTGATTGAAGCGATGCTATCCCGAGTAATCGAACGATCCGTGGCTCGCAGCGAAGTCGGGCTGGTTGGCTCTGCCAGGGAGAGAGAGAGAGAGAGAGAGCGAGTAAGAGCGGTCTGTGGAACGCGCGGCACGGAGTCGCGGTAAGAACCGGAAGCCGAAGAAAGAGGCTGGGATCGTTAGAGGCGGGACACGGTGGAAGCGGCGCTGGTAACTGGAACAATTTCCGGAACTGCCTCGGCGAAGGGAACGGCCAAGCAGGAGATGGCGGCTATCTCGCGTTCGGCGTGTCGCATGTATACGTAATAAGTCGCGCGGCTAAATTCCTGGGGCGCGGTGGAGAGGACCATTAATACCGGAAGCGGGTTCGTTTTGCATGGGAACGACGTCGTGGAGGCGGTAACGCGGAAGAGTGTCGATTCAATATCCATCGAAGTCGCGATGGGACGAGGGTAGGACGCGGCGCGAGGAACAGATAGCAGTCAGGTGAAACGAGACTCCCCGGAGGATTCGATAGATACAGGCGGATGAGAGAATCTGAGGTAAACTCCGGCAGAGGGGAGGGAAGGAAAAAAGGCCGGCTCATTTTCCACGAGGAAACGAGGAAATCTGGTACGATTACCGAAGGAACGGAGAGAAAGAGAGAGAAAGGCTTCGGGAGACCCCTTCGGAGCTATCGCGTCTCTCGTGAATCGCGAGGAGAGACGCGGTGGCGAACGAGCCGGAAAGTGAGACGGACGATATTGAAAAGCTATAAAACAGCGTAATTCGGTCGGTGCCGCAGTCCATTGCAGTTTAGCCGGAAACGCAATTTAAACAAATTGCCGAACCGGGCACGGTGGCGCCATCGTCCCATTCTCTCTTCGCGCGTCCATCTCTGCCCGGTGTCTCTATCTGTTCATCCATCTCCGCGCGCGGCGGCTCCGTCCTCGTCCCTCTCGGCCGCGTCCTGCCGGTCGTCCGGCCAGGCGCCTTGCTCGATTAATCGAAATCGAAACGAGCGCGCCGTTCTAACGGACGTTTATCGCCCGTAGGGCAATAATTCGATTTTCGGTTAGCGGCGGTGGTGTCCGCTGGCTCCCTCTTTCTCTCGGTTTTCCTGGCGCGAGGCAGCCACCACCACCACCACCGATCGTTGTTCATCCGCCGACACACGCGGCAAAACTGCGATCAGAACTGCGGGGGTTTATGGATTTTCAGTTGGCGCCCGGCCACCCCGTCGTGACTCGCGGCCCGATCGAATTAAAAACTCGGTGACGCTGCACGCGCTGTCGATCCGCCTCTCTCCTCCTCTCTTCTCCTTCTTCGATTTGCCTTCTCTATTTTCTATTTCCTATTTTCGCTTCCGCCGTGGAATTTCGGTCTTCTTCGCTCCACGCTGGTTTCGTTGAACCCCGATATAGTCGGGTAGGGAAAAAATGCCGGGGAAAACGCGGCGTCGGCCGTGGCCGGAATTTTGCCGCGAGAATTCACCGCGATCTCGCCACGGTCCCGCTTCATAATACGCTTTTAGCGTGGCCGGGGAATAGCTGGCCGGAAACGAGATATCGTTCGCTCGTCCACTCGCGAGACTCGGTTTTTAAATATTGCCCTGGTTTTTCCCTCTTCCCTTTTGCCCGGTCCGGCCGGGCCTCTCTTCAACCAGCCGCGTCCGACCGCCGGTGAAATGAAAGTTGAAAGAGTCGCGAGCCGAGTTCACGTCGGAATTAACATGGCGGTCCGTCATGGACACCGGATTGCGCCCACCACGCCAGCGTGTCCCCGTGTTCCAAATATCGTTTTGATCTCCGGGAAAAAGCACACGCCAGCGTGGAAACGTCGGCCGCCGGCCATAACGAGAAATTTTTCATGAAAATTTTCATAAGGACCTCGCGTGTCACGGTCCCGCGGATTTTCGCCGCGTCGCGACGCGACGTCGCCGAGCGGAGAGAGAGAGGGAGGTTGCGACGCGATCCGACCGGAAATTCAATGTGTCACCGTGCGTCGGTCGACGTTATCCGCTTCGAATAATGTTTAGCCGCGATTAATAACCTCTGTCGCGGTACCACACGCGCGTACTTTCGTCGCGGCCGTGGTGGGGGTGGAAAAAAGCGATTTCTAACGGGGACTGTACGACCACTGGGTGACAACGTAGTTTCCCATGTTTTATGGTCAGTTCCGCGCGCCATGGTATCTGATTGCGTCATAAATCGAACGAGAAACGGGGCGAGGGTTGCAGCGCGCGATACACGACCTACGAGATTTCGTTTTGCCGAAATTTAGCGGTCGTGTTCGGCCGTTTTTTTTCTCCTCTCCTTTTTTCCGCCTTCCCACCCCTTGCGTCGACGATATATATATATATTTTTTGCTCGCTGCGAATAGCGCGCGACGGACGTAATTCTCTCGCGTCTCGTTAAAGTCGCGTCTCGTAGATTCCAGCGCGATGATCTTCATCAACGAGGCGAGCTTTACGGTTCCTCGCGACGCGAAACATTCGTTAAATCCTCTAAGACGAGGTGTTCTATTTCCGACCAAGCTGTTCTCACGCTCGAACGTTCTAACACGGATATTTTTCCCGAGATCTCGCATCGATCGCTCGGCAGATTAATCGCCGGTGGGGAGCGAATTGCGAAGGGGGAACACGGTCGATTTTCCAGCGAGGTAACATCGATTTTCGCGTCGGAGGAAAGGGTCGGAGCCGCGGCTGCATCCTCGCCGCGTGTTCCGCGCGGGGCGGGTAACAATTAATACGCGCGCAGTATCCGGCACACTTGTAAGCGAGCCGGGGTACCTGGTATACACGACACATGGCCCATTACGAATTAATGTAGCATTTCACGGCGAATTAATTACACGGAGAGCCGAGTCTCTCTGGAGTGGCTCTCGAGAAGGAAAGAACGAACGTAGCAGGCTGACTCACCGCGCCACTCGAGTACCAAATCGTTTTAATGGAACAACTGTTACCCGTTCGGCCTCCTCTGCCTTCGTCCAACTAAAAGCGTTCGACTATTTTCAAACCGAGCCCCGTGCACGCGGGGCATTCGATCGCGGGATATTGAAACCGGAGGATGAATTTTTCTGAGAGAAAACCTATGCCCCGTGCTTTTTAATTCGACCCTCCTCTCCTTCCTTCCCGCGCTTTGTTTTTTTCTTCTTCTCTTTTGCGCCTCCCTTTTTCCCCGCGAAATAAACGAGTTCACCGACGTCACGCGATACTCGTACGGTCGCGAGTCGATAAGAGCCAACAACGCTCCAAGTATCGCAACCCCCCGCGCCCTCACCAGGGCANGCTCCAAGTATCGCAACCCCCCGCGCCCTCACCAGGGCACCAGCTCGGGGTAGCAGCTCGGGGTGCCCGGTAGAAATTAGAGATCTTTAATTTCTAACGCGGAATGGAACGTTCACCCCGTCGTCTGGCGGAATTAAACGGAGCGCTGCTCCGACCGACTCGATTCCCAATTTATAGCGACAATAACCCCCGACGAATCGAACGAACACGCGAAATCGAGGGAGCGAATATAACGAGGCGCCGGGACAAAGAAATCCAGCAGCCCGGAACAGATCGGTGGCAGCGGTGACGTTTAAATTACCGGCGCGCCGGAGTCGAGCCGGACTCGAAAGTAAAAAACGAGTTGGCCAAGTTTCTTCGATGGAGTAGCGCAGGTCGAACGAACGGCTACATTGTCCCCGGTCGTTTAATCACGTTTTTCGCAGTTTCACCGAAACCTTTTTACACAGTCAGCGCGCCGCGAGAGGATCCGAAGCTCTGCGGGGGTCTAAACTTTCCTTCCTTCTCCGGGATGAATCGAGAGAGAGAGAGAGAGAGATCTGGCAGGGACGAGGGAATTCGCGGCGACGAAAGAAACGAGAAGCGAGGAAAAATGGCGAAGGGATGCGCCGGTGGTAATCGCAACCTCCAAACGAGAGACACGCTCCGACTCTCTCGCGACCCCTGCAATTTTCCACCGTCGAACTCGGCCTGGAACTTGACGGCTCCGTGTCGCTTGCACGCGCGGTGGAAATCGTCTCGCGACCGCTTCTGAAAAAGCTTGCGACTTGGTCCGTGGTCCAACTCTCTTCCGGCAGTGTCCGGTTCCGCTTGGTTCCGTCTCGTTCCGGGATGCTCACCCCCGTTCCCACGGGAGAACTCGTGGGCTCGGCACGCCCGTCGCGGCGCCGCGGCGCGTATCCGCGACGAGGAGACGTTGTTCGCGAGTCGAACCGGTTACGAGAGACGGAGGTCGAAGGTCGCGGGGGAGTTGGGTCTGTGCTTGCCTGGTTTCAGCGCAACAGCATCGGCCGACTTCCAAGTGGGTCGAGCGCTGGCCTATCATTGCCGGAGACTTTACGAGTATTTATTGCGGCCGTGTCGTGGACCGCCGAGATCGACCGTGTATCCCGACCGGGATCTTGAAATATCAATTCCGTGCCGTTTATTAGAGGCCCGATGCGCGCGCCACGCGTGATAGTTCGATCCCTCGGCCACACACGTCGATTCGAGATCGTTTGCTCCACCTGGGCTTGCCCGCTGTTCGCTGTTTGTCATTCGCTTCGCTAGGCAATATCAGTTGGAATATGAGTTTTCTGCTTTGAATTTAAGAACACCGGCCTCGGCTGAATATCGCTCGGTTATATTGCCTCTTCCCTTCGCTGCGCGCGGCGTGTAACGCGCGTATCTGATAAAGCGTTTTGTTTACATCGCGTCGTTAGATCACGAACCCTGTGCGTTTTAATTTCCAACTTTCGGTCAGCGTCGCGCGGTCGGAAATTTCATTAGCGACGTTGTTATTAGATCGCGGCATCGTCGAAATATCACATCGCGAGCTAAAAAGATCGTGCGAGGAAAAATTTCGACGAATTAGTTTACGATAGATACAGGGAACGACGCGTATATCCCGGTTTATTTCGAACTGACTGGAGGCGTGATAATTCGCGTTTATCGCAGTCCATCCGGCGTGGCAGGTGGGAGTTTCTATTTCCACGTGCAAGAACACGCGAAACCCGAAACGTTTCCAACCCTCCGACGCGCGAAGTCTTCCGTTAGTGGAAATTCGCCGTGGCTTCCCGGATACGGAATTATCGCGGCGATTTACGAATTCTCCGCCTATTGTCTGGCCGTGCCTCTGCTCGATCGACGTAGACGGTTCCGCCGGGCGAATTACTGGAAATTTTCGTCGGGACAGATTTCACGGTCTGCCTGAGACGTTGGAAAGTTTGGAGACACCGAAGCAGGCGGAAACGCACCGGTGCCAGGCGACGCCGGCGTTCGCGCGAGAGAAGAAGAAGAAGCCGACGCGATCGCGGCGTCGGCAGCGTCGTCGTTTAACGCGACAGGGGCACGATCGATCGTTGCGGTGGAGAAAATCGCGAGAGGGGAAAGTTTCCCTTAATAACTATGCCGCGTAGCTCGGCAATCGAGGCGTGAACGCGAGATACGGATTAAAGGGGAGAAGTTGGCGTGGCTGTTCCTTGGGAACCAACGAAATTCCGAAGCTTGTTTTTCGCCGTCCGCCAGACCGGAGGTTGAAGGGCGTGAAAGCGCGTCGAACTTCCGCGACGACGAACATTTTTCCCCTCGACGTCGCACCGCGTCGCCGACATTCCCCGGTGCTCCGTGATCCCTGTCGCGCAAAGGGTTTACGGGACGCCTCTAGCTTCGATCTTTCTGTTCCCGTTTCTCGTCGAGGCGATATCGCGATCCCGTTTCGAGTTCGGTTCGATGAAAAATTCCGGATAGACGACTCGCGATCGCAAATCGTCGCGTTAATGGTGGATTTACGCACGAACAGAGCTTAGACTGTTGCCTCGGGGTTCTCGAGAGAGTCACGCGACAATGAAAATTTTAATTATCGCAAAGAAATTCTATCCGCTTGCGTTGGTTTGTAGCCTGGATCTCTGGTGGCGCGTTTAATAAGAGCAGGTGAGAGACGGACGTGGATGGAAGCGAGGGCGGATGGAGGAATTAGCTGGATGCCGTGCATCGATTAAAGGAATCACGAGGAAGCGGGTTAAAGTCGATTAAATCCGGTAGCCGTGCACGCGAGTCGATTAGCGTCGGTTAGGGAAATTAGCGGGGGAGGTGGGCGGAGCGGAGGAATCTCGTTTGAGACGTAACGAGGTCCAGTGGTGAACCGGAAGAATTCGATTTTCCTCGCGGCGGTATCGTTCGGTGTCTCGTTGTAATAGGGCGAAACGGCCGGCGGCGGCCGAGCTGTCCAATCAGCGACGCAGCAACAAGCCAGTTACGGATAGCCGAGCGTAGCAATTACATACGTCGCCCGTTGCGGGCACAATGGAAATTCGCCAGACTGTTTGAAATTCGAATTACCGCACGGCTATCTTGATGCAGGCGGCCGTTCCGGCCTCGGTTCTCGAGCCCGCGATTTCCAGATAAATTTTTAATTTCACCCGGCCGCGAAAGGGCCTTCTCGTTTTTTTTTTTTTTTTTTTTTTTCCCCCGC
>NIJG01000134.1:1257840-1287397 GCA_002201625.1 Euglossa dilemma | reverse complement strand
GCTCGATAATTTGTGGCTCGCGAGCCACCGGCGTGGAACCGGCCTCGGTGTAATTACCAAGGTAAATAATGCTCGCTGGCCGTCCAATGGCGTGGCTCGGCTCGCGAATAAATTCGGCCGCACATACGTGGCCGGAGTGCGGAATGTCGGTTTCCGGGCCCTCCTCCCCTCGGTCCGCAGGAAAACGAAGAGATCGTTACGATAATCACGGATCGGTTTTTTGCCCGGCAGAGATTTGTTTCCGCGGTCGGAATACGTTTCCGCCGTTCGCCGTCCGCTCCGACGTTTCTGCGAATATACGACCGGCGGCCAACGAGGGGGCGCGTTCGCCTGGAGAACGTCGAAGACGCCCGGCACCACCGTCGATCTTCCTCTCCGTTTTTCCACCCGTTCTTTCGGGTAATCGCTACCGAGCACCGGGGGTCTAATTGGTACCGTGAATCGAAAATCCGTCCAAGACGCTGCGAGTTTCCGTTCATCTCAGCGATTAAACATTCGGTAGCTTCGTTGGATTCTTCCGAATCGGACTCGCGGATAATCGAGCTGCTCTCTCGTTCTTCTTCGACGCGTATAATTTACGTATGAAATATCGAGCAACTGAAATGGAGATGTAAATTTCGTTCCTCGAAGTCGTACATTCGGTACCACCGTTCTATACACTTCCCTCGAGCCCAAGAAGCGATTTACGCGAGATCTCTTCATTCGATGCGTATTTGCTAAATTATCCGAGGTGCGAGAGACTGCACGGACCACCCGTAGCAGCAAGCAGAGCGTCGTTCTCGAAGCCGCGGAGAGTCGTGGAAATTCCTGAAAGGTGCTCGATCTTCCGCTTCTTATCCCCGATTGAATCGCGGCGGCACCCCCGTTCACACTGTCCCCGTAACGACTAATCCGAGCCACCTCGAGGACGTCGCCCGGAGCGCGAATTACCGCGATCCGAAGAAAGAAATCTTAGCCAGCGAGCGGGTAATTCCCGCGGGGGGCTTGCAGGTTCGCCACGGGAAGACCCTGTCGGCCGATCGCGGCCGGTTTTTGCCTGCGATCCCGGGTAACTCGAGCCGGGGGCGCGAGAGATGCGAGAGTGGAAGTCTTACGAACTCGCCTTAAGCTCGCCCGTGCCTCCTTCGTCCCGCTAACGAGGCACGAACGAAGAAACTAGCTAGTCGGTAATTGGATCGGCCGATCCGCTCCTTTATGCGGCCGACTTCTCGACGGGCAAAAGCGGTCTTCCTCAAAACCACCGGCGTTGCGCGCCAAGACGAAGCCGGGGGTCACGGTAACGTTATTAACCCGTAATCGAGCTCCGGGCAAACAATGAGAGAGCCAAGGCTGCTCCTTCTACTTCGTCGGTCCCTTCCCCGTCGCTCCACTCGCGATCCTGTGCCCTCCGGGCCCCTGGTTAACCCTCCGCGTGGCCAAACTTCGCCACCCTCCGTCCAAACTTTCCTCGGCCGCGTTATGCAAACTCCTTGTTTCCGGTGTGGGAAACCCGCGGCCGCTTCCGAGTCTCGTCGAATCGGAAGCCTTCTTAACGCTTCCACCCAAGCGATCCAACTTGCCGGCCAGTTTGATTTTCCTTTCTTTTACGCTCCGTACCTCCGAGTCCTCCCTCTCTCCGTCTCTCTTTCTCTCTTCCTGGTTCCGAGGGACGAGAATCGCGCGATAAATATTTACGTTTGTTCCCGGTGATACGTATCGGTGTATCGATCGCGGGGAGGATCGAATCGCGGGCTCGGAAAGGGCGGCTCGGGTGGAGGGGTCGCGGAGCGGGTGGTGCGTGTATCGCGGGCAATCAGGATGTTTCGATATTACGTTGCCGCGGCCGGTGAGCACGGTTTTTCTCGTTATACCGTAGACGCGGCCCGGAATAACGAGATTTCGCGATTGACTTTGAACAGGGTTCGACGACAGGAAGCGAACTGGTCGGGAACAGCAGCGCTGGCGCGACGGTGATGAGCCGACGCGCCGAAGGGATTTCCATAACTGAGTCGACCGGACGCGGAGTTGCCTTGTCGGCCGAGCTGTCGCTGCAACCGGTGCAAGCGTATTCGATTTTCACGGGTCACATCGCCGGAAACTTATTATTCTCGGACGGGGAAGAGACAGGCAGAAGTTCCGCGGGAAGGTGGAAAGAGCGAACGGTCGATCGTCAATGGGAAAACGACCGTCACGGCAGGCCGTATACCCTCCGTTCGATTCGCCAAAATAAAGCTTTCTCTTTTCGTGTGGCTCCATCGGCGAACGGGGACCGCGAGTTGCCTCTGCGGAATAATTATTGTCCCGCCATGGCGTCGCGCCGTGTATCGAACGCGCCGGCGTTTTTTCCGTTTCGTATCTCTGTCGGGGAACCGATATTTCGGCCCGGAGAATCCAGCTCGCGGTTCCCGAATCTCTACCACAGCTCGAATAGCCGTTTCCAAATTTTTTTACCAAAAATCCAACGTTGTCCCTTTGGCCGCGCCGCTTCTCGATTTTTCCGTTAACGCGCGCATTACCGATTTTCGCTGTATTTCACCTTTTTTTTTTTTTTTTATTTCATTTACTTTCCCACGGAGCTCTCTTCTCGTTTCTCCGACCGCGCGTCGTTCGACCCTCTGGTAATTTTAGCGTCGAGTATCCTCGACCAAACGAGGCGATACTTTTTTCGTCCCTCTCTCTGAACCCCGGCGAATAAACCGCCTTAAAGCAGACGCGAACAGCGATTGGGAACGATTTAAAAGTTGGATACAGGAACCGATCGCGGAGCGAGCCGGGGATAAGATTTCGTCGGGGGAGCTTTAAGGCAGATTTAATTACTGCAGCCTCCGAGCCCGAGCATTGGGTTCCCTCTATCGAAGGCGCAGGATTGAAAGGCGGCGGTGGTAGGGGCACGTTACCGAGTCGGCCGAATAGAAACGGTTTTCTGAACTTTCTTAGTCATTCCGGCGTTCACGGGCGGTAGGTGGCCGTCGTATGTCCCATTGTCGAGGAAGAGATCACGATTTCGTGACTTCGTGAGCGTGGCTTCGTGAACGGTGGGCGTATCGATCGTTCGCTCTCGATGCCAATAAGATCCTTAGGTAAATCCTAAGCCGATGAGACGAAGTCGGAGATCAGCGAGCAAAGACCTAAAGACTCCGGGCAACGGGCTAATCCTAATTGAGTCGCCTTATATAAGTCGAAGCGTTCGCTTCTCTACCCTCTCCTCTCCGTCCCGGCCTTCTCTACCCCTTCTACTTCTCCTAATTCCCTCCCCCATCTTTGTTTTCCTTGCTTATCCCGTCCCTTTTCCATTGTTTTTTCCTCGCCTTCTCGCTCGCTTCCGTTTCTTCTCTTCGTTTTCCCGCCGCGCTTATTTCATCCCCGCTTTCCTCGCTGCTCTCGTTTCACGCTTCCCTTAAAGCCGATCTCGCAATTATTTGCGCCGTATTCTCTCCGTGAAAGAGCCGTGGAAATTGAATAAAACCCGAGCGGATCTGAAAAAGTAGCTCTTCCCGTGCGTTCTCAGCGAGCTCGTGTATCTTTCCGAAAACGTAAATGACGACGATTCCTGGAAACGAGGCGCGCTCTATCTTCCTTTCGATCCTTACACGCCTTTTCCTCCGCTTCGGCCACTTACCCACTCAAGCACCCGGTCTATCGATCTATTTTCCAGCCGGATCCACGCGAAACGAGAGAGATCTCTGCGCGGAGTGTCGAGTGGAGCAGGGACAAATCGGGAAATTGATTTCACGGCTGTGCAGCGAGAAACGATCCGTGGCCGGGCGTCGTACATCAAATCGCTGGAACGAGCCAATCGGACGGTCAGCAACATCCAACTCTTATATCATCCAGCACGGCCGATAGCGTCGCGACGCGTGCTCCGATTAAAGACCAACCCGACCGTGTTATCGAGGCTCGTTCCACCCCTTCACAACGCGCGCGCGCGCGTCTAGATTCCCGATAATCCTCATTAAATAGTTTAGGACACCTAGACCGGCTCGTTGTGTCCGTGTAATCGTACGATACCGATTAATATCTCGAAACGCGATAAATTCGCTTCCGGAAGTTTCGCGTTCCTCCGTCTCGGCGTCGAAGCGACTGGCCAACGGCGCGAGGATCGTGAAAAGACGAATGGTCCCGTCGTTACCGAGGAGAATCATCGAAAGACGTTTCCCGCGTTTTATTCCGGGCTAGGAGAATATCCTGGAAATTAACGGAAGAGACGGGACCAAAGTGGCCGTAAAGTTTCCGGCTCTCTTGCGCGTTCATCGCGACGACTTTAATCGGCAGGAAGTCGAAAGATTCGCCGATCGTAATGGCAAACGTTCCTGGGAGGAGACTCGCGTCCCGTTTGATCGTTTGATCTTTCCAGGGGTGAGTCGTCGGCGACAATCGCGTCGCGACGCGACTTTTCGACGTGTCCCCGTCGGTCGGTGTTCCTTGGAGGGGCAGCGCCGGTGGAATTTAAGGTCCAGGAGAGGCTGTGTGTGATCCTTTGATCCATTGTCTCGACGATGGCGAGGAGAGGCGGCGTCGGAGAGCGAGAGAGCCTCCGGGGAGCGTGGCCGTCGCGCCGGCGGAAAGGCGAATTCTAATTTGACGAATGAGAAAGTTTCAAGGAAGAGCGATGCCTCGAAACTCGCGCCGCTGATGCGCGACAAAGGGCGTCAAAGACGGCGAGTCTGAGCTATTACGATATGTAAAAAAAAGGAAGGAAAAAGGAGCAAAGGAGCGAGAGAGAGAGAGAGAGATGGAGAGAGAGGAGGGAGGTGGAAAGTGGTCGAGAGGGGAAGAAGGAAAAGGAAAATACGGTACCGTTCATCGAAGAGAAGTCTGTGTGTCGGAGTGAAAGGAAAAGGGGAAGGAAAAGAAGAGAGGGCCGAGAGAGCTCGTTTTCTCTCTGTAGTCGAAACTGACTGAACCAACGGGGAAGAAATTCAAAGGGATTCTTGAAAAAGTTGCTTCGAGTTTTGCGGTGATCGATGCGAACTTCTCTCTTTTCCTTCGAGCGCTTCCAAAACGACGGAAACAAAAGGAGCGTCGTTCGAACGTAAAACGAAAGCCTGATCAAGGATCTTTTTTTCCCCTCTCCCGCCCCTTTCTTCGTCCCGCCCCCTTTATCTCTCTTTTTTTTTTTTTACTTTCTTTTCGTTCTTTTGGAACAGCTAGTAATTGCTTTTTCGTTTCAGGACTCCCGCGGACCAAGCTGGACCGGACGGGAACGCGAGGAGGGAGCTTTGAAGTTGCAGCGATGGCCCCGGTTATGCGCGAAATTTCACAGGTGATTACATTTGTCCAGAATTACCGCGTAATCGTGTTCCCTGTTATCGCAATTAGATGAAAAGCTTTTAATTTCACGGGCACTTGATCCTGGCGAAAGGGCAGATTTTACAATGGCGCCTGCTTTCATCCGGAACTGCCGGCGATATTATATCGGCCCGATTGTGTACAGGTGATCGATAGTAACGCCGCTAAACATCGAATCCGGCCGCTTTAAACGTAATCGCTTTTATCCAAAATTACAATATCGAATTTTCAAACTTTGCCGGCGAAATCGTCCCGATCTCGTCGCATAAAGGCTCGAAGTTTCGCCGGCCTATCGGTTCCCTTCGATATTCCCGACACCCCGCCCCTTCCAATCCGCCTCTCATCCCCGCGAAACTTTCCACGCGCTCATTCTCCTGAATACCATATTTCCACCCACACTCCGGTATACCGTTGTTACGGGCACCGGTGGAAGAACGTAATTCCTAGTTTATTTGCCTATTTTCCTATTTCTTCTTCTCCTCCTCTTGTATCATTGTTCACCGGTTGCTCGATCCCTCGTGGTAGATTAAATATCGAAAATTCACGTCGTGCTCCTTCAATTTCCGTTTAGTATAGACGATGTCGACGCTATTACGCGACCGAGTGAAATTTTGTTCCATAATTATCGCAGGAAATACGCGTATAATAGGAGGAAGAGGAAAAGCGAAGAGGAGCGGAGAGGAGAGAGGTCAGGGCGAGAACTGCGTAGAGAAACGAGTGCCTCGGTCTATCTGGGAGGAAGAGAGACAGCAGAGAGACGGCGAGCGGAATAATTAGCCGGGATTTTTCTTCGTCCCCGTGAAACATTACGAAATCAGCTTTTCGACGGGGTTGCACGCAAGAGGTACGAAGTGCGAACGAGTCCAGGCGGCAAGGCGCCGTCTCAACGAGCGACTAACGACAGCCACTTTGCGACGCCCACGCCCGGTGCACGCTGCTCGAACGGTTATTAATTACGAGGCAGCGGGTTTTCGTGTTCTTCTCCGCCCCCGTGTTGCTCCGTGTCGTGTTCTCTTGGTCGTTGGACGACGACGACGACGACGACGACGACGCCGACGACGGCGATGGTGCCGTTTTCGAGCTCGCCTCCGTCACTCTCTTGTCCAGCGCCGTGAATCGTTCCTGCTCCCCCTCTTCCGGCTGCTTTTATTTTCTCTCCTCGCTCATCGACATCGTAATGGCCCGATGTAGCTCCCAGCGTCGCCTTTGACGTGCTTTATCGTCTCCCCGTGGACGGCTGAATTCGCAATGAGAATTATGGCGAACACGAGACTCGATTTATTTCCAAACTTTGAATAATAATGCTAGTGGAATAATAGGGGCAGGATGGAAAGAAAGCGAATAAGTATCTTGCTGTGAGAGTTCTCGACACGTGGTCCACTTTTTCTCGAATCACTGTACACATAAAGTAACTCGATGCTTGAAAATAAGAGTTAGTTGTCAGATTTTTTGCAAGTTCGAAATGTTTCTAATCTCGATACTTCGCGAATTACCAGGAATTTCATGTTCTCGCGTAAGTTTCACTTCGTATCGAGGTGTAAAAAATCGTAAAGTTCCGTTTTCTTAAATCGAGATTAAATTTCTCGTTTCAGTCCGTCGACGTTAGATTTGCTATTGTATCGAAAATTCGATGCGATTTTTCCCGGCATCAGCGAAAAGCGGTGTCAAGGACGAAGATATCCTCTTTTCAGACATTGTTACAGGCGGAAGATTCTCCGTCCTCAAAATGGAAGCTAAGCCGCTTCATCGCGATCGAGATCGAAACGAGCTAAACTTCGTCTCCGCGGCGATCTTTTCGATTCTCTTGGAATCGTAAACAATGGGAAGATCCCCGGAGAAGCGAGAGAGTAACGCGAAACGGGGAACGAGGTGCGAGCAGTGTCGCGTGACTCGAACAGTCTCCAAATACGTTTCCTCGTCGGCGCGCTGCTCGAGTTTCCGCCGCCACCCTCGTCCGACCCCCGCTGCGATCTTTCGCGATACTTGGAACGAGCTTTCCGAAGTCGATGGAGGACGAATCTCGTTGCCGTTCTCGAAGACAACGAAACAGCCAGGCACGGGGAGGTCGCAAATTGGACGAGACCGAGGACCAACGTAAGCGGCTTCCTCGCCGACGAGTACCGGAAGAAAGGCGGTCGGGATTCCGAGGTCGGGCAATTTCGCGTTTCCCTGAAGATCGAGACCTCGATCCCTCGATCGGATCGATGCCAATCGGCGAGGCATCGATGCCCGTCCGCCCGTAAAATTGATTCTGTTTCCATCGTCTCCCCAGGGTCGCGGACCGAGACGCAAAATCTCGTGGGAACCGAAAGGTGATTCCTTGCCTTCTTCCCATCCTACTCTCTCTCCCTTTTCCTCTCTCACTCTTTCTCTCTGACTTTCTCTCTTGTTTTCGAACCCCGACTTGGTCCTTATCTTCGTCTTCCTTTTCCTTCTGCCGATTCCAGGGGACACGGGACACTCGCGCGCCTCTTCTCGCGTTTTATTTCCTCCTCTTTCGTTTTTCTTCTTTCTACCTCCTTCCGCTTTGCTTCCCGGCTTCCTCGCGGTCTCTCCGCCCGTCTCGAAGCCGTTGTTTGCCTTGCCGAAAGCAAGCCGCCGTTTGTAGCCACGATAAGGCTCGCCCGCCGATGACCGACTGTTTGCTTTTCCCTGGCTCCTTCGCTCNTTAGAAACGATAAGTTCTGCCCGCCGATGACCGACTGTTTGCTTTTCCCTGGCTCCTTCGCTCACCTCGTACCTGCCACTCCGTTTGCCGAGACAATAAAGCCACGCTGGGAACGTTTGCCTCGTTTCGAACACGGTGACACGTATCGATGACTTAAGGGGAACCTGGTTCAAGCCTCTTCGAGGACGTTTTCAACGGGGTGCTGCCCAGGGTTGTTTGTTCTTTGTATCCGCGAACTGTTTGTCCTCGGGGACGAGATTGTTTCTTATCGTGAAAACCTTCGGCGACGACGAGACGTTTAATTGCGAGCGAACGTAGCGCGTACCTTGGAGAGAAATAATTTTATTATTCTCGATACCGACGTCCACGCTTTCGCTTCGAGGATTCTCCCTCGGTTTGCAATTTTCCAATTGGGCATTCCGTTTTTCCGATTATTCGGAATATCCCGAGTAGCTTTCAGCGGAATTAACGTCCACCGTTATTCAAGCAAGATCGTAATTATATGTAGCTGTTTATTTACATTTCTGTCACTTTTATCGCCGTTATTTACGCGATTCGCGTTCAAGTACGCGTTGCAACTCGGCAATTCTGGTGTTAATCGTACTGTTATGGAGTGCTCACGGGAACGTTAACGCATTCTCGAAGTACCTCCATCCTTCGCATTCCAAGAACTCTGCGGAACACTTGAAACCATTCCAAAACACCTTTATCGCTTCTCTGAAATTCCTGTCGTCCACATACCAGCATAGAAATCTACCCGAGGCTTGAAACCATTCCCAAAGCACCTTTATCGTTCCTCCGATACTCTTATCGTTCAAGAATCGACGTTCATGCTTCTCACGATTGCCAACCACCTTTTCTAACGGTGTGCATCGTCAACCTGCCAGTCGGTAGCCTCGTCACTGTCTACTTGTAACTTTGTATACGTTCTCGGAATACAATTTTCGTCTCCTGAAATTTACCTTCCATTTCTACCGTGGTTCTCCGATCACTTTTACCATGACAAATGGTAAGCAGAGAATAATTCTTATACAACTGCGACGCGAGAGCTGTCGTTGACATTCTCGATTCGATTTCGATCAACCAAGAATCGCGAATTTATCATAATTTGCGTTTGAAAGACAAAAGACAGCTTCCGAAAGGATTTTCACGGCGTTAAACGGGAATTATCGAGTCGTGAGTTAAAAATCGGTTGCTGGAATAGCTGAGGGTGTAGCGAGATGAACGCGTTAAACGTGGAAATGTACATAAACCGCGGTTTTTCTCGGCTTTAACGCGCGAACGTCCGCTCGAATAGATTTCTCTGCTCGTAGCCGAGGAAGCGGATTGTATCGCTGCCGCGTCGAATCGCTCGTATCTCAGGAATACGATTCTTTAATGATGCTTTATGCGGCCGGTACGTGACGGTGGGTTTTCAATTGGAAAAAGTATTGTGCCCAGAATTTGCGAGCTGTTGCGAACGCGCTGGTTATGTCCCGACAAAGAAACATTATTTCCTTTCGAATGGCGCCACTTTCTCCGCGCTGATTTCGAGTTATTTCACTGGCCGAAGCGAGGGTGGAGGGATGAGAAAAACGTTGGAGGATCGGAATCGAATAAAACACCGCCGACGGAAATAATTTAAAAATCAAAGCCCTCGATTATTTTTACGACTGTGTCGCGTCACGTTTCATTTCCGCAATTTTATTTCCTATATTTCTTTTTCCACTCCGGTCCGCTAATTATTCGTTCGTTTAATCGACGTTTAATTCGATTTTCGGATTTATCGTTTATCGATAATTCGCCGGCCGCGTTTCTACGAAATTTCAGGCCGGCTTTGCCGGAGGAGGGAAATACGGGAAAAATCGGGGAGGATTTACGGGTGGAAATCGTGCGCGGCACGTGTTGGTTTTTTAATATTTACCAAAGGACACGAGCAGCCCCCTCAGGAGGCACGATCGTCACGCACGATCACCCTCGAGCGGATCGTCGCTTCCAAAAAACGAGGACCGAATCGTGTCGCGGGTCTCCGCTTGTTCCATCGGGTCTTTTTCTTCCCGAACGGTTCCAGTGCCGTGACAACACCGTGGAGACCGCAAACGTGACGATGGAACAAAACAAGAGCGACTCGGAGTTTCTTCGACTGGTTACCTCACCGTGTCGACGTCGGAGAACATCCGGATTTGCATCGGAGCAGATTCTTTCGAGGAACGAACACGTACGCGGCCGACAAGACGCTCCAAATAATCCCCAGCCCTGCGCTTCGTACATCGGGTACCACGGTTATTTACACGGTTCCGCGCGAAACATTTTTCGGCCGACAGACTGATTTGCAATTTTATTGCAATATCTTTCACTTGCGCGCGGATTTATCGCCGGATAAAACATCACGCGATGAATAATGTAAAGTTCGTTTATTAACCAATCAGGCACGCGTTCCAAATATTTAAAACCCGCCCGGCGTTGTTTATATTTCGGCACAATTTTCTCATGCTAATTTTTCGATCACCACCCCCCCTGTCGCCGATAAAACTTCTATTATCGTCCCGACGATCCGTGGGCGAAACGTCATTAACGAGAGGAAGCCGGAAATTCGCGAGGTCTGTTCGCGAAAGCACGACGACGGGTCAGCTTTCGCTCGGACGTTGGTCCACCCCTTCGGAAGGGAAAAAAGGAGCTGTCCTGTATAAACAGGGGGTGGTCCGCGGATCCAGCGGGAAATGTAAAAAAAATAGAGGATCGAGCGCGAGAGGGTTGGAACGGTCGGCGCGCAAGCACTGCGAGGAAAGTTTCACCGGGGCTAATTCGATCGGAAAAATTCCGCGGGGGTTGGGGGGTGCGGACCGCGGTGGGGCGCCGGTTGCTGCCGCGTGAAACTTTTATTTTTCCTCGGTCGATCCGGACGCTCGTCCATTTATATGATTAAATTCCACCTGATACGCTCCCGTTCCGTCCGAACTTTACAGACTACCTGAGAAACGGCGCGCGGGGGGCAAAGGGCAAGGAACAAAGACGCCGGAGACGGTCCATTGTGAGTCGCATTCGTCCTGGATACGTCGCCGTCGAGATCGGCCGACGATCGAGATGTTATTAAAGAAGTCCTTCGACGCGAGCAACTTTTGCTTGGCCCCTTTTCACTCGACCGTATCGGATAATCGCATCGAAAGGGCTGGTTGTTGGCAGGATTCCGCTCGTTGTCGCGGCGGCAGCCTCGCGAATTTCCCCGAGACGTCTAGCATACTTTCTCCGTTCTTAAGTATCCCGGTCTTAAATTGTTCAAATTAATTCCCGCGTACCTTGCGTATTCCGAGCTCGAACTCCGGGGTAGTTAATACGTTGATTGCCGACTGCGAGTTAACTCGTAGCTGTCTGGGTACGGCAAGTTTACTACGAGCTATCTCGTACTTACGTGTTCCGCTGCTCGCCTCCTACGAGCCTTCCTCTAATGTATGCAATTCGAAGGAACATATTGGGCGTATGCAAAAGATTCGCATTACCATGCAAATTATTTTCCTCCGCTCGTCAGCTTCTCCCGTTCGTAGGCAGCGGGAAAAATGCGGTCCGACGAGGAACAATCGAAACGAGCCAACGCGGCCAATCGCGCGGAGGAATTCCATTCGGCGATAAAACTCGCGACGATAAGTTCTCGTCGTCCTAAACGGCGTGTTTCGGCAGAGGGAAGTTGCGACGTACGTAATGGAGAAGTGGCTCCCGCTAGTCCGATAAATATCGTATTTACACGGTGTCGCGGTACATCGGAAAGTTCCGCGGCACAATCGCAGTCGGAGAGAGAGAGAGAGAGTTATGAAGCGGAGCGGGGTTGATAGTTTTCCCGGCGCAATGCCGCGGAAGTTTATCGCGTGCCCGCTTGCTCGCTTGTACTTTTCGATCTTGATAGGGTTAAATAATAACGCCGCAGCCGCGGCCACGGCCGAAAAACGACGCGCGGGCAAACCTTTGCTCGCGATTCGTCGATTTAATTGCCGTCGGGCACGGAGGCCGCGTTAAACGCGGAAAAATACGGCGGGCCCGGCCGTGGCAGGCCGGTGGAATTTTACGATTCGATATACCCGACCGAACGATCTGCACGTTTCGCCCCCGAAAATTAATATTTCATCCTGTATCGCGCCGTGAAGTTTTTACGCTTTAACCACGTTCGACGCGAGGCCACGTCCGCCAAGGGATCGCGAGCGATTCATCATGGCCGAAACCAGTGGTGGTCCCGCGCCTCGGGAAGGAGTCGAAGAAAAATCGTGGCTCGTTAAACGCACAATCAGCCCCGGGAATAGGCGGCTGGCCGAAGAACGATGCGCCGAGCGTTGCTAAACAGGTCATTAGAGCCCTCGGAGGCATAAAGCGGCGCGACGGTACGTCAAACCGCGCGACAAAGCGCTAGCGGGGGTGGCCGAGCCGCAGAGGGTGGCGCGGCACGTCCGGCGCAAGGCACGTTATATTTTCTTACGAGTGCACTCGCCTGTTGCGGTTTCCCGGGGCGTTCGCATCGGTAACGAGCCGCGTTATGGCCACCGGCCCCGTGGAACCGAGCTTTCCGCGTAATTCACCGTCGAGAGGCCACTTTGCCATCGGCTGTGCCACCGTTAAGTTCGACCAGGCCACGAGGGTTGCCGCGTGGTTGACACTAGGGTACGAACCGAGAGATAGAGAGTGAGAGAGGGAGAGAGACGGTGGACAGATGCGAGAGCTGACGGAAGAGTAACGAGCGAGGGGAGCGGAGAGGGGGCGCGAAAAGGTGGCGAGAGGGGTGGCGAATGGTGGAAAAAGGAGCATCGAGCATCGCGTAGGTTGACGATCGAGGAAACCAGACTGCGGAACAGGGGTGCAACGGGGGGATGAACGATTCTCCCGCAGGTTTTAGCATATCGTTACTTGGGTACTCGAGTACGGCTGCGTTTAACGACCGGCATCGCGGCGCCCCTCGTGCCAGCCGACAAAAAGCCCGCAACGACGCGGACCAGGACGCGAAGAGTGCTCGCGACGTCTCAATTGACTCGCTAACGGCTGATTTATGGAGCGATTCGCCGGCAGTCCGCCTCGAGTGCCACGGCACACGCCGCGACGACTGTGTCGCGCCGGAGACGCGAGTGGACCCTGCAACCCGAATCCACACGAATTTATCGCCGGATTGCGAGCAGATTTTGAACGCGTCGGTATCGGATTCCGAACTTCGATATCTACGCGAGCGTCCTTCCAAATCGCGCGACGCCACGAACTTGGAAACGTACTGTTTGGGTGTCAGAAACGATTATTCCCGGAGCGGAGAGTAGCATCGTTTCTAAACGCTTCTCAGATCAGCGGATTGCGAAATTATTTCGTTTAGCGTTGGTCGGGAGTTTCGGGAATTTAAAATTCGATACATAAGACGTTAGCTGTCTATCGACGAAACGGTGGTACCCAAAACTCGAGTGGCCATTCCACTTGGCGTTGGATTACACCCGTCCAACCCCCGCGGTTTGTACCGCTTGAAACCCTATCTAACCCAGCTATGAGCGTTCGTACCAGTCTCCCGTTCCACTAATTACACGAGTATAGATCGGCGCGATCGTTAAGGTTAACGAGAAAGTACAAAACTTCTCTTTTTCCCCGGGCGATTTAAACGGCGCGGCCGGCGAGCCGCGTCGTAAACCGAGTTTTTGCGGGCGCCGCGTCTTCCGCGAGGAATTACGAGCGAGCTTAGTTCAATATTGACCCGGGCAAACGTGTGGCGAATATTATTACACCATCTGCATAATTTCTGTATTCAGTCGGTACTCCCTGAAACGCGTCTGTAATTACTTCGGTTGCCGCGAGCTCGTGGTGGCCGTCGTGGAGGGCGCCTTCGCCGTCGACGGAGCGCCGGTCTCCGGGTCTTCCTTCCTATCCGACTTGCCACTCCGCGATCCGTCCCCAGGATTTCCCGCGTTTACCGGAGGAAATTCTGGTTTAACTTCCCCTCCGTCTCTCAGGGTGTTTCGCTTTCGAATAATAGCGAGCAATCGGCTGTGGTGTTGCTTCGGTACGTGTAATCCTTCTGTAATGATTTGGAAATTAGCGACAGAGAGATTCCATGTCGTGCAGACACGCGTAGTTCGATCACAATGCCACAGAATTCATCCGTAAGAGATGTTTTAATTTTTAGAAAGGTGCTATTCGAAATGATTCGGAACTGAATTTCTCTTTCCTCTTTTCCCGCTTTGCCTTTTGTTTCTTTACGGCCACGAGGAGGAGGAAAATAAATGCGATCGCGCTGTCGCGAAATTTATCCATAAGAGATGTTTCAATTCTGAAAAGGGTACAATTCGAAATGATTCGATAATGAATTTCTATCTCTCCTTTTTCTCGCTTTCCCTTTTGTTTCTTTACGAATGCGAGAAGGAGGGAAAGAAATGCTTATCCGCAGTTAGGCGCAACCGAAAATTAACTCCGCACGCAACTTCCTCCCGCGCGAGATTTACGCGGCGGGCGACGCGCGCTCAATGGACGGAGGAGGAACGTTCACCGTTACAATGGAGATCGTGAACATTTTAATTCATGAACCGATGAATTAATCATTACTTGCAAATGTACTCTGTCTGGAATCTCGATTAAGGCCTTGAGCTATTCTTGCCCGGCTGCAGTTTGTCATACCTTCTCGCCCGCCACCCGCCGCGGCCGATAATAAATTATAATAAATTTGGCCGCGCGATTACGCGGCAATCGACGTTTCTCACGGGTTAATCGCGCCGCGGACGCCGACGCCGGCGTCGCGGGACTACGGAGACATATTTATCGAGCGCGCGATCGAGTCGAAGAATTCCAATAAAGCCGAACACCGCCGAATCCTTTGATTCGGCCCGTCGTCCTCTCGCTAACCAAAAAACCTTCTCCGCCCCGCGCCGCTGAATTCCGTCGGGTAAATCGAATTCCCGCCAACGTTGTTCGCACACCGGGTCCACGACGAAAAAGAATTTGCATCCGAATGGGACTGCCTGTGCTCCCCTCCCGGTGCGTAATGAAAAAAAAAAGAAAAAAAGAAAAAGAGGAAAGAAGAGGAAGGAGAAGGAGAAGAGAGAAAAGAGGAACAAATTCACCGAGGGGACCTGGAGGGGAAAAAAGAATGGAGAAGAAGCGCCCTTTCTTTTCGCCCTTCGTGAAAACTCGCGCGGGGATACGCGTTTAACGGCACGCGGTATCCGAGGATCGCGGCGATTCTGCTCGGCGACGAGGTGCGGCGTGGCGCGGCGCGTCGCGGCGCAAAAAGGGCCGATTCACCGAGATCTATTGGGGGATCCCGAGCGGCACGAGGACTTAATCGGCGAGGAGAGGCGGTTTCCGTGGTGGCGATCGGTCGCGACGCGGAAAGTACGCTGATTGTGAATCGAGCTGATTGCCCGAGTGCCGGCGGCGTTCAAACATCGTCCACAAAGGCGGTAATACCAGGGCCGGGGCCCGGTGGCGCCCTCCCTAAAACGATTATCCACTCGACGAGCCCTCGCTCAGGGGAGGGTTAGCCACCACGTAACGACGTATTGTGAGGACCTCTCTGCTCGGGAAAAGCCTGCGGGGCTTTCCTACCTTCCGCGCCGGAAAATCCTCCGGGAGTATCCTCTCGAGACTCTCCGCAGCCCCCTGGCTCCCCACCCGCCCCCCTTTCGAGCCGGCTGACTTCTAACCCGCCTGGAACTCACCCCTCGGCCGATCTCCTTCGCAGAGTCGCCGGTCCCGAGGACTCGATCAACACCACGGGTTCGACGAGATCTACGAGCCGATTCGACGATTCCGCGTCAGCCACGGATCCTCTGGAGGACACTCGACTGGCTAAAGGATTTTCGCTGCGCGGCTACAGCCGCGCCGAATCGTTGGATTAATATCGCCGGGGCTTGATTCTGCTGATTCCTTCCGTTCCACCGGCGAAATCCGACGCTCGCGACAGCACGCGACGAGGGTGGTTCTCTCTCAGTCGCTTTCGAGAGTTCTCCAGTTCCTCCGTTCTCTAGACGGCTTCCTTGGCTCCTCTCCCTTTTTCCTCTTTTCTTCTTTTTTTTTTTCTTTTACCGTTCTCGCGAGGGAGGAGAGGGAGAAACGATCGAGGTACCAGGGTATAGAAGACTTGTGGGAAATCTCGCATAATGCCGGTGGAAACGCGAGAAAATTTAGAACGCGAGGCCTCCGCGATCGCGTAAATAAAACATCGAGCGGTGCATCGGGAGCGTGTTTCCTCCGTTGCCTCTTTCTCCTCTCTCCCTCTCCCGAGGTTTCTGCCCTTCTCAACGATCGCGTTGCACGACGGACACTTTGTTCCCTTCGATCGCGGCTGTGTTTCCGCCCTGCCCTCCCGCGAGGCCGAGCAAGAGGCACGCTCCGAGGATATACTTAGACCGGTATCAGCCATAATAGATGAACGACGAGGCAATCGAGTGGTCGGTCATGCAAACGTACGACCGCCTATCCCGGGAAAAGTAACCCTTCCGCCAGCGTCTCGCGTGAATTTCACTTCCGTGTCGGCGGTGCACGTTCCCCGTATATTCAGAGAACGTGTATCGGCATACCCCGCCGGTTCCTTAACGTTTGCCCGCGAACTCACGGTCGTCTCGTAAAATCTCCACGAGATCTCCACGAGGGCGGAGTTACGAGCGCGAAACGTCCGTGAAGCGACTGCGAAAATCGACGTCGTTGCTCCGGGGCCGAGTGTTCGCGATGCTTCCCCGGGAAAAGCGTTCTCTTTATCGGCGAAAAACTAGCGAAAACCGGAGGACGGTCTGTAACCGGTGAAGCACGTTCCAGAGATAGGCGATTTTCCTCCCTTTTACTACGAGTAGCAATAATCGCGTATCGCCGCGTTCGCGATCTATCCCGTTATAGTTTATACCGGTGCGTCGTTATTGGGCCAGAGGTTGCATTAAATCCGTGCATTATTCATCGCTCTCAATTAGCCGGGAACACTTAGCCTCGCGCTCGATCCCGGGCGTACGAGTTTTTACGAGTTTTTGCGCGTTGCGTACCCCTGAAATAATGCACGCCGTACACCGTCGTAAGTCGTTCTCGGTCTACTATCCGTAATCGTAATTTCGTAACCCCCCGGAGCCGTGCATTATTCATGGCCTCGCTGTTTCTTTCCTACGCTAGTTCGAAGGAGTATCATACGCCGCATTGTCGTTTCGATTTAATTACGAGGGAAAAAGCGACCGTGACGTACCGGGTTTATTAAGAACCAGGGGAAAAGGCAAAGGTAATGAAAAATTCATCGGGAGACCCCCGGTGTATCCAGGGAAGATTCCTGGTTGGTCGTCGAACAGGGCAAACAGTCGGGACGAAAAGGAAACCGAAAGGAAAACCGCGGAGTAATTGCGAGAATCCGCGATCTCACCCCCACGGGGGCGCGACCCCGTGGAGGAAATTCCGACCGAGAGAGAGAACTCTCGCGGGCTTAACGAAGCGTTCCTCGAGGAACAAGGGGTTCTCCCCGTTCGGTCTATACACGGCTGTTAATCGTTCGTCTTCTTGCGTGAATATGCAACACCTCGCGAGCTCGCGCGGCCGCGCAAGAACTTTCGCCATGAATAGCTGATGGCTAATAAGTGTCTCGTTGTAACGTTCCGTGGTCGAAACCGCGAACCCCTCTTAGCGGTCGTTGAATTAATAATATTCGGCGACGCGTATCCTAAACGCGGCGAGCGTCGCGACGCGTCGTCTCGGGGCCAGAGCTATCCCACCTTTCCATCCAGTTTCGTCAGCGACGCGCGGAAGAGAGCGAACAGCCGGTTTTCTCGAGTTTGCGAAGACAACAGCTGCACGCTCGTTGAAATATTAAGGAGTTTCATATGGGTGGCAGGAGTTGCAACCCCTTGGAAAGGGCGACGATCGATCCGGCGCCATGGACGGCGTCGTGCTTCCTTCGTTGATCGATAATACATCGCGTTGTCCGCGAATCGGACTTATTTGTGCAGCTGCGGCTATGCTCGCGGCGCGAGGTAAAAGTAGAACGTTTTATGTAACGCTCGCGTTATTTCCGGACGAATCGCTGGCTGTCGTTCAACCGGAACTTCCGTCCCGCGCGAACAAAGTTGCCGCGAATCGCGGCTGTAGAACTAGACGGAGAAACTCGGGATCAACTATGCAGGGTAAACAGTGAATCGTCAACAGAGAAAAAACATATCCATCCTCGGGCGTCGTGGAACCCTCTATACCGAGTTTAGCAGTAGGTAAACGGAATCTCGGCGAGAATTCTAGACTTTCGCGTCGCGAAAGCGCATAAACAAAGATGGTACCGCGACGAGTGGTTACCGGGGTAAAGAAGCGATGGAGGAACCGCGAGAAAGCGAGCTGCCTCGCGATATCCTCGACAGGGATCGATAAGGGTATCCCTCTATCCCATTTCCGTGCAAATTGCACCGATCCACGAGCGGCCGGCGATAAGCGTTCTGGAACTCGAATTACCGCGAAAGCTGTTGGAAGGTTCGCGGGTACGTTTCGCGGAAGCACGGAATTACGAGCAACGGGTTCTCGCGATTACGTCTACGCCGGGTGGAATTAAATAACAATCGACGCGCGATTGCGTGGACGGAAAGGGGGCCAATGGCGTCTGGTCCCGGGACCGGGCGATCTATCCACGCGATTTCGCCCCGAATCGCTAATGTTCGCCGGCGATTCGCGGGTCAAACGCCCGGTGTCTTTAACCTCTCCCTTTCTGCCTTTCCGCCAACGTGAGCCATTTCCGCTACGCTACGCGATCGGGATTATCCGTGTTTAATGATCGAGCTGATCGTTACGCGTCCACCGGCTCGTCATTTGTGTTTACCATCCGCGGACACAATTAACGGGGCCGATTTAAACGAGATCGCCGATATGTGTGCTTAATGACGCGAAACGCCATTACGCAGTATAAAACCGTTTGTTTGCACGTAATCATCGCGCCGCGTCTCTTGCCGCCCGCGATTTCAGTTATTTCGCCCGGTTATTCCGATCGTTTCGTCCGGTGCCGTTTTCAGTTTCGCTTCGCTTGCACGCCGCGCGGAAACGTTAATAGATTTCGGTTGTTTCATAATTTCCAGCCACGTTGCACCGCGCCCGCCGGGGGCGGAGGGTTGGAATTAGTTGCGCGGAATTACGCGTGGACACTTCCGTTCGCCGGATATTCGCGCGACGCGTGTTAGAAAGGCGCGAATTAGATCGGCGCGCTTTCGGGATTATCCGGGGAATTCGGTTGACGGCGATGGCGGGGGTAGGAAAAACTGGCCGGGGTAGGGAGGAAAATTCGTCGGGCGATCTAAACGGAAATCAAACGAGATCGGGAAAGGAATTCGTTCCGGGTGGCCGTTCACCCCCTGTCGCGTTTCCATTTTCCCGAGGCAAACAGCTTCCCTTTCAGGCGCACAGCGGCTCCTTCGCGAAACTTTGAACGTTCCGCGTCTTCGTGCTCTGGAAACGCACTCTCCGTCTGAATAATTCAGCCGGCTGGCAGGATAGTCGAAGACATTTGGCGTCGGGGACGGGGCGGACAAAGGCCGACGTCGCGAGTTTTTTCTCCGCTTTCCAATAAGCGGTCGAACGATCGCCGGCCCCCGAGGCTCTCGAGCCCGTTAATAATTCCGAACCGGCGCTTATCTCGATTTAACATGATATATCACGTGCTCGCGCACGGAACCAGCGCTTGGTAATTTATTCGAACGCGTACGCGCGACCACCGAGAACCACCCACTCGCCGAGCCAGCAATCCGCCACTTTTCTTCCTTCGACGCGCGTTCCAACGACTTTTGTCCTCAGCGTTCGTTCCTCTCTTGCTCGGGCGCGAAATTAGCGATCGCAATTAGTCGCGGCTGTGGAGCGTGGCTGGCAACCGAGCACCAGCTTTCTTCCGTTGTTTCCCGCGATCTAGCCGCGGGCTCGCGCACCCAGATTGTTTCCCTCGCCTGTCTTCCCTTCCCTTCTCTTGTCCCCCCATTGTCCCACCCCATTGTCCCCTTTCTTCCTGCTTCCCTCTTTCTTTCCTTCGCCACTACCCCTTGTGCTCCACTTTTTCCCTGTTTCCTTTTTTATTCCCCGCCCGGGTTTGCCGTTTCGCGCTGTGTGCTTACTCGGGACGCAGATGTATCTCGCGCGGACGGAAACGCGCGGTAGAATCGGTTATTCTTTCTGCCTCCGCGCGAATCGCGTCCAGGTTATCGGATTAAGTAATCAGGAACGATTATGTCGCCGTTGAAAAGCGTCGCGTTCGAAGAAACTGCAATTTTCCTTCGTTTCGCTGTTCGCAATCGCTTCGACGTACGAGAGGTATGCGATTATTCTCTACCAATTCCAGCGGAAGTTGGGTAATATTCGGCAAAGGGATGTAACGTTCTTCCTGGACGCGACGTAACGTAACGTCGATCGTTAATCGGTCCCTGGAACAAGCCGTAACCCGAAAATGGAAGCGGTCCGGTAATTCCACTTGGAAAGTAGAATTAACCCTCGCTACCCGGACCGCCGTCTTAATCACAGTTCTCGAAAAGTCAACACACCCTCGCAGACAAATCCCGCGACCGGAACATCGCGCAAAGCGCCTCGATGATCTCGTAAACGTCACGATCCGTGCTCGCCCTTCCCCGTTCAATCGTATTCCGATTTCCTCTCCCCCGTTTCACCCTCCTCGCTCCCTTCCCTCCTTTTCTTCCGACCGTACGCGCTCATTGTGCCACCCCATTCGTTCCCCTCTTCTTCGCCACTTTCTCTCTTTCTTTCTTTCTTTCTTCCATCCCCCTGCGACGAGTCACGCGCGCGTGCTCCACCCGAGGGCGACATAAACCCCGGACAAATCGCTACGCGTGTTTACGCTAAATCGCTGGAAAGGTCGCGAGGACTCGCGCTGGCCGTCCGCGAGAGGGAGCCATCGATATAAGTCGGCGAGGACTCGTGTACGCGAGTTTATCCGGATTAAGACGACCTCGCGTCGTCTCGAATGCCATCGAGCACCCTCCGAGCGGACGCTCCTTGTACTTGGAACACGCGTTAATCCAACGCGCGAGGGTTGCATTAATCGCGGCAGGCAACGGCGGGATTGGATGGAGATTGTTCCAAGTTGTTCTCGGGGTGGTGGTGGTAGTTCCGAGAGGCCTGGGGATGTTATGGCACGTGGAATGTTAATCGCGAAGGTCCTGATGGAGGTAAGTCATTGGGTATTTAGCAGACGGGAACGAGGTAAACGCGAGTCGCTGTTGTATGGCAAATAAGATTGATACTCGAGCCTCGGGTAACCGATTTTGGGTCAGGTTTAATTCTAATCTTACTATATCGAGTTACATCGTTTTATAATTAACCTAATTTCTCGAAAATCTGCGCGTAATCGGACGTTCATCGCGCGTCGAGTGTAACTGTCTGAAACCTTGGTTTCGACGTCTCCGGTGAATTTAGTAAATTCCTCGTTTTTTCCTCCCTTTTCCTTGGCGTAATTCCGTCGCGGAATCCACGAGTGGTCTCGGCTGGAATTGAGTTTGGAAGTCGAGAACGGCTTGCATTAAATTGCGGTTCTTTGATGGAACCTCGTCCAAAGGAGTTGCTGTGTTTCAACGGCCCTCGCGGAAAGAGATACGGGAGAAAATTCGGAGCGAACTTTGCCAGTCGTCCTCGCGGAACGCTCGTTGAAGCAGCGCGATCATAATAGCGCGCGATAAATTCCAACGATAGTTATCCCATCTCATTTTCCACCGCGCAACGTTGCCGGTCTTCTAAACACGGGGGGCCAAGGTAAATCTCGGTGCTACGCTGTAACTCACGGTAGCCTGGGATTGTTCCATTAAGTAAAAGCAGCGTGATTACGGCACAGTCCATTAGTACCGTTTCTGGCGAAACGTCTTAAGGTTGATCCGCGCTCGCGGTTGCGAGGCCGATTTGCCTGCCGTTGTGGCTGGCGGAATAATTCCAGCGTCCGTGGAATCGATGCGAGCCGCACGTGAGGTAACCCGAAACGGCAGATCCTCGTCGGCGATCACGGCGAAGCGTCGACAGAAGTTAATCCCGGGGACAAGACGGAACGGAAACAGATCCCCCTCGCGGCGATTTATTTACACCGCGCCAGGTATCGGTTTCTTAGACGCGTAACCAACCGATTCGGAAGCTAGTTTACCGTTACACGCGGCCCTTGCACCGGCGTCGAAGCGCGTCGCGCGAGGCATCCACGAGACGCCTCTAACCTCGTTCCCGTGGTTGGATCCGATTTCTCGTCCGAGCGGATCGCCGGTGATCGACCGTCGGAAATCCCATACGTTCCCGCGAGGATCCTCTTCGACGACGATCCTCTTCGCTCTCCTCCTCCGACCGCCTTCCTGCAACCCGACCGTCCTCCGCGATCCTATTCATCCGATCCTTACCGGTCTAGCCGGCTGCTCCGCCGTAACAATCGCCTCTCGCCGGCGTTAGCGCCGCGATAAAGGGCTCGGAAAATTCCACCCTTCGAGTGCGAGTCCGCGTTGTTAATTCGAGTGGATTTTAATGAGCGTTTCGATCATGGGCGTGGGCTGTGTTTCACGGTTACTTCGGCCTGTTACTTCTCACTCCTCCGAGAGCAATACTCCCCGTCTAGGCTGGTGAAAATTTCTAGGGGCGAGTTCGCCAACCTTCCAGCCTTATATTCGCTCCTGCGCTTAAATCTCCTTTCCATACCTAGCTTCGCGAAATACAACATCGAGGATCGCGGATGATTAAAAAGCTACAAATTCGATCCCGTGTTGTTTCGTGAAAAATAGTTTCGCGTTACCGCGATGCAAACGAGAACGCTGTGTAAAATAAATAACAGAGTCGTTTCTGTCAAATTTTTCCCGCGGATCGCGATCGATGAAACAAAACCACCCCTCGCGCGTCCGTCGGTCTAACTCTTTCGGAATATAATATTCGTTTCGAAGGTCGTGGAACGTTGGCTGGACTTTGATTATTCTTTCGTGCCACTAGCACTTTGCCAGCTAGTGCTGTGCAGCACCCCGCAGGAAATAACCGGTAAATAAGAGAAGGCGGCGGAAGTGGCCGGCTCAGGGAAAAGAGCGGGCACGCGTCTGATCTCGCGTCGGCGGAAGGAGGTTCGGCATTCGCGGAAGAAGGCGCAGCCTCCGGCCTTCTCTCCGGCGCTCTCTCGGCGCTCTCTCGGCGCTCTCGCCGGCCTCTACCCGGCACCGCCACCTCCGCGTCTCCGGCAGAGGCAGCGGCGTCGCCGCCACCACCCCCGACGACAAGGGGATGAAGAAGAGCGACGCTATCGAAGCGAGACGTGTATATATGTATATATATAGAGGTGCGCGCACGTCGGCAAGTTCAGTCGTCTACCGCGTGCCGAGCGGCGAGGATCGTGCGCTGCCAACCCTCCATTCCGAATTCCCCCCTCGGCTTCCTTCGTTTCGTTGTCGATCGCGCGCACCGGTCACGTGTCCCTCTCCGTCTCTCTTCCTCGCGCCAACGCGCCACGCTCGAGCGGAAGCGCACCCGACCGTACCCGCCGCGCGGATTCGTCATGTAATTTCGAGCTGCCACCAATTAACGCCTCTTTCCTCTCGTCTCTCTGTTTCTCCTTTCTCGTCCCTTGCGAAAGGAGAGAAAAAAAAGAAAAAGAAAGAAAGACAGGACAACGGTTTCGGATTTTTTCACTTTTTCTCTCTCCCTCTCCCTCTTCCTTTCGTTCGTTTCTTTTGGAAACCAGCGCGGCGCGGTTCAGATTAAAAAGAGATCGTCACGGAAATGGACACGAAGTTTCGCGAAGGATTTGGAAGCGCGTAATCGCGAGTCAAGAGAGGATCGAATGATCGAGGCGTAAGGTGGTTCTATGTTGGTTGGGTATACCGGTGGTCGAGGGCAACGGTTCAGTGAGATGTGAGCCGAGGATGGAGCTGAAGATCAGCATACTGCTTCTGGCGCTTCTACGCCTCGCCAGCACCCTCGAGAGTAAGGATGATTTATTTTACCCTACGACTTATGGTCGGTAATAGACAGCAGCCGGTGTCTGGCCCGGTTGGCCGATAAATTTTTCCACGCTAGACTTACGAGTTCTTGGTAAACAGAGGTTCCGGCTCGAGGGCCCAAGTTTCGCGATTCGACAGCCCCGAGTTCTCTGCCTTCCTTCCTCCGTGCGCGAGAATTCCGGCTAGCTGTTCGATTGTTACCATGTTGCGCGTGTTTGCTCGGTAGCCAACTTTTCGCGCGTCTGCGTTATGTTTCCGCCAACTTTGTTTATCGCGACGAGCCTCGGTACAGTCAGGGCAACGGTCGAGCAACGAAACTTTCTCGACTATCGATGCATCGCGCGCGACTTGCGAGATTTTCCGAGGGTACCGGAGACGCGGAAATTTAATAAACCTTTCGTCGCGTTTGCACGCAGCCGCCGCGGAGATTAACGCGGATTAACGGGCTTGCGAAAGTTGCGAGGAATTTTATCGCATTTATCTTCGTAGTTGAAACGTCGAATAGCCTCGAGGATTAGCGCGTAATTAAAAGCCGCGCGAGGCACGAGACGAGCTATGTTACGCGAAGACGAGTGTCTACGTCCCGAAAAATCCCTTTGGAAAATCTCGTCGAAAACGATACCGTGGTGGTCGATACCGTAGTTCGTGACAGAGGAGATGTAACCGATCGTTTCGAAAAAGAAATAGATTCGTAAGAGGATTCGCGCGGTTCTCGGAGGAAAAGAGTCGGAAAAGAGTCAGAAAAGAGTCGGAAAAGAGCCGCGCGAGGCTTCGAGCAGGTTAACAACTGGCGCGAAAAGTCGAGGGCGTCGCGTTGGAAGTGTCCGCGTCGGAAGGCAACCCCCTTAGCCGCGACAGAGATAAATTCGCGGGGCTGAATTTACGCGTGCAACGTTGATATTCTACAAAGCCGCGGCTCGGGATCGTGACATGTTTTCCCGCTAGCGTGACAGCGGGGGTAATCGTCTCTCGGTTTACTGCTCCGAGTCAAACAAGAGTCGCGATCGCCTAGTCGTGCCGGGTAATAAAGTTCCGGCTGTGACTTAGCGTGCGCGCCGGGAACGAACTAAGAGGATAAAAGAGAAAGATGGGAAGGTTGGTATGACGCCGGGTGTAAAGACCAAGGGATCCCGTGAGCGAGCGGATCCCGCTGACTGATACACGACGTAAAATCCCGTACGCATCGTTAAACCGGGGCTTTAGCGTTTCCATCGCGCGACGTCTAAATTTACCAGTGGCCGGGAGTCGCGACGCGCTGCCCAGAGAGACCAGGCAAACGTCCGATCGGGACGCGGCGTCGTTCGGCTTGTTAACGGGGCCAGGACGATCGGGGAGAAACGGCTCGTTTGCCTCGCTGA
This sequence comes from Euglossa dilemma, assembly GCA_002201625.1. Lineage (NCBI taxonomy): Eukaryota > Metazoa > Arthropoda > Insecta > Hymenoptera > Apidae > Euglossa > Euglossa dilemma. Next base: position 1,262,231 of record NIJG01000134.1, on the reverse strand, counting down.
ATTAACCCTTTGCACTCTGTGCCGATGCAACTCGACCGGCACGTCCGATCTTTATCGGCCGTTCGCGGAGTAACGCGTCGCGTCGCGACGCGGCCGAGCGCGAGCGCTCTAAAATTCGAGGGGAAGTAGTCGTGGGTGAAATGGCCGCAAGTGGAACGATTCTCGGGGGATTTTTCGTTCGTCTCGTGGGCAAGATTTACGGCGTCGCGCGGAAAAATTAAGGGGATGGTAAGCAATGAGAGAACGGTCGGGACGGTCGTAGGAGATAATGGACGGTTATAGCGTCGTAATGCTCGTCGACGGATCTACGATTACGCGATCGCGTCTCTATCGCGGTAATTAGGTTACGAGAGGGGACACCGGTTGATAGGAGAAAACGGTTCCGCTTTTGACCTCGAAAATTGCACGAAATTAGAACCGTTCCCCGTCTTTACACACTCCCCGTCGTTTGCTCTATTCCCTTTCAGCCTCGGCTTCTTCCCACATTTACCACGCGGCTAAAGGTAACCGCGTTCACTTATTCATAGCCCCGAGGAACTTCCACCGGCTTCCTATAATTAGATTAATCATTCAACTGCCACTTTGGCCGGGGTGGGCGTCGGAACGTTTACCTTTTTGCTCGTCTCGCGGCGAGACTCGTCGCGAATCTCGCGGAAATCTAGCGGAAATCTAGCGCGGATCTCGCGTAAATCTCGCCCGTTGGTTGCAGGCACGAAGGAGGAGGAGGACGCGGAGGAGGAGGACGAGGAGAATTATCCGGTGGACGACTACGACTACGGGGACTACGAGACCGCGACCATAACCAGCGATATCGATCTTATCGCCGGTGGCTCTTTGCCGATCTTCCTGGCCGAGCCGGTGGACGCGTTCGTGGTGAAAGGGAAGCCTGCAACCCTTCATTGCAGCGCCGCGCACGCTCTCCAGGTACCGATCTCTTCGCGCGTAACACCGGTACACCCTCGCGCGCGGTTCCGCTTCGCGAGCCTCAAAGACCGTGGAAACGGAAACGCCGCGTGGCCCGATTTCAGCGTGAAAATTGAAAATTGCCGCGGCTCATCAGAGCCATCTAGCCTGCCGAGACCTCTCTGGCACGCCGGAACAATGGCATCCGCGAGATAGGAACGTCGAAGAGCCGTAACAAAGAGCCGAGTAGCCGTCACTTTTCCAGCGAAAAAAGAGTTGCACGGCTTTTTGGCTCGCGGATTCCGCGTTTCACACGTCCGTTGGAGCAGGCTCGGTCCAAGCCTCGTCGCCGTTTCCCCAGTCATTTTCCTCTTCACCCTTATTAACCACTCGACGAGCGTCGGCGCCGCCGTCGCCGTCGCCACGTGGACAACCGTGGCTCATGGCCCTTTTCACGCGCCGCCAATTACCCGCCACCTTATTCCGGCCGCTGCATTGCAGGTGTATTTTCGCTGTAACGGTGACCGGGCTGAGCGGTCGCAGCACCAGGATTTTGTCGACCCTCGTACCGGAACGAGGGTCGTCGAGGTCGAGTTGAACGTGACGAGGAACGAGGTCGAGGAGTACTTCGGCAGGGAGAGGTTCAAGTGCGAGTGCGTGGCATGGTCGGGACCAGGTCAGATTCGAGGGCAGCCCGCCACGGTTGAGGTCGCTTGTAAGTAGAGAACACTCCAATCTATCCGTTCGGTACTCTCTCTTTTCCTCTCCCGACTTTCTCTCGCGACTCCTCCATCCTCCCTTTTCCGCCATCCCTGCACTCCGATCTCGGTCTTCGCCATCGCGTCTCGCGTATACGCTCGAGCAACCAAACATCCTACGCGTCTATTTCCCCGCACACGCTCGCGAATATTATACGGATTCACTCTCGTGGATATTCGAAGGAACGTAATTCTGCTCGTAAAGACGAATTACGCGAATATACGATACACCGAGTAGTTTCTCGAGAACGCGATTCACCTCGAAGGAAACGGTTGGCCAACTTGGAAATAATAACGCAGGATTATCGATCCTATTTTCTCCGGGATATTGCTTTATAACTTTTCATAAAGCTGCATTACCAGAATCGCGGGGTATTCGGCTGGCTAGGGGGGACAGTTGGCCTGGTCCTCGAAATAATAAATCCGTTTTACCCCAATCTAACCGATTCCACGAGTTTCCCCACGATAGTCCTATCTTCTCGGTCTATGAATATATCGCCGACTCATCGTGGGGCGAAGAAGAATCGTTCCCGACAGATCGGGAGCCTCCCCTTCGATTAAACCGTACACATCTCTGATTAATTCCCAAAGAAACCAGCTCCTTTTACTACCAAATTACACGTCCAGCCGCACGCTCGGAAAAAAGGGGAGAACCGGGAGCTAAACCTTTCCTAGCAGCTTCGTTAAAGCTAGGATGTTACGGCGCAATTAAAACGAACGTTCATCGAGTAATAGTCTCCATAATTCAGATCGTGCGACGTCGAAAGGAAACGGGGAAAAGGGCGGAGGGTAGTGGAGAGAAGAAAAATAAAAACACGCGTCGAGGGTGAACGGGGGGAAGCGCGTGGGTGGAAGCGAATTAACGCGCGATTGTAGCGCGTATTCATGGGGTCGAGGAGAGAGGGAGAGAGGGAGCGGTGGTCGAAGAGAGTAAACGGCCGGGAGCGACTAGCACCTGGAATCGGTCATAAAACGTAACTTCATTAACCCGATTAGCACCAGCCGACTCTCGAACCGGGGGTTTTCGAGATACCCGCCGCGAAATTCACTCCGGTAAGCTTGGCTGTCGACGAGGGTTAGCCCGGTTGCGGCGCCGGGGATCCCGCGTCCGCTTGTTTCCACCGGATATCTCCTGACGCGTAAACCGAGCCCAAAATCTAATCGATATTCTATTGCAAAGCAAACAGCTGTGAATACAGAATCGACGCGCTGCCTTTCGATCCCCTTCCCAACCCCGTTCGATTTCTTCCTATGGCGGATATATATTTTCCTTTTTTTTCCCTCGCTTTTTCCTCCCTGTTTCCTTTTTTCGCGCACGAACACGAGGTCGAACGGGGTATTGTCGGCATGCAAATTGGAATGGTAACCGCGGTGATGCGAGACGCGTGACAATGCGACTCGACTTTCGACTTTCGGTCCTAATTTGCCCGCGTTTCACGCTCCGATGCCGCGGATAGCCTAGATTTTTCTGCCGAAATTTTGATGACACCGCACGAGGATATGTGCGAGGTAGCGGATAGCGCGTGTGTGGATAACGTAAAGCTTGGAAAGAAATATGTAACGAGAACTATGTTTGCGCGAGGTTCGTCTGTTATTTATAGGCAACTGTGGAAGTTACCGGGAAAGTTTCGTCCGCTCGTTTTAAATATTACATCTTCTTCCTCGTTTCTCATGTCTCCCGTGAGAAGCTGCGAGTGTATAGTACAGGAACTTTGCGTGTGATAAAGGAAACCTTGAAACACGGCTGGTTAAATGTTGGAAAATTAAAAATTCCTTCTCATTCGATGCAGTTTACGTTCGAAACACAGCACGGAGACAAATAGCAGTCGTGTAGACCGAAGTGGTCAACAGTGTCGTCTGAAAAGCACCCTCGAAGCCACTTCTCCCTCCACTTTTTCTTCGACGACTCGCGTGCTTCTGGCCCGGCGAGCAAAGTGGAAGCAGCGGTACCCGCGGACGGAAGTCGAAGAGTCGAAAGAGCAATTTTCGCACAGACGCGTCGCGGCGCGCAAACACGCGGGAGACAAACAGGACGTAGAATTAAATCCGTATTTGCGAGCAAACAGGAAACGGACGTGCCTTCGAAATTGAATACGCGGCAATATCGATCGCCGAGGCGTTTAGGTCGCGGAACATGGCGCCGTTCCGCGTCGCGATCCTCCACCTGAGGAAACCCGCCGTATTAATCCCGCGGTAATTTCGTAGCATCCTAGAGGACGATTCCGCGGCTTTAGGTCGACGGTGGAAATTCCTCGAGAACACGCGACCTCGATTCCGAAGAAAATCGTCGAGCAACTTACTCGAGTCACGGGCAGGGGAAACCACGACAACGAATACCCCATAATTACAAGTAAATCCGCAGAGTCACATGGCGATTCGTTTTCGCGCGTTGCACCGCTGCACGGAGCTCCAATTACCACTGGCAGTAGGATAAATTAATTAAACCGAAGGATTCGACGTAACAGGCTACGAATCGCGCAATTTCCGCTGTCGCAAACGTACCGGCGATCGCGATACCGGGACGAAGCGTCGTCTAATCGCTGGTACCTGCCATTCACGAGCGCGTACCAGTAGGTATGTCCCGATAGAGACACCGGATCGAGGTGAAAGGTAGTAGTCTAGACGCGCAGAGTGGAAGAATGTAACCGGTGGATCAGGTGCGCGCGCGCGCGTCGTTGCTTAACCCTCGGCTGGCGGCATGAAAGCGGCTATTTTTCCGCGTATCCGCGG
>NIJG01000134.1:1218053-1257713 GCA_002201625.1 Euglossa dilemma | reverse complement strand
GCGGCTCTGCTCGAGTGCGGAGCATAGAGACGCGGACCATGAAAGCACCCCTGCATTTATACACACGCCCTAATATCGCTGAGTGCCCTGCTCCCTCGCTGCTGTCTCCCCGCGCCCCTTCCTCTGTCTCGTCGACCTCTCGTGCCTCGTATTTCCGGGCGAATATTAAAAAAAGCCGACCGGCGGTGCTGGTGTACAGACCTGAAGAAGCACTTCCTGTCGCCGCCGTACTCGTTGCCGGTGGAGGCCGGCCGGAACGCGGAGCTGCGCTGCACGCCGCCGCTAGGGGTGCCGCAGCCGAAGGTCTACTGGCTGAAGAATGGCTCGCCTCTCGAGACGATCGCCAGCTCCACGCCAGCCTCATCCCTCGCGGACAGCATCCCCAACGACGTGATGTCGTCCGCCGGCGGGAACTTCGTGCAGACCGGCGACGGACACCTGATACTGGGCAAGGCCGAGCTCAGGCACCAGGGGAATTACTCGTGCGTCGCTGAGAACATCGCTGCCAGGCGGGTCAGTGAACCGGCCGTGCTGACGGTTTACGGTGAGACCTCTTGCGGATTCCGTGGGACCCGTCGCGCATGAATATTCCATTCCTCGATTCTGCGTAATTAGAAACGATGATCGCGTATCGAGGGATAATTAAGCGTAACGCTGACACGGGCGTAGAGGGGGTGGGTCTCTGTAGACAATGGAGGAATCGGCGCCGCGTCGGATAAAGGACCGATGCTAATCGTTGCTTTTCAACGAGTTTAACGAGATGCGCGATTCCCGTCGAAATTCCGTCTATATTTTGCATCGCCGTGGTTAACGCGTCGGTCTACCCCGCTTAGCGTATCTTCTAGTACCGTTGCTTCTCTCGCGAAACGCGAGACGAGTTCCCGACCGATTCTGGATTGGTTCCCAGTGAACGGCGGGTGGTCTTCCTGGTCCGGATGGTCGGACTGCAGCGCCCGTTGCAGCCGAGGTGTACAGAAGAGGACGCGGACCTGCACGAATCCCGCGCCCATGAATGGAGGTCAAGCCTGTCCTGGTTCAGCCACGCAAAGGGTCGAGTGCAATCCTTCCTGTCCCGGTAAGCTGGACGGTACCGGGCAATTACAAAACAATTACGACGATACCGCGCGTCTGCATGTACACCGGCTAGCCTCTCTAACTCAAAACAGCCTTGTTCCTTGTCCCATCGACGAAACGATCAAAGACCAGCGTGGTCCAAAGCGTACACAACACCGAGATGTAATCGTTTCACCGTGGCCGAGGGTACATCTGATAACCGAGATTTAATCGGGATTTTCAAGTTCACCCGTTGCTTTCAGCGGTCGACGGCAGATGGTCAAGCTGGTCCTCCTGGTCCGCATGCGGTCCCGATTGTTCCAGGGTAAGAAGGAGATCCTGCAACGACCCCCCGGCGAGCAATGGTGGTCGTCCCTGTCAAGGCAAGGACGTCATCGTCGAGTCTTGTTCCGCGGATCGATGTAATGGTGAGCTCCAGCTGGGTTCTTCCCTCCTTTTTTTCTCTCTCCCATCTCCCCTTTCCTTTTCCCTTCTCCACCTTTGTTTCACCTTCTTCTCCTTTTATTTCGCCGTGGCCCGTGACCAGGCCAGCGGCGGACAATTTATTACGAGCGAACGGACTTCCCTTGTCCGGCGTCGCGTCCGATGATCGTCGTTCGCGGTCGCATGCGTGCCGCTCAGATACGATTTAAATTAATAATGACTCGCAGAAAGGCCACGATCCTTTATTCGGCTGACCCGGGCCCGGTTCGGGCCAGGCGCGGCCGGGCCGAAACGTTGCATCGTAATCTTCTTCGATTAACCGGTCATTGGACGCCGCGAATATTCCCATTGTTCAACGACAGACGTAACATCCTCCGGGGAGATTAGATTAAATTTTTCGAGGATGGATCGTGCAGATGGAACGCGAGGGTTTAAGGACGACCACGCAGTGTTGGCCGTTCAGCTCGTTAACGTCTCGGATGAGGCGATAGCGTCCCGCAGATTTTCTCAGATCACGTTTATTCTCGTAGAGTAAGTCACTTTTCTTCCTCCCGTGCTATCGCATCCAGCTCTCGGACAGGACGGCCCGCGAGTCTTCAAGGAAGGTAAACAAACCTCAGTGCGCATTTCGGAACGGTTCTTTCGGTAGGAAACTGATTTGAGAGCCTGTCGTTTCTCTGGTCGCAGCAACTAGAGCGATCGATCACAGGAACATACTTGCCCTATGGATCACACTGAGCCTGGCGGCGATCATTCTCGCGGTCACCACGATCTTCTTCGTTCGCCTGATGCGTCGGAAGGAGAGGATGGAGGCTCTGTACGGGGTGGCCAGGTTAGACTTCCGTCGACCGGGCGATCTGGCCAAGTCCGTGGTTTCGAAGAACGATCGTTCGGTTCTTTCGGTGGATAGGCGGCTGGAGCAGGTGATAGACGAGTCGAACGCAGCTAGGATGCCTAGGTAAACGATCCTCGAGGAATTAAGCCCCGATCGATCCTTGTCCCCTCGTTGAAAGTCTCTCTGACGATACGCAGATCTTGCTCGGAGCACCATTACGACGTGCCGCAGCTTTCGCTCCCGTCGACCACCAGGCCGTCGCCCAGTTCCTCCGTCGCCAGGTCCTCCTGCAGGAACTCGCAGCGTGGTAGAGGCTTATCGGATAACGAGGAGGGACGATCATCCCGTAAGCAACCAGTGCCATCGATTCGAGCGCCGCGATCGAGCCACGGATAAGTCCTGGTAACATCTGGTGTTTAGGGTCCACCTGTCAGGCGAACCAGGAGAGCAACGAGGACGAGGACGAGCACGACGACGAGGAGAGGTTCGGAGAGGAGGAGAGAAACCACGAGGACTCGAGCGGCTTCATGGTGAGGGCTATGGTCGACGAGCAAGGTGCGCTTCTAGTGGTCCCCGAGGTCGGAGTCTCGATGTCTATACCAGAGGGAGCCATTCCTCGCGGAAGAAGATACGGTTTGCACTTGGCCGTACTCGGAGACGACGCTCTTAGACCCGGTCTGCCACCTGGTCTGACGTTACTGTCGGCGGTGGTGGCGTGCGGCCCGAATGGAATCGACCTGGTGAAGCCTGTGATCCTCCAGTTCGAGCACTGCGCCGAACTGAGGACCGGCAACTGGGAGCTGAGCCTGTGGTCCACGGATCTCGACCTGGAGACTCGGTCCAACAACTCGTCCAGCTCCTCAACTAACTCTAGTCTTGCCTCCGCGTCCATGTGGCGAAAGATCCTGACACTGGGTGGTGAGCCCATCAATCTGCCAGGTCAACCGTTCGCGCAACTCGATCACTCCGGGGTGTTCCTGGTCACCGAGACTCCTAGCGTCTACGCGGTCGCCGGAGAGAACTCCGTGGTGGCACCTGGACTTGCGGTGAAGAGGATCTGCGTGGCTGTGTTCTTGTCCCGCGAGAGGGATCACATCAGGTGTCACCTGATGGAGGACACCAAGGCTGCGTTTAAGCTCGTGGTGGATCAGGTTAACGATCGATTCATTTACTTTCAATCGAAGTGTCGTTGTTCGCATTTCTCGTTATCTCGATTTCTTAAAATCCTCGTCGATTGTAACAGGAACGTCGATTAGGTGGCTCCCGTATCGAGCACGGTACCTTAGGCTTCAGGGCTGGCGGTTCGCCGCTTCGAATCGACCTGGAGGACAGAGAGAGCGGGTTCGTCGAGCGCCAGGAGGTGCCTCATCGACGAATCTGGTCGTCGACGAGAACGAGCGTGAGAAGATCCTTCAGGATCGAGAAGACCGTCGGGGATCTGAGGCTTAGCTTCGAGCTACGAGCCTGTCAATGCGGTTTCGAAGAGCACGCGCTGTTCCTGAGAATCGACCTGGATCTGATGAAGAGAAACGGCTCTGGTGGAAAGAGAACCGCCAAGTCTGAGTCATCCATCGTTCTGCGTGGGAAGAATTCGACCAGGTCGACCGAATCGGTCGTTCCCAGACCATTCAGGTATCACTCCTTTTCTACCTATTTCGTCGCGCCTCGCGTTCGGGTATTAACCGCGAGCGGTTTCGTTCGTTGAAGATTTTCCAAAACGCTAAGGAGACAGCTGTGCCAGTGTCTCGACCCGCCTAGTGCGCGGGGTAACGACTGGAGAATGTTAGCGCAAAGACTTCAAGTAGATCGGTGAGAGTTTGTCTTCTGCCATCCGACAGTTGGAACGAGAATCGAATTGGTTCCTAATTTTCCACAGATACGTGGACTATTTCGCGACGAAAGCCAGTCCAACGGAGCACATCCTGGACCTGTGGGAGGCGAAACACCAGGAGGGCACAGCTCTCGCGGATCTGCTGAACCATTTAAGACTGATGGGACGCGTGGACGCCGCGAACGTCCTCGAGAGTCGCCTGGGTCCGTGGATCTAAGTCTCCGATCGTCACTGCCCGTTAAGCAACCCGTCGTTTTCAATTTTACAGTGTTTTGTACATATAAGAGAAACGAAGTCTATATTACGAATAAGAGGAATCGATGTAGAATCACGTTGCATAGGTGCAACGACCGTGTTTGTACATAAAGTTCGTTTATAGCAAACGCTGACTCCTACTCCATTACGACCTTAAAACTTACCCGGAACTCGTTCGCGACAACTTTCGCGCTTTCAGTTCTTCGTTCTCCTCGACTCGGGTAAACAGTCGCATTATTCGCGATCGCTTTCCGTTACAACCGAACCAAGAAGCACCTGTTCGAGGAGACCCCCGCCCACAGCGCGCCGAAACCCCGAGTCGAGGATCGAATCGAAGGGAACACAGCGGCCCTAGGCGCAGAATCCGAGCGGTCGGCCGTTCTGCTCCGGCGAAGATCCCCGAGATCTGAGTTCCGCAACAATGCCAGGCTGGTTGGAAGAACGGAAGTAGCGGACGAGGCTCACCGGGCCAATTTGCACCTGAATACCAGCGGCTACGTTCCCCGAAGCGATCGTGAGGCCGGTGCCAGCAGAATGCAGTCGCGAGTGCATTTAGCCGGCCATTTGGCTGCCATTCGAACGCGCGGTATCGCGGCGCGAGCATTTCAGCCTGGGCTTCTACTAGGTATCGCGTCCAAGAGCAAGGATGCGTGGGATGCTCGAAACAATGGGCATTATCCGGCTAAACATGGGAGTGAGGGTCCTGGGATTCTGGCAGGCTTCGAGGAGCTATAGGTATGCGTGGATGCCAGCCCTCATATAGGTATGCATGTATCCCTTTGCCTTTCCCCCGCTCCCATCTTCCCCTCTTCGTTCCCAATCCTCTTCCAAGGATCGAGGACCGAGCGGAGAGGGGCGACGTTTAATCACGGAAGGCCGCTGGTGGTAATTCCCTCGGACAATGGCTGTTGACCTGCGTCGTTCAGGGACTACCGGCTACCCTTTCACGCTAATACCGTGAACGCGGATTTGTCAGTGGTTCGACGCCGTCCAGGTGACTGTTTTCTTCCGTTCCGTGTAAAACTACCGGCCTGCCGCGGAGAAAATGATCGATCGTGAGAGCCGAACGATGTCACGCTTCGGTTTCGATTATCGGCTGTCAATCCTGTCCGGGACGGTGATGGAAGAGCCAGGACGACAGGTGCTAAACGTTATTGCTTCGTTTCCGCTCCGACGCGGTCCACTCGTAATCGACTTATTACCGAATATCCCTGGAGCGTGTAAAAATTCGAAGATCGCTCTACGATACGACGTTCGTCCGATTCTCATCGCCGTGGTCCCCTAAGGAATCGTAGGAAACCACGTCTGATTCGTAATGGAGCCGCGACCCCGGCGTTAGCCGGCATGAATCTTGTCCGATATTAACCCATCGCGCGTATCGCGTGGAAAATCGAGAAGGCAGGCGAGAGATTTCCGCGAGGCAAGCGCGGCCACGCGGCCGCGATAACGTCGTCGTAACGACGCGGTTATTGCCGCGCCGGCCGGCCATCCTATATGCATAATCCACGTCAGAGTCGCATAAATTCCACATCCAGAACCGTATTAATTTCCCGGGCTAATCGCGATTGGGATCTACAGGCAATTACGAGAAGGATAGGCCAATCAGATTGGCGGCGGCGGCCGCTTCGCTCGCTTCCGTTAACGCGGAAGGTCCGGTCACGCACACGCAACCCCGATCGTGTATGACTAATGCGTAAACGTTGCGCGAGTTCGGCTGATATATTTGACGAATAGCCGGCGCGGAGAGGATTATCGGGTTTGGCTGGTAATTGGTTGATTAGGCGAGTGTCTTGCGCTACTTGGCTTGTCTCGCGGTCGTGTGCCTTCGGTGGTTGGCTCTTCGGGGGTAGTTTGGCCGGAGCTCGGTTTGGATTCGCGCGGTGTTTGGATTGGCGGTCGAAGGGTCGGTCTTGTTAAGGGAAATTCGGCTAGGACGAGTTTGATTTCCTTAAATCGATACACACACACGCGGAGAGCGGCCCGGCGGGTTGCTCGTTTGGCCCCGAGTTTTGCGCGTTCGATTCGTACCTTGAATGAGAATTAACGAGCGGCGGGGAAATTGCGAGAGCGAGGGGATACCGAAATAAACGCAATTAGTATGATACCGTACGGTGGTACACGTGTGCGTGATATCAGAGGCCAGGGGTCCTTCGGATAATTACACGCGATCGAGAGGAAATAAAAGAGAATCAGCGGCGGAAGGAACGGCGGATTGGACCGTTCCGAGAAGGGGGATGTTGCCGGCGCGATGAAAAGAAGATTCTAAAGAACGAGATCGAGGATTATTCTTTGCCGGAGTATCGTCTTCCTAACGAGCATAGACGTATTCCCAAGTCCGGCTCCCTCGATGCTTCATCCGAAGGATGAATCGAGCCCCGCTCCTTTCTCCAGACGCTTCCGGATGTAATGGGAACACGCGAATCTGCGATTCGCTAGTAAAAACGGCTAAGGAGAAATGAAAATATCGCTCGGCCGCGAGGAGGCGCGGGTTAGACGGGAATAAAAAAAAGGGGGAGAAGCCGCTTCTAAAACGGCGTCGGAAGGAACCGGCGTATTTTTCCGCTGTCGACCGGCCGGATTTTTGCCGCGGCGCGGAAACAAAAAGCGCGGCCGCATAGTTTCGAAACAATTCCGTCGTGGAATTCCACGACATCCGCGGCTAAAGGGCAGTAAATTTGCCGTGCATTTTGCACGCCATGCCGCGCGTCCAGGCGTGTGTACAGTCTTGGCAAAAATCCCGATAATCCTACGACCATCGACCAATCAATCGAATCCGAGTTTCCGAAGAATTTCCGTGCAAATTGAACTTTGCGTATCGCAGTCCTTACCTGAAAGTGACCCACGATTCCTAATTTCATTTTTAAAAACTCTACTCCGATTTTACTGCGAATTTTTGCGAAATAAATATCCAATTTCGTTTCGTGGAGTTAATAGGACGACCGACGTTGAAATGGAGCTTTCTCCCGAATGACTTTCGATATGCCAAGTGTTGGCGTGTCACGTATACGTACACTGCGGCAGCAATCATAGCCAGAACCATCGAATAGCTGGAAGATCCCGCAACCCTGTTCCATCCACTTGAATCCTCTCCACGCACATAATCCGACCCTCTTCCACGAACAGTAGCCTCGATCTCTGCGGCGCTCGTCAGAATCTAAACACAGCCCCAATCTGCATACATTTTCTTACGACGCGTTGCGGCTAGGACGACGACGAGGACGACGCCGTGGCGAGATCGTAAAGCAGTTCCCATCTTCGTCTCCACCCCTCCGGTGACTTTACAAATTGCGATGCAGTCGGTTACAAGTCACTCCGTGCGAGAGCAGGCGAACCAACGTAAATAGCGCGCGTATTGCGGCTACACGCTTACGATCCCGTTAAATCCGCTCGGGGGTACACGTTCGGGGTCCTGTCTCTCGACGAATTTCCGCGTCCCTCGCCCGACGTCACCCCGGGCCAGGACGTATCGATGCGTGCCGATACGGCGTCGCGCGGCGCCCTCCGGATTCCTTGGTCGCGGCGTCTCGACATTTGCATAGGAACCGCCCGGCTTTAATCCGTGGCCAGGCGCTGAATTACGCGTTTGCCGGCCGATTTGCATAACGCTCGCGCGGCGCGAGGTCCGATGAATGACGATTCCGCGGGAAAATTGGCCCTCGGGCCGGAATTAAATCCGCGGCTCGTTTAATTAAGCGAACTTTACTGCCACGCCGCTCCACGCGCTCTGTCCGACTCTTCTTCGTCGCTTCCACTTCGCCTCCGCGCGAGCATCGTAAATTACGTCGAGGATTACTCGAGGAATCGTTCGACGAGCGCGGTTCGCGAAAATTGTTCTGGATTTCATGGAAATTTAAAGGATTAGCAACGGACTTGCGAAATCGGGACAGCTTCTCCGTCACGGTTCGCGATCGAACGTTTCGGTTAATACCGAAACGCTAGATAAGATCGATTTTTATCTAAATCGCTCTCTCGTTCTGTATTAATAAGACCATTTGTCTTAATCTCCGCGTTGTTTAACAATCGTTTAAAGTGCAAATTACGACATGTCTCTGGTGACCGTAGGCGTGGCGAGCGAACTGGTCGGCGCGCGACTTTTCCATAACCCGTTCAGCCTTCCCGATTAAAAGATTAAGACGCGTCATCGGGAGGAGAGATAGACTAACGAGGAGCGCGAGGCTCGATCTCGATTCGAAATTGAATCGAAACCAGGCCGCTCTGACTGTGGATCTGCATACAAAAGACGCGCATCGCCTAGGAATAGATTGGTCTGTCAATGTGAAAGGCGATAGGGCGTTGGATATCGAAGGCCCGGGAGGTAGAAAATCCAAAGTGAAACTGGGATATCGATAAGCCGCGCAGGCGATTGAGGGTTCGGTGCCGGTGATACACGGTTAGGGTGAGATTCGGGTTAGGCAGAGGTAAGGTTCTCTGCTCCGGATGACGAAACTCGGAATTACGCAGGCTTCCGGTGGGAGGAGAGCGCGTGCGTCACGGTGACAGGGAAAGGTTGCCAACAATGGTCACATCGCGACGACTCGACGCTGCCAGGTCCCGTGTAATTACGCCACCTTTATCCCTCGATCTTGTTTCGACGAGTCCCGTTTCGCCGATCAAACGGTAGATGGTAGATAACGCTCGGCGAGAATCGTTGCGTCGACGAGGCCTTGTTGTCGATCGGTTATTGCGCGAGGTGTTTCGCCGCTTTTGTCCTACGGACAGCTACGGACCGGTTACGCCCGAGCAATATACGAGGAACTAGAGAGCTGGCTCGTTCGCTCGTGACAGCAATCAGCTGCGCGATCAACCGAGCACCGAGCGAAGATTTGTGTTCGAGAGCGTGCAATACATCTGTCTGCGGCGACGGATACACGTGTAGGTCCGGGAAAAAGGGTAGAAAAGGCCCCCGGGGACCTGCTCGAGATTCGAATCTAGGTCTACCGTGGTATCATGCTAGCGCGATATCTAGCCCGTTACCATTCTCTGCCTCTGATTTTTTCCTCCGCCTCTCTTTTCTCCCCTGTCTTTATCAGCGCCGAGCTCTCGGTCCCGCCCGAAACGCCGCGTTTCTCCCCGCAACGCCGGATTTTCCTCGATTATTTTTCGCGGCTGATGGAAAGTTAATGGAACGTGATAAACTAGCTAGAGGGTTTTTCGTTTTGATGGATAGCGCGGCGGGTTACGCAAATTCGGCCGGTCGAGCGACGTGTCACTCCGAGAGGCACGCAGCGGCGAGGAAATGTTAATTCGCATATTCGCATTTATTTCCGAAATTCTAGTATAAACCATTTACAGGTCGGGTAGAGAGTCGTTAAAATTGCAACGAATTTCGGATCACAGCGAAGGATTAAAGGGAAAAAACTGTTTTTTAATTCTTTATGAATATCCCTGTAGATTTTAAGAAGCTCGAGCTATTATCATTCGCAATTATGTAAAATAGAATCGCGAGATGTCGTCCCTTTTGTTACGCGAAAAGTCCTTAATCCGTTCGCTATAAAGACCGGTCTAGCTGGTCGTAAAATTTTCATGCCAAATCTCACAAAGACGGACCGCAGTCGCCGTACGAATAAAATTACACTCGCCGCGCTTCGACGTCGCAAAGTTTCAGCTCCGTTGTAGAAGAGAAAGGAAAAATTCTAGCTTAAATTCGTAGAAGTATATCGTGGAACGAGTAAATCTAAAGTTTCGCGAACGACACGATCGAACGGTGCCTAAGTACAACGGGGACCAGCAGTTTAAAGCTGTTCTTTCGTCACCCGACACCAAAATAATCGCTAACCCGATCTAATCTGCGATCGATCTCTGGAGCGTAATCGCGCTACCCATCGACCGATCACCGAAACCCACGTGCTGCCGGACAAAAGACAATAAAGCAAGTACGAAGGAAAAAGGAGCAATTAGATACTCCAGATCTGCGGTCTTGATCTGCGAGCTCGCGAGCGTAAAGACCATGCATCCTCGTCGCGAAAGGTCAGAGCGGACGGAACCGCGCGCGGATCCAGGAGAGAAAGTGTCGGTCCGCGTCTGAGCTCGCGCATACATTAAGAGAAGGAGGCGAAGGTGAGAGGGTAATTTGTTAATACGATAAATTGCACCACCGCGGCGAGGTCGGCAGCGGAGAGGGACGACGGAGGAGCGAGCAGCTGAGCTCGCAATCAGGGTGCGAGCCCGACGCGGCCAAGGAGGCGAGAGGAAGCTTCGCGACGAGACGAGGCGAGAGACAGAGAGTGGGAGGGAGAGGAGAGAGAGAGAGAGAGAGAGAGCGGGGCGGACAGAAGGCGGGTAATCGGCTTTTGATTCCGCCTTAAGTTATGGGCTGCGTCGATCGTACGTCATTGCCATGGTGGCACGGCGAACTATCGGCTTCGTGCGCGATTTATGGCGGGTTCACGCGACCGACGTGGCCCCATGGAAGGGGGAAACAGAGGGAAAAAAGGGCGGAGGGAACCGACGCCACCGTGATTACCGCCTTAATGACCGCGACGCTCGGACCTGCGGGATAAGGAACGTGGCTTCGATTCGATTCGCGCGCTCCGCCGCTTCTCCACGCTCGTTCCGCGCGGCCCCCAGGCGACGATAAAGTGATTTTGCCCCGTTCCCACCCCGGCCCCCTCTCTCGCGGAGAGAAAATTCGGTTCAAAGGTTAACGGGGTCTTCCGCCGCGCCGGGCCAACGAAGGCCGACTTTGCGAATTTTTTGCGGAGAAACCGACAGAGACTCGGTTACGAGGCTCCCGTGCTCTTATTTGATTATGTTTGGAGAATACTCGTGATTTTTCTTGGAGGAAAATATCGAAAATTGTGCGAGTTGTGAGATAATATATGCGTAGAGACAGATTTAAAGGCGGGTTCGGATGGCTGGTATAATAGCGGTTGTTTTACTTACCGGAAATGAGAAAGTCGAAGTATTTTACAAATATAAATCATTGGGGAACGATACCAAGGTAAGAACTACGCACAAAGTTTAAAATGTTTCCTATTTCCTATTTTTAAAATTTCTCGTCGCAAGCTGGAAAAGTATTGACCAGAGCATTACCTCCTTTCATGTTATATTCTCCTGACAAAAAATCGCAAATTTGGCTGATTGCATTAGACTTGTTATAATTTTTATCATTTTTCAAAGTAGAATCATTTAAAAAACTATACGAAGCCAAGAGCTACGTATGCGTTGTTATATAAATTAAAAGAGATTAAAATCCTCCAATCATAGCCTTCATTTTTATCACAAGAAACATCATCGATACGACACATATTCCGTAATATCATATGTGAGACAACAACCAGCAATTTTCTCGAAAAACACAACGGTATCTTCAAGCAAACATTTCTACATATACGCTCCCTAAGTGTGAAATCGTATTTTCCGCTTGAAAAATCTCGTTGGCGACTGTAATCCGATGTACTCGATTAGAACAGCATGTTATACGGCTTCGAGTAAAAGATGATCCACGGCTCGTAGCCGATAAGCGGGACAACGCGTGAAAAGACTTAGAGAAAGATCTAGGCTCGCGAGGTAACTGGGGCGACAACTTGTCGTGGGATTCCAGGCGGAGTTAAAAATCGGAAATATTCGCGATGGTCGTTTGAAAGGGAAATACCAGAAAGGTGGAAGCGGGTTGCCTATGGTTCCGGCCGAGATTGCGATCGCCCAGTGAAACTTTTTCTTCCACCCCTTCGCGAGGCCGCTTGTTGTTTCGCTTTTGTTCGCGAACGGTAATCGATTAGACGAGACACCACGGAGTATCTCGTTGCCTCGAGTTGCCCGGGAGCTCGTGACGGGCAAGATTAATTACGCCCGCGGCTCGCTTTTGTTTTCCCGCTCAATTTAGACGGGGTGTCGATTATCTTGGGAACTATCGGCCGCGACTCTGAACCCGCTACTTTGATTACTCCGTCTAGCTTCGTTCCAATTTCATTCGCGATACCGTCGCCAAGTCCTTCTTCGAAGCTTTCGCCCAATCGAGAGATCAACCCTTAACCATTCACGCGATTTCTTATCCACTTTGTATTATACGTTCCTTCCAACGCGTGAAATTCGCGGCCGATTTTACAATTTTGCATCAGGAGAATATAATACGAAAGGCGAGGTCTTTGTCTACTTTTCAGACATTCTTCGTGAAATTTGCGGCCGATTTTCAGTTCTATTTTGTTCGTTCGTTTAAATCGGATTAGTTTATACACGCGTTATAATTTGCATTTAATTTATGGAAAAATCGCGATCAGCGTACCTCGACTATAGAGTTGATTGACCAGCGCAGCGGGTGTTAGAGAAATCATCGCTCGGATTAACTCAATTCCCATTAAACCAAATCAGATAGCCAAATGTACGTTTTATCGTACACGGCAACCGTTATAACGATAATTCGTCGGCGCAAAGTGAACCTGTTTCCCTTAATGTCTACCTTTTCAGTACCTCTCGCGCGAGACAAATCCGTTTCCGCGCGGCAATTAATTTTCCGTACATGTAAGTACCTTCTAATCTCCAGTCCGGCATACCCGGCAGCCCTAATAGCGTTTAGAAACAGGGTGTCGGTACTTAAAGATTAAACCCGGCACGGTAATTGCTCGAAAGCAAATTCGAGCCAGAGTAAACTCGCGTGTCAGTTTCACGCGTGTCCACGCGGAAACCACCCTCCTTCCCCTCTGCGACCCTTGGCAGCTCCACCCTGAACGGCATCGTCGAGACGCGTCCGAAGAACTCGGGGCTGATCGATCGATCCGAGGCGACAGGGACAAATTGAACCGCAAACAGTTAATCGATCCGCTTTATATTTTAATAGGCGTGGTCATGAATATTCATTTTTAATCTGTTCCCGGTCGAAGGCGAATTTCCGCCCCTCGGGCCCCGACGTTCCTCGGACCTTCCGCGACGCCGGCCACGATCTAATCGGCGCCCTCTCTCCAGCTCCGGACGCTTTATTGAACATCGTATCGCGTTAACGAATCACCGGTACGTCCCGCGAACCGCACACATCGTGCACTTCGAACTTTAAAGTTCCGTGCACGTGCATGCTAATTCGCGGTGGCCGGCTCTCGGCTGCTCTCCTCTCTCTCTCTCCTCTTTCTCTCCGCGGAATCGGCCGTCCAGATAAACGGTTCTTACGGCCGCACGGAGATCGTTTGCATCGTTCCTGGCGCGATACATTTTTTACGACGATCCAACGGGACGGGAACGCGCGGCCGCCGATATTTTATGCTCGGCTACCCCGTTTCGTATGTGCGGTATATCCCAGGCCAGATAGTGGATTTAACGTGTTTCCCGGGCATTAAACGAAGGAAGTTTAAAGCGTTTATCGGGGCAGGTTGGGAAAGGATGAGGTGGACCGAGGAAGGAGACCTGGTCTTATTTTTTACCGATATTTTCCCAAATCTATTGCCAGCGTCCGCTTCTCGAACCGCCTCGTGCCTCTGTCGCGTTTCGTTCGACTAGAAAGGGTGAATTTTTATCCGAACAGGTAATTTCCAGTTTAACTCTTCGAAGTAGACGCGAAATGCCGAGTTCGTTGAACGAAAGGAGAACGCGATAGGAGGACGAAGTACGACTGAAGTTCAGTGAAAGTTAGAACACGTTCGTACTTCGCGAACGCTCAAAATCGTATTGTTCGGAATTTCTGCCTCATTAGCCGGCGGAAACGGCGCCGGGGGGAGAGAAGAGGAATAATTGAAAGAAACGGGCGACCTGATGGTGACAGATGAAAGGCGAGGAAGGAAGAAAACGGAGCAGCGATTCCACGATCCGGTATTGTATTGTCACGAGCGGTGACAGTGAAGTACCGTCCATCCTGCCGCGAAGATTAGTCTCGGCTGCTGAAGAATCGGGCGTCGTTCGCCACACGGGGAGGTCGCGCGGCTGCCGTTGAAAGCTTGGGGTGGGCTTGATGAAAATCGAATCTGCCGACCGGGCCATTCGTAAACATCAGGAACAATCGCGAGGAAGTGCCGGAGAAAGTTGTTTGACGAACGACCGAGAACGAGCGTCTTATCGGGTCATCCTTCACGCGTGATCATCTTCGCGCGAAATATAATATTCGATCAAAAACCACGACCTCTCGAATTTTAAAAATTCTTTCCATTAATCGCTGTAATCTCGTTACAGAATTTACAAACTTCCACCACGAATATTCGCCTCGGAACCGAAAATCCGGATCGGAACCAGACGATCGATGGCCGATTGCGAGCTGGCCGAGTGAATTGCCAGTCCGGACAATGGCTGCGCAGCGAAGTAGACGAAGAGTCGCGGAGAAATGGGCCATTTTTGAACGCGATTGCCTGGAGATACACGAGCCACCGCCTTAACCTGGATCCCGGAAGATGCGATCCCGTCGAAACGAAGCTATCGAAAGGAGCACCCACTCGCGAGATAACCAACGGGTCCGTCATTTGGTTCAGGTGGCGCGGCGGTGGAATCGGAGAGGTATAAAGAAAGCGGAATGCAACGGCCTGGTTCGGAGGCAGCAGGGACCAAAAATTGCATTCCCTTATCGCGGTGCAACCGAATGCGCCCGGCGCGAACTTGAACGGCCGACTGCTATGGGGGCAGTGTGCTGAAGGTGCCGCTATAAATACGGCAATAAATCGCAGCCATAAATCGCTGGCTTTGTTACCGGCGGCAGCTCGAATCTCGAGCGAGCTACGACGGGGAACAGCGACAAAGAGGCGTCGGAGGGGCCGGAGAAGGAGAGGGCCAGGGCGTCGGGAGGCGAAAGAAGGAGACGCGAGGTAGGTGAGAAGGAGCGTAGACACCCCCGCTGCATGTCGAACGTCGGGACGCATGGGCGCGTTTCCATAAGAGGCTGCCACGGGGGTGGGTGCTCGATAACGCTCTTGTTACCTCGAACGCAGACACGTCGCGGTCCCGCGTGTATCGAGACCTCGAGGAGTCGGCCAGATCGGGCCCCTTGATCTTGTTAGCAGATAGCACGCGACCTGATCCAGACCCCTCGGTGCACTCCACCTTGAAGATCGTCTGCCGGCGCGGCCACCTCGTTGCCGATTGCCACGACGCCGCGATCCGATCCGCTCGATCTCTCGCAGATAGTCGCGAGGATGCTAGGACCGATCCGAGCGAGTGCCACTGTGGAGACGAGCGTAGAAACGAGGACGACGGTAACGATGGCCAGCTGGTTAGCGATTCTTGGGAGTTTCTTCTGGGACTCGCAGTGGTAAGATGCTGCGCGTATGGTAATTAATAGCCGAGCGGTCTGGGACCTCGAGCAACTTGTTTATTCGAGCGGGTAATTCTCGTGCTTGCACGCGCGTTAGTTTCGTTTGTTTTCCATTTGTCTACCGTGCCGCGCTTGTTTACTCGTCGCGGTAATTTTCGCCCGGGAAATGAACCGGATCCGCAAGAAAAAGACGAACCACGTTGTTCCCGCGTAATTCGAGCTAATCGTTTCGCGAGCTGTGATATACGTATCTGGAACTTCGGAGAAGCGTTGCAACGAGTGACGAGGTAGCGAGTAATTTCGCAAGGCGAGGCGCGGTTTATCCGAAAGGCAGGAGTAAAAATCTGTGGGACTTTGGCGGTGGCGAGTTTAAGCCCGATAACGCCTGGTTCAGCCAGTTCGGAGAGAACGGAGCAGGCTCACCCGTGACCAAACGTGTTCCTTCAATGAATCCCCTTTATCCCGCGGAACTCTCGATTGTATTATCATTGGTGGCGGTCGGTGGCGCGCCGTGGTAGCCCGGCGCTATCGTATTTTTTCGTCTCGGCCAGATTTGCATGGCCGCGCGACCGTAAGCAAGACCTCGCGATACCACGAACGGCTTAATCCCTCGAATACAAACGAGAAATTATACCGGGACGGTGGTGCGGACCTGCTTCTTGCCGGTCGAATCGACGTGCTCCCTCGGAAACCGTCGAAATCGCCGCTCCGGATTCTTTGGAATTACTCCGAGAAACGGGCCGGCCTCGAGATAAGCCGATCGTGAAACACTTCTTGCTAGCCTCGCGCTCTACGAATATCACTCGAACTTTCTCCGTATTCGGTAGTAGAGATAGATTCCGGGGATAAAATTGCAGAGTTTACTTCGGGGGTGTTTGCCTGGAAACGTTTTGTCTAGCAAAATGTTCCTTTATCGCGAATGTCGGGGTTAAATAGACGCTAGAAAATCAGGTAAAATACTCTGTTGGGAATTTTTCAAGAATTTTTAAGCAATAGAAACCAGAGTCGAATTTCAGATTAAGCTTCCCATCTAGCTCTATCGAATTGAAATTCTACGAGTGTCACTCGTCGTTGCGAGACGAGCGTTTAATCGGTTAAGGGTTGAAATTCGACGATCAGCGATCGTTACACGGAACGATACGATCTCGAATGATCTCGTGAGAAAGAAGGAAAGAGGGAGAGAGGAGACGCGAACAATTCACCCCGAAATCCCCGGGCGCGTTCGCGAGAGAATAAAGCGGGGCGCGGGAGAGAAGCGTGGAATATCGCGCGGGTAAGTCTGCGTTGCATTTTCACGGTCACCAAGGGAAACGTTGAATCGGTCCGGCGGCCATTCCGCGCGGCGTATTTACCGCGTTTAATTTGGTATTCAAACGGCGCCGCGTTTGTAGCTACCGGGAGCGCACGCGTTTCCTCAATGAAAGCCGTATTATCATTCGAGGCATTCAAGCGACGCGCTATCGTATTCTTTCGCCGGTCTGGACCGCGGATTTGCATGGCCGCGGGCCCGAGGTCCGAGGCTGGCCCCGAACGACGGCTTAATCCGTTGAATACGAAACGATAAATCGCGCTCCTTTGACGACGCCGCGTCGGGCTAAAAAGACGGCGCGAAGGGAGGAAGAGGAAGAAGAATGGGGAAAACGGAGCAGCGGAAAAATAGTAATTCATCGTTTCCCGTTCCCGCGCCGCGGTATTTATCTTCGTTCGCGATCAATACACTTTGCCACTCGCCGTTGAACGGGTCCGCATTCAATCAGCCGTTTCACGCTCCTTCCGCGTTCTGCCGCGGCCATTCCGCGTTGTTTCGAGTGGCTGAATGGCATTGAAACCGGGGAGCACGGGAAAAATCGCGGCGCCGCGTGGGGGTGATCTTTGAACGATGGCCAGGGGGAAAAATCGTAATCGCCGGTGCTGGGATCAATGGATGTCTGGCTGGTCGGCATCACCGGATAACTCTGGCATCCGCGCGTGCGTTTTCAAACTTACGGCCCGCGAAATGCATCGCGACGCGCCCTTCGAAGTACCATTGCCTTCGAAAATGTACATCAAACCGCTTCGAATGCGCGTGGGAGAAAAATAATAACGATTCATCGTCGACAGACGCGAAAAATCTACGGGAAAATACGCTGGGAAGTCTAGGGATCGCTTGGCGGGTAATTGATCCGCTGACTCGTCTTATCTCGTCGATAACTGGCAGAATGTCTGAAATTCTTGGGCGAACATCGCTGGAGGAAGTGCGGCAAGGCGCGCGGACAATAGCACCATGGCCGTGGCCGGAAATATCGTTCCGCGAGGCGAGAAATTCCCAGCGACAAGTTGTTCACGTGGCATCCGGGGATGCCGGCGCGGACAAGGCATTAAAACGCCTAATTAAAATGACAAACTACACCGGGAGAAATTAGCCGGCTTCCCGGCGGCGTGGCGGTCGGTACGGAACGCGTCGCGTCGCGTCGCGGCGCGGTTGCTGCGAAAAGGAGGATAACCGGTCGTACGCGTAGCCGCGTGGTATAATGAAGAAGAAGAGGCAACATCGGCGCGTCAGCCCCGGAAGAGGCAGCGCTCTCGTTGAACCGCTGTCCTCGTCTACGTGTCCCCGGCATGTACACATTTGAGCGCGGTTAGTTGCGGCACGGATTAACGGTTACGGCCCCGCGTGTGCTCCGCAACGAGGAGCCGGAGCGAGGCGGAACGAGACGGAGCGAGCAGGGGGCCGGGGCGCGGAGTCGGGGCGGAGAGAGAGAGCGAGAGGGCAGCCAGTTTAAATGCATTTGTATTTGCATTTACATCGGCCCAGCGAGCGACCAACACGGCCGAGCGACCAAATTGCCACCGCGCGGGCTGCGCGCGCTGAATTCCTCGGAAATAACGTCGTAAATAAACCGTCCGCCGTGCGCCACCCCCTTGGTCCTCGCTTTTTTCCCCGTGCTCCTTCTCGGCCCTTTCCGGGACGCGTAATCTGCGGAACCCTCGCAGAGGCACGCCTACGAGAGACCTGCGAGCCGGGTGATTGATAATCTCGCGATCCCGCGAGATAACGCGATCCGAGGGTTGCCGAGGTTTTTATTTCAAAGCCGCAGGATCGGGCGATAGGCGAGGTTAGAGGTCCGCCGGGGTGGATCGCACAGTCGGAAGGGTTAAGGCGAATTTGGATTATCCGAGTCGCGCGCCTCGGTTCGTGGAAACCTTAACGCGGAGGCGGAACGAGGAGGACGCAGCCGGAGGATAAGAGGAGAGACGTTTCAATTATCCTTTCCCAGCGCCGAAATACTCGTTAACCGAGGCGAGAGCGGAATCCTCGCGGGCTACCCGCTGCGACGTCGTATAAGCGAGGCATCGAGCGGAATCGCGCCGAACGTCGCCATGATTTACCCGCGACCCGGCCACCGACCGACTGCGCGACAAATAATCGGCAATTTCGCCGAGTTCTCCGGGACACGGGAATCCAATTAACGCGGCTGAGCCACGACCATCATTAAAAGCCCGTAAAAGCCGTTTTCTCGGCCGCTTCGATCTCGACTCGCTTAACGAGACGTCGTCGATCGTCGGCCGTTCGGGGATCTGTCAGAAACGTACGGTCACCTTCTTCCCTTCTTCCCTCAAAGACCTTCCCGCCTCGTTCCCGAAAACCGGCGAAAGAGAAACTTTCAGCGAACCCCGCTCGCTTCCCGTCCTCTCCCTTCCTCTCTTTGCCGACTCCTCGTCGCCGTCTTATCGGCGAGGAGCTTGCGAGCAGATAAGGCNTCGTTTTTTCCCTCGAAATACCCGGCGAAAATGCTTCCCCGCGACGCGCAAGAATCATAGCCGACGTGTCTGCCGGCGACAGGATAAAGAGTCTCGCTCCTACACGCACTTACGTCACGTCCTTCGATTCCCTGCCCTCGTACCCTCTCGCGCTCGCCGGGCGACCGCTGCGAGGCCGCTCGCCGTCTTATCGGCGAGGAGCTTGCGAGCAGATAAGGCACGTCGGACGCGGCGCGCGCCCAGCAGCATAAATTGTTTCGAGGGCACTCGCCGATCTCGCGAGCGATTCGCGAGCCCAACCGACCGACAACAGATGCGTCCGCTGCCACTCCACGCAGGCGTCGCGCGTGTAAGTGCAGGCGTGTGCACGGTTTCCATGGGACGGGGGAAAGGACAGGGTGGATTTCGAAGGTAAAGGAGGCTTGAAAACGGCGAACAGTGCAATCGAGCGTCTGCTTTGTTGTCGGCATGGAATTTTTCTTTTGCGACGCGTGGCTTCTACTTTCCAGCATTCTTACTCGCTTCGAGTAACCTCGCTTTGCTTTCGTCCAAAGGATTTCGTCGTTTTTCTCGAATTTGGCACGACTATAGATAAGAACGTGGCTTCCCGACGTAGAAGCTCGTTGCGGAGAGATATCGGATATTTTAGAATGGAACATCGTTAGTTATCGTCAAAAGGGTTAAAGGGTATGAATTTGTCGGATAATCTCGATATCGAACTTTATATATATAGACACAGAGACCGGCTGAGAAGAGAAATGGCCGCGGCGCGTTTCGCCGTCGTGGCAAATGTCGCTTTTCCTCCGATTCCATTTTCTTCGAGCGTTTTCTTCCCTCTTTCCGATCGGTCGCGAGCACAGAAAGAGAATCCCGTGCTCGCAGCTGCTAACAGCACGCATTCCTTCTCCGGGGAAAAAGAAACGTCGAATTTCCCGTGTATATCGCAGGCCTTTGTGCCGGCGCCGAGGGTCGCCGGTTCATACGTTCGATGGAGAGAAACGTTGTTGACGATTTCCACGGCAGCGAATAAAGTTGGGAATTTTATTCGGTTTTCATCGGTGGCTCCGTGAATGGGGAGGGGAAGAAGGGAAGAAAAGAGGGGGGAGAAAAAAAAAATAAAAAAGAGGGACCACAGCGAAGTGGATAGAGACAAGGGTGGCGCGGGTTCGTTAGCCGATGTAATTTCAAACTTGCTGACTGGCCGCGAGTATGAATGGATCTACCGGCGCGGGGGATGGGAAACGAGGAAAATCGGCTCGCGGAAAACCCTCGTGATTATTGCCGCGCTTGGTTTTCGTCTGTCTACGGTACGGATCAGAAGCCCGATTGACCGCGGAAAGATTTCTGCTGGTCTGGCCGCGGCGGTCGCTCGCGGAATTCTTCGCCCGACCCCACGAAGAATGCCGCTCCCTTTGAGCAACCCCCTCCCCGCCCCCCGCCGGAAAGTTTCCCTCTTCCTGCGACCCGGTCGTTCAATGGCCGCGGAGATTTTCGCCGACTCGCTGGAAACGAGTTGCCGTAACGCGATTTGGATGAAAGACGATCAGCGTCTTTTAGGGAAGTTCGCGGCGCGATTCCGCGGATGACGAGGGACTCTTTCCGACGGGGCTGGCCGGGGATCGTTTAACGTTTCCCTCGGAATATCGAGAGCCCGGTCGGTCTCGATCCTCGCCGAGTTTCTTTATTAATTCGCCTTTCTCCGAATCGTCGCGGGTTTATCAAATTTTCCAACTTTCCATTACGGATTATTCCACGGGCAATCTCGTTACGTTCCATTCACCCTTCGAATTGCGTTTACTTTTAATAACGAACGGGAAGAGAGGGTTCTAGGCTCTCGTTTCTCCCGCGATCCTCTTCGTCGGGCTCGACGGCTCGGCCCAGTCCCCTTTAAGGTAAAAGGCGAAACTCGCCGACATTGTCCTAGTCCTAGCCAGCGTTGAAATCGCTTAATTTTTACGCGGCTCGTAAGTCAGCGAGGAGATTGCAGGATCGCGGGCGCAGGTTTACGAGCGGTCGTAAAGCCTGGCAAGCTCGCATTAAGCCCGATCGCGATCAGCGCGGAGATTAGGCCCGAGATCCTTGGACGAAGCCGGTCGATCGATAAGCAGGACCTCGGTATCGTCGGTGTTACAGGGACAGGACGGGTTCGCATTTAGAATCCGGCTATAGGCGTGGGCGACAAACAGTCCGACGTTCTGTCTCTCTCCGGGAAACCGCACGGAACACCCAATATGCGGTAAATTGTCTCTGACAACTGGTTCTCTAACACCTGCCAGCGCGGCGAGCGATAATTAAATTTGCCGGCCGAATTAATTCCAGCGTTAGTCGTGTAGCTTCTCAGAGAGTCAACTTGCTGATTACACGGATTAAATATCGCGACAGCGAAACCGGCGCGGATTTTCCTCCGGCGAGCTTGCAACTCCGACCATGGGAAATTATTGTCCGCGATGGGGCGGATGAATTGCGCCTGAATCGGGCTGTTTGCGCGATAATCTTTCGTGACAAACCGTCCAGATGGACAAACACACCTCTCTCCGTCGCTTACTCGTTCGGTTCCCGGCGTTATATATCGCTCGGGATTAATAAACATCGGTCAAGATGGATCGCGACATTCGCGCTCTCGGTCTTATGGATTATCGAGGGTCATCGAGGTCTTCCACCGGAGGACAAAACCATTTCAACAGATAGATCATCGGGTTTTCCGATCTAAGATGGAGAGAAGATCTCGTGGAATCTCGAATTTCTTATTCGCTCGCGATAGAAAGGTCGATTAGCGAAATTTTTTCGTTCGACGTCGCGCGAGTTTCTACCTCGAGCGACATTGTTCGAGCGGTTCGGAAATGCAGGAGAAATTGCGGGTTGCGCGAGGAAAGGCGGTCGGTCGGGCATCGAGGCGAGGAGAAAATCCAACCCTAACGATGTTTCGAGGCTGGCGTGTACCAGCCCTTCTTAAATCTCGCTAACAACTTAGTTCTAAAATAAGCGCGGCCTGCAGTCGGAGAAATTCTAGGGAAAAAAATAATAGGGCGCCAGGGTTGTCTACGTGAAAGGGGTTGGCGTGCCTGGCCGCGTTAAAGGCTGTCGTTACTCATAATTAGCGGCGAATCGCCGAGGCTTTTACACGGATGAAGGCCTTCTGAAACGACGGATTCGTGACGGCCGGCTGTTACAATAGATGGGCAGGCAGCCGTGGTATTAGCCGAGGCGAGCTTCCAACCTGCGTCGACTCTGCCAAAGCCACGGGAACCGCGCGGGGAAAAATTGTCTGGCCTCGTCGGCAACTTCGGAAATTGTTTCCTCCACCGTCACCGTCCCTCTTTCGCCCTTCCGCCGCGGTGCAATCGATAATCCGGGTTTTAAACGAGTTTCATTCCGTCGATCCTCCAGGAGACTCCTGTCGCTGCAATTGCCACGCGCGCGTACGCGTTTTCCGAAGTTCCTCCAGCTGGTAGCGAGCTTGCCCGGTGAATTCCTCGTCGACCGAAGTTGGCGTCGCGGCGAGCAAAAGTGGAGCGACGTTAAACATCGCGGAGCGAGATCACGCGAGAATCTGAAACGGAATATCGCGAGCAAAGGAAGGCGAAAAGACGGAAAGAAATTGCAGGACTGAATTGAAAGACGAACGCGATGGCGAGTGGCGAAGGATCTCGGAAAGAAAGAGGTCGAGGAGTAGCGGGGGCAGCTTCCGTATTGCAAGGGTATCGGTAACAACCCCTCGTTAAATGAGAGATCCCCGACAAAGGAGCCGCGGCCGCGTGGTAATAACCTTTCCGTGTCGCTGTTATCATCTCGCGCGGGTTTCGCGCCGCGTTGCCATACAAATGCCATGTAAATGAATGCAAATTAATCGTTCCAGATCTAGCTCGCTTCTCTTTCTTGAAAATTTTCTTTCGGAATCACAAAGCCGTCGACCCGCTCGGCCCGGCGAGCCGGTCGTTCCTCCGCGCGAACGCGTCGCCTCCGCCGCTCACCCCTTTCCGCTTTTTTCCTCTCCTTTTCTTGTCCGTGGAAATCCACCCGCAAATAAACGAGTCACGCCCAGCCATTTGCGAGAGGAACGAGGGCAGGAACAGCGCGAGTTGCAGTATTCATTAAAAGCCACGGAACAAATGAAGACGGTAAATTGGACTCGGTGGCAAAGAAGCAAAGAAGTAAAAGGGAAAAAATGCGGGAGAAAAAGGAAGAGGCCGTGAGACAGGACGGGCGGGGGTTCAGGGGGTGGATGGAGGGTAGGAAAGGAGCACACCCTTTCCGATTCTTAATTCCACGGAATACGGTGTCCCGCGTTTAATTCCGCTTTTATCAACCGAGAAACCGAGACACCGTTTAATCGAAGCTGCCTCGCGCGGGATCAAGCGTGGCAGAAGCCCGTGTCGCGCGATACCCCGGACCGGGTTACTACAAGCTTTAACGTAATAATTCAGCCCCGTTATCAGCGAGTTTTCGGGGCTACGAGCTCGCTGGCGCGGCGGAGGGGGGTGGTTTTGACAAAGGTTAGCGGACGAAACAAAGAGGACGATTTCTAAAGGCGCTTCGTTACCTCGACAACGACGTCAACCACCGTCGACGTCCGCGAAAGGCCGGTAACAAAGGAGGCCGACATCCACAAAGAGGAATATTATTCCTGCCGGGCGTAATCCTACGGGAGAGAGTGCGAATATTTATTACGCGGGCCACGCTTAAAACGGCCGGCTAAAGTGAAAACAATGGCGGATTTTCTGCAAACTGACTGGCCGGCCGCGAGTACGCGCGGGCCAGCCTGATTTAGGACGCGTTTTCCTTCCTCTTCACCCTCTCCGGGCCCGTCCTCCTTCCCTCTTCGGCCCGCCTAGTCCTCGTCAGGCGGAAAAAGTTTTCCGCGCGGCTGGAACCGGCGCGACACCCGTCGTGAACTGTTGCATCGTAAAAATGGGAGAACCGGGACAAGGCCGGCGGATTAATAGCCTGCTGACTTTTTAATTCGCCTGCAACTTCGTCGATTAATAATACCTGTCGCCGGCTGAATAGCACCCCGGTTATTATATCGCGTTTCACGCGGAATAATTGAACAGCCCCCGGGGGCTCGGTGTTCCGCGGTTTACAATGGCCCCGGCCATTTCGCTATCATTAAGAATCAATTACTTCCGTCAGACTTCGCGAGTCGACGGAGCTCGAGAGCGGCCTCGGCCGTTCCCCATCGACGCTTAGAAAAAATATCGCCATCCGAGGGAGGTCGCGATTCCAATTTTAATTCCTTCCGCAGACGTTCGTCGACAAAATGAGGGAAACTGAAGGGCAGAAGGAGAGAAAGAGAGAAAAATAGAGAAAAAAAAAGAAAAGTTCTTCAAAGAACAACTTTACCACGGGTAGAAAGAAGTCGTCGGAGATTCATCGGCTCATCCACGACAACGAGACATCCGTTTGGCAACGGGGAAGGGAAACGAGTCGCGAAGAAGTCGTTCTTGGTCCTTTGTCGTCTGGAACGGGCTCTTGATTCCGTCGGTAATGCGGCCTGCCCGCGGAGCGCGTATTCCGCGCGCGGCTCTGCCTCTCCTCAGCCTTCCACTCCCGCCCCGCTCCCGTCGCCGCTCTTTTCCTCTTGTTTTAAAATATTTGGGCTTTATGAACGCGGCCGCGGGGTGCATAAATTATGCGACGCTGTTCCGTGCGACGGAGACGCAAAGAGCCGCTGCCTCCAGGAATATAATGTCCCGCCGGCTTTTTCCCCTGGCGGAAAACACCGCCGATAAAGCACGCAAATTGCGCCAGGACGGCCCTGGGAAGAGAACTTGTCCGATGAGTTCCCACGTCGCATCGAATATTCCTTGGATACGCTCCTCCGTCCACCGTGTAATGCGTCTTTGTGTACCACGGAGAAACGCTTATGCCAGTCGTCTCGAGGTAAATCGATCGATTCCCGATGTCATAATTGGCAATCCTCTTTGATCGCGTACTCCGGCCGATTCGGGTTTCCCATGCTTGATTCTTCCTCGGTAATATCGGATTACGCGAGTGATCTCTTTCTGCATCGGGCTCCGCTCGGGTCTGAAGATTCCGAGGTTAGACATTCCCGTGGTATTTTATTAAAGACGAATTTTAACCCGGTTGACCGATCCGATCGAGGAGATCTCGGTTCGTTAGCTGGAAAATCGGCATGAAAACTCGAGCGTGTAGGTGGACGGTTTGCGAGACATATTCCGGTTGCGCGAGCGATAAATAAAAGAGCCTGTAGGGTCAAAGGATCGCTGGAGATAGGCGGAAGGCTCGGATAGTCGGATTCGAAGGTGGAAGAGAATTCTCCAGGGAGGATTTGGTTGTCGGGGCGAGGGCTGCCGTTCGATCAATCGAAAACCCGACGCCATTCCTGCCGATTTGTCGGAAATAAGTCGATCGACGTCCCAGGTGCACCAGGGTTATCGGTGTTCGGTTATTCGCACTCGATTCACCTGAAACGAAGATAAATGCGTTTCGCCGGTTTTCACGTATGAAGGCGGCGCCTTCTTTCTACCCTTTCTTCTCCCTTCCCCGCCCTCTCTGCCGTCTTCGCCTTCGTCTCGCGCTTCTTTCAATATCCACCTTTAATATCGACGATTGTTGCGCTTGTTTATCGCCGGCAATCGCTTTGAACGCCTCGCACGGCTCCTCGGTTAATGCACCGTACGGCGAGGTGAACGGCGAATAAAGGCAAACGATATTAGCTTCCACCCGGAACCGATTTCTTTTCGCGGATACGCCGAGTCTGACTTGTTTAAAAATTCGCAGGTGCACGGTATTTCCAAGCTCCTTCGAAATTTCAGCCAGCGAGCGCGCGATATCTCGAGAGCAGCTCGGCTCTGCGCGTATCCGCGTAAAATAAATCTCCAGGTTTTATCTTATAAAGTTAGCCGAGCTGGCTCGGTCAAAGAGAGGTCTCGAAAATTGCCACGCGAAGAAATTCACGACTTCCTCGACGACCACCATACTCGGCGCCATTGTGCAACTTCCCCGCCATTATTTCGGCGGACAATCGCGAACGACTTAGAACCGGAGGTCGGCCCACATTCTGTGCATGCCTTTCGGCTGCACTCTTTTACTTTTGTTTACGGTCCCCGGGATATTTAGAACGCTTAAAGGAACAATTAAACGGGGTTAAAACAGTTCGCGTCCCCGTGGCTCTATCTCGCTTAATTGCCATGGCTTTTTCTCGTCGCGCCACCAACCCCGCTCGCTCCGGCGTCCGACCGTGGAGAACATTCTTTGAAGACTCTCGGCCAGAAATTCGGCTCGTTTTATTCCCGAGGTGTGTACACGCGTGCGTGTGCGAGCGTGTGCGTGCGCGCGCGCGTGTCGGGGCCCTTCTCGCATGCCCGTTCCACCAGTCGCCAGCTCATGCCGCAGACACGGTTATGTCTCGGAGATATTTTAATTGTCGCCTCAAAGCAACGTTCGCCCTGATGCGAGAATTCTTCGTGAACCGCGTGAAATATGAGGGAACTTGACGACTCGCTAATAACCTTCCCGCCCGTGCCGCGCCGACCCGCCGCGAATTTAAAGTTCGCCGACCTTAATTTTTCAACCGACCCGCGTTTTTCTGCCTACCTCGGCTGCTTTTCCACCGTTCTGCAACAACGTGTAACCAACCTTTTATTTCTTTTCCCACCAGCTCAACCACCGCTGCTTATTTTACCCTTTTATATCAGGCATCATTCCCGTGAAGGGCAGCCACTTCGCGCTGAAAAGTTTCTACGCGTTTTTAACCGTTCTTCCTGGTCTTTTACGTTCGGCCCGACACCGTTTCCCTTCAGTTTTATGTACGGATCCTCGCGACCAGCCGTGCGATACCTCGTTGAAATATTCGTTTTATATCTTCCTGACATTGGGTCCGTGTAATGGCAGTTACGCCAATGATCAATTTAACGCGCGTTTTTGCGTTTTGACGGAAGCTTTAAGCCAAGTATTCGATCGAATGGCAATCCAAAGAGGAAGCACAGAGAGGAAAGTTGGACAAACTTTCCATGAAAGTTGCCCTCCGTTCCCGGCTCCGCGCGGAGCTCCCCCAAAAGCAGGGGTCTCTCGGCCGTAATACGCTTCGATCGCGATAACGCGAGTCTATTTCAGCGGTTCGAATGAAGCCGGCGAACAGTGGCCGAGTAATTCGGCGAGGTGACGACCGGCTGGGATTTCATTTCGCGATAGTCACGCTTTGATTTCCGTGGCGCAGGTGTCTCCGAGAAGAAGAGCGGGCCGATCCGGAAATTCGCGGCCGCGCCGCCACCCCTCCGGAAAGGGGTGACGGGAATCGCCGCTGGGGCACCCTGGAACCTCGTTTGTTAACATGTTCGTCCCGCGAGCGACTTAAATCACTCGAGACCTCGAACGACGTCTCGCCGTCACGGGGAACTTTCCACGGCCGGATTAAATTGGATCCCCGACGGAATTACGGGAAGAAACGAAAATTGGAAGTTCAAAAGATGGCGTGGATTCGACAGGATTCGAACGGGGAAAGTCGAGGCCCCACGACGAATAACAATGAGCCTGGATTTCAGTGCACCGATGCTTTTCAGACACTCGCGACGCGGCCACGGGGGTGAGTATGACTTTGGCGAATTTCACGCGAGACGTTTAATCGGGTTCATTGTCCAGGACATTGCTACGGGTGTGCTAAAAGTGCACGTGTCGAAAACAGATATAATAAAATGGTATTTCGACACGTTCACTCTCGACGATACTAATTCTTAAAATTAATATTCGTTTCGTTTTGACTACTTCTCGAAGATTTAAACTACGTAAATAAATAGAGAACTTGTAATAGGAAGCGTTAATTTTCTATATCTTTTGATAGTTCAACGTTACATTCTAAGAATAACAGGAATTTCGTCGCGGATAAAAATAATCAAGATTCGTGGAAGGGAAAGAAGATTGTCACGTACTTCCATGTAGCCTACCGACTTTTTCGCGAAAGTTTCAGCGTCTTTCATTCGGCTCTGCCGAATTAAAAATCCCTCCAAGCTCTACCGCTGTTCCTCGAGCCCCGCGAATTATCACGCTTATTCCCTTCGAAGCTAATTGGAGAGGTGAAATTAACCCGAGTGTTTCAGCGAGGAAAATACCTCCTGACCTCTGACCGTGCGGATCCAAGGAAGGGCCGGAGGAATCACGGGACAGTGTGCGGCCACGTCGGTGAAAAACAATTTACCCTGGTCCTCCGGCAACTTCGGAACACTTCCAGCCATTTGTTCGCGCCGGCAGCTTAGAGAAAGAGTTACTTTAATATCGCGACTAGCAGCCACTTCGTATGCACGCCGTCTCCAGCCGCGTTCCCCTGCAGTCGTCCCCCTTCCCGCTTTCTCGGTATCTCATTGCTTATCTCGGTCTCTCTCCTCCGAAATAGCGAGCGTTCGCAATCCTCGGACCGACAGGATCACTCGGATCGCGCTCCACGGGGTGCTTCTGCCAGTCGCCGCTCGTAATTTTGCCAGGTGATCCCCGAAGATAATGAAGGCTTCTCGTTTCGAAGGAAAAAGGGGGGCAAAGAGGTCCGTGGACGGGACTCGCGGGCCAGAGGAGGACACTCGGCGCGATTATTGAGTTATGGGAAATAAAGGCAGAGCCGAGTAGAAGGGGACGAAGATGGCGGGGCAAGTGGACGAAGTTTGAATTAAACTCGTCTCCCGGGGAGTTCCTAATGGCCAGTCTCTATTTGAGTTTCTTATTTCGCCGTTCAACCCCGAACATCTCCACGGACTGTCGAAGTAATTGCGAGAAAGATTCGCCATTGTAGATAACGGCGGCGTTCTAGCTCGTATCGAGAATCAAAGACGAAGGGCAGTTTCCGGGAACTTGGCGTCGAAAATTCGAGGGTGTTCCGCGTGGAAACAGTGAAAGAGAGAAAGAGAGGAGAGGTGGATGTGCATCGGGGACTTTTAAAAGCGCCTCGTTCCACGGCGCTGCTCAGCAATGTAGATCGGTACAATCGATACGGAAAGACACGCTCCCCTTCCGAGAGGGGATTAATAAATAATGGAGCTCCGAAGTCGGTTCGATCGAGTTTCAGACGTTGCATCAAAGCGTACGCATCCTTTAATAAAGGATACGATGCCGGCAGACATCGGTAAATAATACAGGAAGCTTTCTCTTTCTCGAGGGGCGGCGGGCGGCCGACGGGGTGTAGGAAGTGCGTGGAAGGCTCCGCGAGTAAAGATGATGCAGTAAACTCCACTGTTATTGGCACTCTAAGCGCAGGTGTTCCGAATGATTTCTCCGGGGACCCAGACAGTCCGTGAAAGCGACTCCCTGATTCCAACGCCGGCGAATCGCGACGGGCATGGGAAATCAGCCGAGGAAGAATTAACCGCCCTCGCTGGCCGCCGTCGCGAACAGGAATTAGAACCATGGTCCGGCATCTTCCTAATATTCGGATAAAATCACCGAGACTCGCGCGAGATGCACCTTTAAATTATATCCAATCAAACCTAACCTTCGCGCGGAGTATTTCGTGTTCTCGGGATCGCAGTCTTGGAATTCTCGTTCCGAAAATTTCCTCGAAAAATCCGAATTTACTTCGTCTCCCCTCCTTCTCTACGTAGGTTAAGCAATTTCTCTGATTACGCTTCCGCTGCGCGTTGCCAAGATGCTGCAAGTTTCGGCGACTTTGCTCGAAAAATTTGGAAAAATCCGAATTTACGTGGTCTTCTCTGCTATCTATGATACTCCGAGATTCTCCTAGGTTCTCGGATTCTAGTGGACTGGCTTTGAAGACAAAGGCAGAGACGGAGGAGCTTGGATCCGGGACGCAGAGTCGGAACGACACAATTCATTCGGGGAACGAGCGTGTCGCGTCGGGAATCCGTGTTTGAGCGTGGCGTTACGCGTTAGCATAATTCGATAGAGGCGGTAATCGAGGAGGAAGCCTGGCGGTGGTGGCGAAGGACGGAGGACGCGTGGAAGAGACTGGACGAGGTGGAAGAGAAGGTCTGGGAGAGGGACGCGTAGGTAGGATCCGGAGCGGCGACGATGTCATTTCGGAGGATCCGTTGTCTCGTCCCGTTCGGCGTGGCGGGTGGCGAGGGTAGAGACAGCCGTGGACGTAGGTGGAAACACGAACTTCCAAGGGAACACGGTTGGCGCGAGTCGTCCGCCGGTATAGACGGGGCCACGATCATAAATTCACAGCATGCGAGCGGCGGGTACGTGTCTTCATAAAATCTTAGATCGAAGATTGCCGGTGGACGTCACGGTGCACGCGAAAAAAATAATTAGAGAGAGAGTGAGAGAGAGCGAGAGAGACAGAGAGGGATGGAAGCGTAGCGGGAGCCGGTGGATTTCGGTATGCGCGTCGCGCCGCGCGGCGCCGTTGTATCGCGTGTGCTCGCTGTTTCGTATAAATTACGCGGATGTATCGCTAACGCCTCGGTCGGTCGCCTCGTTAATTGCTTCTGACTCGATTGAATTTTATACGATCGTGCCAGGATTGGATCTGTTTAAAAAAAAGGAGAGAGAGAGGGAGAGAGCTGGATTTAAATTCCTCTGACAAAATCGAGGTCCGCGTCGCGTTAATAACGAAGGGAATCACACTGGCGAGGATGATACTATTTATTGGCTCTCGACGGCGTAATTTAACGCGTGTTTTATTTTCGCGCGTTTCATCATTCGTTTCCTGCTTCTTTCCTCCCCGTCTGCCCGTTCGTTCAGGATCGACGCGGCGCCGTGAAGGATCTTGAACGAAAGTTAAAGGGATCGCAAGGGGTTATAATCGTTCGGGTTGACTCGGGGAAACGGGCGCCTGAGCATCTTTTTTTTCGGCAACCTGGGCCCTGTAAAAATGTAAATCGCAAAAATTCGAATGTAAATCCGCGGGAACAGGTAGCGGGAGACGTAAGCCCACGAGGGATTACGATAATTTATTCTCGCAGCCTGTAGGGTTACTTTATCCCCGGGTACGAGATAAATTCGCGTCCCTTTCGGGTCGTCTGTAAAGGGACGTTCACACCGATTAAACCCTCTCGGAGCAGGAAAAAATTGAAAAACGACTCCAACCTCTCAGCTGACCACGATATTTCTATGACGCTATTTAGGAACGCAACGAGCCTTCGAAAACGAGAGGAAGAAAATGAGAAATAACAGATTTTCTCCCTGAAAATATACAGAAATACACAAAGGAGGTTATGCTTTGGAAAAGAGAATCGTACGAGAAATAGTAGGTTATTTTAAAACGTGACTCGCGATACCGATACTCGCGGTAGGGAAGATTGGAAAATGCTGAAGCAAGCTTAACGCAACGTTGTATTCCCGTCGCGTTACCTGAAAGCTGTCAGAAATCCGAGGGATCCGGGAGGGATGGTCCCTAACAATCGCGTATTCCCAAAGTTTCGCCGTTCCCATTCTTCGAATTTCCGTGGCTCGAGCACCCTTCCCTGTCAGCTGTCCGCGTACAAATTTAATGTCCCGCTTTACCCATAAACGACACCTCAAAAACGCCTCCGGCCGCTGAAACATCCGCGCTGAATCTGTCTCTAAAATTGGACACCGCGCTGGCCCGACCTACAACCTGACCCGCGATACAGATTCAAATCTCCACGGCGTAACAATGGACTATCTTGTATCAACCGCTGCTACGTTACAAGATTTTATCGAACTCGTACAACCTAGAACACGCTGGGGCCGCCACGACAATGCTACACGAGTATCATCGCGATCGCGCGATGGTTCGACCGCCGCGAAACCCCGAGGTTTACCAAAATAATTAAACGAGAAACACCCCTGCGACGAAGCTAGTTCCCGAGCGGCTTAGATTTCGCGAAGACCGTTCGTTTTAATTTTTATCGAGCGTTCTCGAGCTCGAGGCCTTTCGTGCCTCCGCCACTCGGCGAAAGTGGCCTCGTATATCTCACCTGTTCAGGTGTCTTCTCATCCAACGTGTTTACAAGCCGACACCACTCTCTTTCTCTCCTTCTCCCTCTCTCTCTCTCTTCGGCAGCTCCGCTCGATTGATCATCCCGCTGGAACCACCCTTCGAGACGCGCGTGCCGCTTGGTATTTTTCAAGCGGCCGCGCGAAATCGTTGCCGCGGACGCAAAATTGTTTCCGCTTCCGGCGCACACACGCTATAGTGTATGACTCTTGGAAAGAAGAAGACCACGGACGAGTGCCGCGTAATTAATGGATCGGAAAGACCGAGAAGTACGCTTCGACGTGCACCTAAACGCTACACGACACGAACGTTCTATCCTGCGCGGGGTGTGTAACGATTTTTCTTCGCGGAACAATAAACGTGGAACATGGTAGGGCAGGCGCGTTTCCAGGCATCGAGAAAGCGCTGACAAACGACGACAGGATCACGGGAACCCGTGCAGCATGAGAACGCACTTTACGAATCAAAATCGGCTGCGTGACTGACCCGGTGTCTTCATCCATCAAGCTTCCCGAACTCGGCTCCTTCGCCGAAGCTTCGTTTCTTCCTTCTTTCCCTCCATCCTCGCCTACTGATTAATAGTCCCGTAGCCTCGGTCCAGATCCAGAGGCAATCTCGGTATTGAACGCGATCGAAGCACGCGTTAATTCGCGGGAATCCTGGCGACGTCTGTCCGCCGACGCTGGTCCCGGTCGTCTTTCTTTTCGCCGGACCGGCTCGAGATTGGCGTTCCACAGCTTCTTTCAATCAACGTCGATTAATCTCGATTTCGGCCATCGTCTATCGGTCTCCCTCCGTGTTTCTTGTCCCTTCTTTTCCCTTCCAAACGCCGCGGAGCTGTCGACGTGCCGTTTCTTTTTCCCGCTCGGTGGAACGCGCGTGTACGCCAGACTTTCTCGGGGCGACGCATAATTATTCATCAGGGTCTTTGCCTAATTCTCGCTCGTTAATCACCGTCTCCGGGAGACGTGGATCCCGACAACCTCCGGTCAACGACTGCTCCATCGATGCTCTAAGCCGCTTCATCGAATCGACGACGACGCGTCGTGTTTCCGCGGCGTCGTTCACATTTGCTCGGGTACGCTCCAGCCGGGTTGGAGAAAGGCGGTCGTCGGGAGGTGAGTTACGAAACGAAGGTGATTCGACGCGGAGATTTGGGAGTAAAATTTAATTAAAGCTTAACGGGGTGGAACGCGCGTTTGGAAATATTCGAATAAAGGAACAGCAGCGGGTTTAAAGATACGAGGGAAGAGATAGAGGGAAGAGGAGGAAAATAAGAGAAGAAACTCGAGCGGCCGGCGAGCGTGTACCCTCGAGACTGGCGTGTACTCGAAGACGATGGAGAGATCCTCGAGTATAGACAGACGAGAAAGAAGTCGACGAAGTGAAAGTTAATTACACGAAATACCAAAGAACCTGACCCGAGCGACGTGACAGTGATGTATCTCTCGCGGGGAAAAATTTATTCTCCTATTCGAGGATATTTTCACGCGAGACCGGTATCAACAACGCGATCCACGCGGTGTTCGAATACATTTTTACGCTGCGCACACCGAAACGGTATAAAATGTCTTTTTTCCCCTGCAGCATTTGCACGGCGAGCGCGTCGCGTCGCTCGCAATTTTCCAGCTCGCGTGTAAAGCTATCTAGAGGATCGTTCTCGCGATTAGTTGGATCATCGGCGCAATGGAAGTCTATTATACGGATGGCTATTAATTGAATCCTGCGCGCGGCTCGTGTTATGTAACCGATATGCAAATAGATTGTCTGTTTCGCTGTGTGTCGCGCGCGCGGAATTAATTCCAGGAATTGTTTAACGAACGGGCCGCCGCGGCGCGGTCGGGTGGAGGTGTTCGATAAAAATGAACGCGCGAACCCCAGCCGAGAATTTTGCACGGCCGGCGAATAAATAACGCGTTTTACGCGAAGATGCGGCAGATAGCCGGAATACGTATATTTCCCGGCGATACGAGCGTGTAACGCGGTGAAACTCAACGAGCCCGGAGCGTTCCGCTTTAATTCCCGGCGTCGGTATCTCGTGGCGTCGCGATGGACGACGCGAGATGCCCCGGACCTGGTCCGCCGCGAGATTCGTTCGTTGCCTCCGTCCTGCGGCGCTACCGGACGTCTCGACGCCGGGCTCCGTTTCGCAAGGTCGCAGGAGATCCGTATCGGGACCGGATCGAAGCTGTCGGGAGCTATCTTCGCGGCGTATCGGAATAAAAACACGCGGATTACGATTTCCACCGCGTGTACTCGCCGATCTCGTGCAAGACTCTCCGGCGAGTTTTATCCGTCGGACAAGAGGATAACGCGGAGCGGTCGCTATCTCCTGGGAGTACGCGTGACTCGGTTGCTTAATTGGCCATTAATTATGCAAATCGGCCGATTACCTCGATCGTGCGTTTTCAGTCGGACTGGTATCCACGGCGAATTTCGAATTTTCGTAATCGCTTCACGGTTAGAGCGGGAACGGGAAGGGTGGATGGGAGAAATTTCTATCTGGATCGACCCTCGTCGGAATCGGCAGGAAACCCTTATCAATCGAGAAGAGTGCATTCGATCGATCAGCGAGTCCCGCGTTCTTTCCTTCCCGTTGTCCCCTAAATTCGCTCCTTCGCTTTTATTTCGGCCCGTTCATTAAGCCGTCACAGCCGGAAACGTATTTCGCCGGAAGGTCCGCGGTAATTGACGCCGTTCGATCCTTCGATAGATCGTCCAAGAGGTCAAGTCTCCCGCTCCGTTCTAATTACCTCGCGAGACTCGCTTCGAACGTTCTTGTTAATTCTTCCTCCCTTCCGACCCAAACCGATCCCTTTTCCCTCCGTAGCTTCGCGAGCAATCCGACGCGTTTCCAGACGAACGTAATTTAACTCTTGCTCCGAGGATTTCGTAAAAGTATACCGCGCTTCCCCGAGACACGTGTACCGCGAACTGTTTCCTGAAAACGCGGCGAGTTTTTATCGCGTTCGCTTTGAAAACGAGGGTGAAAAGGGTCGAATGTCGCGGAAAGCGGACAGCGACGACGTACGAGCCGGTCGTCGCGTTTCCACGAACCTTCCGCTCTGCAACGGATCTGTTCGACTGCGAGCCGTGAAAAAGGTGACGCACGAAGGTGGGGTCGGGTCTTTTAGACGAACTCCAATTAGACACGGATACGTAAGCTCACCCCGCGGTAAATTAACTCCGCGAGGCTCGGTGTCATGCGTGAGATTGATCGTCTCGGTCCTCCGGGCGAGACGCTGTCCCGTGGAACAGTTTTCTTCTTGACGGTGATACAGCCGCGTGAAATGCAGAACGACGCTTTGTGCCACGGACAGCAGAGAAATTGTGCGTCGTGGCCGGGGGGACGGAAAAAATGGTCGCCGTGTGCGGCGTAGGACGTATACGCGGCAGATGGAAGTATCGCGGTCACCGTTCGCTGGGACCATGATGGATTCACCATGAGAATCGACCCGTTGTCCCGGGGTTACCGCCGGATCCAGCAAACTTCCCGTTTTGGGCCTCTGCTACGTCTCGCGCTACTTTTCCCCGAGTTTTTCTCCCTTTTCGCCCAGAGTAATTGCCACGGAACAACGACAGCCTTCGGATAGCTGGAGAAACTATTTGTTATTCTCGGAGAAGTTTCGCGAGATATTCGGTCAAGTTTGGACTACTCGAGATACGTTTCATCAAGATGACGTGGAAAAATTTTATCAGAGAATAGGATGCCGTTATCCAATGTTCCCTAACGAATGAGTGAAAAACGTGCCTTGCGGGTATTTTATTTCGACAATTACCATATCCAGGAACAGGATAAAATCGTTTGATTCTAGATTCTTAAACGTGGAAAATGATAGAATTTTAATATATAAGACGCAGCCGGCGTGAACGTGGGCCGAGAAGGAAGGCTTGCGTAAAATTTATTAAAGCTAATATTCCATTTCCTCCGGCCGGTTTCTCGAGGGTAATCGAATACCAGAGATAACTCTGTATAAATTCCCATTCGATTCCTCGGGCATAACAGATCGGCGGACATGCCCGTTCCGTCACAGCAATTTCTTTGGTGCTCGCGCCGGGAGAAGAAGACGTTGCAAATCGCGGCGGTGAGTGTAGCATAACCATAACCGAAGCCGTGGACAATGTCGGGAATTCCATTTCTTCCTTTCCGGACGCGACCATTTAGATGTGCGGGAACACGGGCCCGTAGGAGAGCACAAAAGGGCTGCGCGGTGTTTGGAGGCTGGCCGCGCGAAAGAGAGAGGCCCCGGCTCATGGGAAGAGCGAAGAGCCGCGCAGACCCTGATTACACCATAAATCGAATCTCGGCCGACCGCGCGGAACCTCGGATTAAATGAAATTCCTATGCCATCTCGTATATCTTTCCCGGCGACGCTGGCCTTCGGTAACGAGTATTACGCCGATGTAACGTTTTCCATTCGGATTCGTTGCTACTTGATCCACTGCACGGTGGCTTGCTTCTGCACTTATTTCTCGCCCGTCGTTCTGCCCCGAGCCTCGGTAATCGTACGTCCCGCTGTCACGGCGTATTAATTAATTTAAACGACCGCCGAACCGTCGCGAGAGTAGAATAGGATCGGCGAGGAATATACCGTTCTAAGGGGACGGCATTCAGAGGGAGGCCGGGATCGTTATTTGTCCGGACGACCTGGCCCTTGTATCGGCTCGTGTTATTACGGGAAAGAGAGAAACGCGTGTACCCGAGATAAAACGCGGGACGGAGGGAACGCGGAGGAAACGTGGTCAGCGTGAACTTGAAGCGTGGGCGACTGGTTAAGAGATCTACACGATCGATAAGGTCCTCCGGATGTAGCGGTCGCCAGTGGTTCCGTCCACCAGGCGAGTCGATCACCGGAGTCTCTTCTCTCTATCCGAACTTTACTGCCATTCGCTGCGCTTTGCAACTTTACCGGAACCCGAGCAACCCTCTCTCTCCTCTCTCATCCGAAACCTTCTACGATTTCTGACAGTTCGTACGAAAATATAAAAATATTCCTTCCGGATTGTTTAAATGTATAAAGTTGGATGTTTGGACGCATAGAGACGCTCGAGTGTTAAACGTGCGAGAGAGATGGCGTGGAATTGAAAAAGATTCCGCGACGATGTCCAGCGCGTTCGATCTTCGTTTCACACGGGTCTCGTGCGCAATTCCGTAATACTTAAAAGTAATCGAGCAAATCTTCAATTTTCCCGCTAGAAAATACCCAGTTGCCGGAGCGTAATCCCGGTGACCGAGAAGGAGCTTAACGTACCTTTCTTGTCGCGGTGGAAGCGCGGAGCGAAGACGACATTGTGCTCGAGGAGCTCGGCTGGCTAGCAAGTTCTCGTAACGAAACCGACGCGGCCACCGTCACGACGGCGGACGTATCTGGCTTTGGAAAGTTTTTAACGAGCTTTCTCGCTGGTCTTTTCCACGAGACTGAAGCCGGTGTTTACTTTGTCGAAGTCCAGGGCGACGCTGGTACCCGTAGATGGGAAATCTTGCGGTGCGCCCTGGCCTGTTATTTGTCTTCGTCCGCTCTCCCTCTCCCTCTCTCTCTCTCTCTCTCACACACACACCCCTCTTTCTTTCTCGTTCCCTCGGCCGTTCTCGACCAACAGCGAAAAACCGTGCTCCGTGAAACTAAAATGCGCGTCGCCGGAAAGCGACCGGCCGGATTGCTCGTGTTTGACGCCTCGCCTCTAGGGCCGATGTTAATTAAATCGCGAAATTGAATTCTGTCGGGAATTAGTGTCAATTAAAATCGAATCGCCTTTCGCGCTCGCCGATGGATCTTTCGCTCGTCGAACGCTTCGAACGCGCGACGCGCTGTCGGGCAATTTCGTCGAAATGCCCCGCGAAATGTTTGGCAAACGTTTATCAATCGGCCGAACGACCTAACGGACGTCTAGCCCCGACGTTTTAATTGGTCCATGCAGCGGCGCACGAAGCACTGCTTACCGAGTACAAGTTCGTTCCCTGGAACAAACTACTTCCGGCAAACCGCGGCGAAAACTTTGCTCGTTATAAGAGTCCAAACGGATATGGGAGGATCGGGGTATGACGTTAATCCTGTGACAAATCGCGAGGATACGCGACGAGTTCATCCAAGGGAATCTTCCGTGTGTATACCGGGGCAGTAAAGTACCTCGACAAAGAGCCATCGTAATCCTCCGCAACGACCGCCGGTCTACCGACCTACCCCTTTAAATCAAGCTTAAAAATCTGCACTGCGTAAAAATCACCGATATCATCGTAAACTCGTTCCTTTCTAGATTCAATCGCGGATACGCTCGAAACCTTACCGAATCTCGAGGCTCGACGAGGGCGCGTTAACGCGCGAGGACGAAGCCGGGACTGTTAATGCTTTGACAGTCCTAGGAGGACTATTTGTCCTGCTAATGTCGCGCGAGAGAGCGGAAACTGGAGGACAGGAGACAGGCCACGGGAAGAAAGAGGGTGGGACAGGAGGTCGGGGGTGAGTCTCGCGCTGTCCTACCCTTTGTTTGAGCTCTGTCGAGCGAGATACATTTTCCGTTTCGCGCAGAGGGTGCGAAACGATTGTTCCGAGCCCGCACACGGCAGCGTCCTTCGGTTGCACTTACGCACATGACCGCACTCTCTCCCATCCTAATTCCTCCGTCGTCCTCGGATTTATCCCTCAAAGAAATCGCCCCGACAGCCCGGAGATCATCCGGATCGCCAAGCGCCGCCTACCGATCGTGCCCCCGTCAGTTTTCCTCCGTTGCTCTCGCGTTCGTCTAATTCTCGACGCCGTGGTTTCCGTCGGAAACGGTGAACCTCTACGGGACAAGAAACAGGCCGTCTTTACCGCGTTGGAACCGACGAGATCGGGACCAGCGTGACTTCTTGCGAACGAATCGATCGGTGGTAAAAAAAATTCCCAACCACCCCCGATTTAGCGGTGTATTTCAAACGAACGCGGTCTCACGCGCGTCCAAACTGACAAAGCACCGAATTCCAATTTGGACCTCGCGATCGAGCGATCAGATTTTAATTTCAGATCCGAGTTTGTCCGTAATTCGGAGGAGAGAGCGGCGGAAAAACAAGAAGGACGAGCAGGTCGGACAACAGACGGGCAGGCAGCGATATATCGGAAATTCCTACGGAATTTAATTACCGGCTGATTCGATAACCCCGAAGCGATATCGGGGGGCGGTAGTAAGCAGGGAAA
Organism: Euglossa dilemma; assembly: GCA_002201625.1. Taxonomy (NCBI): domain Eukaryota; kingdom Metazoa; phylum Arthropoda; class Insecta; order Hymenoptera; family Apidae; genus Euglossa; species Euglossa dilemma. The sequence continues at coordinate 1,218,350 of NIJG01000134.1, read as the reverse complement.
AACAGGTCGGGCATGGAGCGGTTAATACGGGCGATTTTCTCGAACGACACCGGATCGCGGCGCACCTGAACATTAGGGAGCGGAGGGCAGGCTGGCAGAGTTGGTTAGGTGCCTAGATCGGCGTGCAGGTGTAATCCGTGCCGCTCAATCGCGGCCCGACTATGGCGAGAATCGGTTGTAGCGGGAATCGGTATTAGCACTCCCCGATTATGTAAAGCCCGAGCGATTATGGAGATCGAATTAAGCTCGTGGCGTGCGTTCGCGCGCTCAACGAGCTTGACGCGTGAAGAGAGGGCT
>NIJG01000134.1:1142688-1213126 GCA_002201625.1 Euglossa dilemma | reverse complement strand
CCGCCGTCGCCATGGCGGCCCGACGCTCGATTCAAAACGACGTGGCACCGACACGCGGCTAGACAATCGCGACCGTCCGACCGGAATTTTTGATAAATGTCGCGTTTCGCCTCGCCTGCACCGCGCAGCTAGGTGTTTCAAAGGAGAAGCGGAGCTATAACGGGAGAATCGGGCCGGCGAGTTATCCGTCGCCTCTTGTTAAGAGCGATGCCAGCGAGCTGCGATCAAAGGGAGCATTCCTACGAGGCAGGAATCTACGGAATTGCTTCCCGGACGCGGTGACAACCGGAGTGTGACGATTCCGCGAGGAAATTAGCGGCTACGATACGTCGTCGACGACTATACGTCGACGTCGACGCTACATTTCGCCGCGATGATACACGCGTCGTCGCGCCGTGCCGCTCCGCTCCGCGCTGCGCCGCGCGCGAGAAGAATTCCGCGCTTCTCCGATTACCCGGGTTTAAAAACACTCGCCGAGGGCTCGCACCGGTAACCGTAGGGAGAGGTTTATGAGTTCGAGCTGTTCTCGCTTCGCGTTTTCCACGATTCATCGCGTCTTCGGCAATTCCGTAGCCTTTCGCTTGATTTTCGCGATTCCGTTTCGCGTTCCCTGAGCGCGGTCTCAGGAAGCGTTCAGGAAGGATCAGGTACCGAATAATTTGTCGACTTCTATGTTTGCACTCGTGTAACCGTTGTTCAAATATCGTAAAAATTTTCGAGGGAATTAACGGTATGTTCTCGGGCAGTAAAAACAAGCGAACGACCTTAGCGCAAACACACGAATTCTCGAACGTGTACTTTCACGTGCGATTGTCTCCAAGGTAGATACCGAGGTGTGAATATATACGAGAAGTTATAGATAATCCTATTAGCCTGGATTTACACACTTGTAATCGTCTTATCTGCGTACTAGATGAAAGATAGTTCATTGTTCCCCTCGACTTATCGCGGATTTATCTCGCAGGACGATCTTCCTGAAAAATTCCAATTTTAAATCTATCCCGCACGGATATCCGTCGAACAGTTCCAAGTATATTTTCGATAATTATATTTCAACGGGGTCTCTGATAAATTAATCAGTATATGCCACGAAAGACGAGAACGATCATAAAAATACAATTCTGGATGTCGGTTGGTCGTGGAATATTTTCGAACGGGAAATATTATCTAAATTCGATCGTACGACCTGACAAGATTATTCTCGGCGCATCGTTCCCATTGGCCGCGGGGAATATCGAAAGAATATCACGGTTCGCGTTAAAAATAAATCCATCGCGCGGAATGGTTTCGGTGTGGTTCATAAATTATATCATCGAGCCGAAGAATGCAAATAGACGATAAGAGACGGAACGGCGGTTTTTCCGCCGGCTTGCCGAAGATTGCATACGTCAGTGAGAACACCCAGTACATAAATATTCAGATCCGAGAAGCAGAGGAAAAAGCATTACAACCGCGGCTGTTCTTCGTTTTCGTTTTTACCTCCACCCCTCTTTTTCCTCTTCCCTTTTATTATTTTCCTCCTGTTTGCCACCGTACCAAGCGAAACGAAGAGTAATTACGAAAGTAACTACGAGACTTTAAATACCCTCGAAGGATTCTTTTCGCCGAAGGGAGCTCCGCGCGCAGATAAAAGGAGAAGCTCTCCCCCTTGCAATTAAAGTATTTATTACCCGACAACGATGGTAGAAAACGAAATACGCGACGGATGACGCGTCGGGATAGCACCGACTTGCAGCTTTTTCCCATCGGAGTCAATTTTAAATAAGGAAGCACCGCAAAGATTGTTTTCTTCCCTGTCAGCCGATTCAATTCCGAGCGCTTAAGTAGAAACGGACAGTCCTGGCCGGACGAGTCCGCACAGAATTCCTCTCGAAACTATTTTCCGAATATATTTCTATCGCGATTGTAATTATAACAGAAGCATTTCTACCGTATCGGTACGATTTTATCGGTCCTATTATTTCGGTTAAATTTCGCCAGTGTATTACAGAGAGAGAGCGTGCGGATCCGATGGACTTTTAACGGGGTGGAGGAACGAGTTTGCTAGAGGGTGGAATTTCGAGAAACAGGTTCAACGTCTTAAGGGTAGTGCAAGAAGCTCTTTGAGGGAACTATAGAGGAAGGTAATGTACGAGTAACCGAGTTTCCATTCACAGTGATCGATCAAAGTCCAGGCCAAGCACGCTCGTACCACGACGTTTCTTGGCTTGGCTTTTAGTGTTTCGTATACATTATGATGATAATATATCGCTCCATTTACGTCCGATACTTGGCTCATAATCCGGCGGGTTCAATATCCAAGTATTCATAGCCGAACTCTATCAATCTGTAACACCGATATTTCCCCATTAATCACATCTTTATGCCAAACTTTTAGCAAATTAATCTAACCCACGAATTTCTCCAGCTCGAGTGTAAAACTTTTAAATCTCGACCGCTTATGGTAATACCAGTTTTAATTTTGCAGCCTCGTAAAATATTGTTTATTTTATATATAAAAAATTAGGTGTTTTTGGAGTGGTATATGTGAAAGGATCGTGTACCTATTTATTTTCATTCTACCAGTTTAATCGCTGCTATATATCTGCGTTCCAATTTTGGCTGTAAAGTAAAACGTTGTACGCGATAGATTTTCATTTTTGAGTCACCGGTCGTTTAAAGCATTCGATGAAATCGAGCAATTTTTTCGCAAACGCGATATTAGCAGCAGTTTCAGCATAGAGAGATTATTTCGCGTTTTATTCCGACATTATCGCGCGACATCGGCTCTAATATCGTTGGCAGGCCAAACATCCTCTTTGCATTCGCCATAGAAGTCAGTGGACACCTGTCGACGTTACTTCCGTCGCATTTAGATTCATACGCGTTGCGCAGTCGCTCGTAGCGATATTCGTGCACGCGCGTGAACGATGATTTTATTATACGTGGTAATCGAATAAATTTGGCCAGTGTCGATCAACGTTTTTGTAAGCATCGTCGAATAATTTACGCCGATGACGCGCGTCGCGGTGGCGCGCGGGGGTCGATTCATGAAAGCCGCGCGTCGCGGCGCTGGATCACAATTGAAATTCTCTATTTCGTTCGTCCGCCGAGTATCTCCGCCGTTCCCGCGTCCCAAGCGTCCTCGACTTGAACGTGCTTCAGCGTGAAAATCTTCGGGGAATCTATTATTCGCAAGGGCCGCGTTGCGTTTGATTTACACGCTTGGAAATTCTCGCTCGATGACCGTTCCCCGCGTGTCATCCGCAGCGGACGCGAATAATAATTGTGTGTTAACGGATAAATTCGAGGACGTTCCGCGCAGCGGCATTATTAAAATGCACGCCGAACAGGGGGACGAGAGGCTGTCGCCGGTTTCAGATACACAATTTTCCAGACAAATACGCGTATATTTGATAGTAGCAAACAGTGACAGATTTTCGTAAGATTTTATGGAACAGGGAGTAACGCGTGGGTTGTTCTTCATCAGATGGAGAACGTGTGACACTTGTATTCCTGTACGGTTGGGCTGAACCAGCGAAGCTTCTTCCTCACGCACGGACAACGAGCTACCTTATCTTGTTTTTCCTGTTCCTCCAATTCCGCGATGGCTTTAGGCTTGCCCAGGGAGACATTGAACGATTTCTTCACCACCGACGACGAGAGATACGGATGAATCTGCGGGGGATGTAATTTATAGTATATTATTCCATTTTTACTATCGTACAAACTCGGTCATCCACCCTCCTTTTAAATCGTGTTATTTTAAATGTTAAAATACTCGGTCGATAAACGAATTCGTAAATTATTATTTTCGCGTGGTTCATCCCTATCTTAGACAACTCAGGTATGATATCTCCCTAGAGACGAGCGTATGTAAACTTTCCAATCAACGAAGGCAATGAATAAAATCAGAATTTCGAGTTGCAATTCCGCGGGTAACCGGTGGCGTAGAGACAAATCGGAAGATCATATATAGCCAACGTGGAGCAGGAAACATATCTTTCCATTCTCGGACGGAATAGGTACGTGGTAGACAAGCAGCGGCACGATACAATTTTCCAAACTTTACATTCACGGGGCCACCGTTCCCTCGACGCATTCATCTCGCCAGTCCGCGCGAAAGACGTGGAACGTTGGAAAAAGGAGGACTTCCGTTTCAATTCGGGCTATTTACGAAGCGGGTCCGTGGAGCCACGTCGGACAGAGGTAATACAGACCGACGTTGGCCCATCTAACCATCTCGTAACGCGCGGCTCATACATCACCATCTGAAGTATCCGGTATTATTCCCGCGCGCGCACCGAGCACGCAATATCCTGGCCCGTGACAACAAAGTAAATACCGGTATACGTGAACCGACAGAACGGAATAGAAATTTCGACGTGAAAATACGCCGGCCATCCACCAAGCTCCAGTTTCGATTTTCGTTTCGTTGTTGCACCGTTGTTCCGCCAAAACAACGGCCCCGAAATCGTCCGCGAAACGGCCGTTTTCCTGTTCACCCTGCGCTCGTTCGACGCTCCGTTGATTTAACCAATGAAAACTTACGCAATAGCGATCCGGCGCCGGGGTGACCGAGGCGTCGCCGATCGGCCGCGATCGAGCGATCACTCCGCCCTTCGCCGTCTCCGATATGTCGCCGGACACGTTGTAGTAGGTTGGATCTGGCGAATAAATGGATGGATGATTAAGAAAGGATCTTTCTGATATATTCGAAGGGTGTACCTGGCATGTCGTTGTCCTCGCGCGCAATCTGTAGCCGTCGAACGCTCCGCGTCCCGAAGGGAGCAGCCATTCGAGGGCAAAGGAACTCGCATTTATCACGATTTGCCTTGAAAGCCGTTAAGACCTCGTAAGCTCCAGGATCCGGAGCCGCCTGCAAATATTGAATAATACGGGTTCGTAATTTTTCGAAATCACCGAGCAATGGCGCTGCTCTGGTAGCGCTGATTAGATTTGCACGGATGTCGACTCGTTTCAAAGACTGTTCTTCATCGACGAGGTAGAGTGGATATATATATACAGGTATCGTATAAAAGAACAATTCGAGTATTGTTCGTTTTAAGAGTACCGGGGCTATAGAATAGAAGAATTTCCCGATAATCGTCGGATAATGTAAAGGATTTCACGGGCATTTGCTCGCGAAAGCGAGGACCGTTTCTTCTTGCCATTCGTCGAGTTATCTTTGCCGGGTTCCACGAGTAATCGATTACACTCGAGTCGCCAAGCATAAATCCATTCGTTTCCGGTATTTGATCAGCGTTCGTCAATTAAGTCGCTCTGGCCGATAACTCGGCCCGGCCCCTGAACGACAACGGGTAGATCTCTGGAGATTCAGAAATGAATACTAAACGTCGATATTCCTGACGATCCGCGTTTTGCGTTTCGAGGGTGGATAGACGCACGGTGCCAGGGATTGGCTCGAATTTCCGGCTCAGCGAGCCGGAAGTGATTTCTCCGGGCTACGTCGGCCACGCGCCGCTACGTGGAAATGACCTCCAGAGCATGGCAGGACGTCATTTCCGCCGCTGTCGAGTTACGACGCTTCCCTACGTTATGTAAATACCGTCGTACCCGAATCTCAACGACGTCGTCGCCGTCCTCGTCCAAGTCGCCGTCGTCTTCTCTCCCCGACGTTCTTATCCGGCGATCGTAAGAATTCGCGACGACACCTTCTTCCTGCGTTTTATCGCCGCGTCGAGATAATTCCGCGCGACAAAAGCGACGTATAACTCCGAGGCTCGCATAAAGCGAACCTCTTATCCTTTCACAATCGGCTCTGGTAACGCGGTCGTAGGGAATTTATTAAAATTACCATCGCCTTTCTCCGGCGCGGTCTACGCCGAGCGTCGGCGTCGATACCGCCGGGATCTCTGTCCCCGGGATAATTGCGGGAGCAGGTGAAACGATCGGAAACCGCGGGGAACGATTTCGTGGTGGTGAAAAACGGCGTTTAATGAAATTTCTCCGTGTCCACCTGTCAAACGCGAACTTGCAGCCGGTGTTCAAAAGGCGACCGGCACAGAAGGATTCCACCTTTAAGCGGCGAGGAACGCGATGCCGACCTCAAAGGAGATGTCAGCGTGCTGCGACAGAGGCGTTGTTCCGGCTGCGTCCCGTTCTATCCTGGCCTATCTGCGGCTACACCGTCGAATCCGCCTCGACGGTCTCTCGATTAACGGGCAAATTGGATCCTGGTCTCGAACCGCCCCGGGTACAGATGCATCGCTTCGATCCGCCGCCATTAATTTCGTCTCGACCTCTCCTGATTACCTTGCGCTCCGAGGATTACCTGGACCCCGGCTAGTTCACAGCCCGACGCCAAAGAATCCTCCGGTTCCGGTCCAGCCGCAGACTTATCGTCACCGCTCCTATCCGAATCACGCGATCTCGTTAAAGAAATCGCACCCTCCCCGGTCAACATTTTCAATCTAGACCAAGCTCCATCCTTCTTCCCTCACTGACTCAGCTTTTGGGGTTCACTGCGACTTCCCTCCTTTCCGTGATTTCCGGGAACATGACAAACCTCGGAGATGGAAACTATTATGGCTCGGTCTTTTGTCTTTTGCTCCTTGGTTCGCGAATTTTTTTTTTCTTTTCTTTGAAAATGATTATAAAGGAAAATATTGTATTCTTCGACGTATCGTGACGAGTTTCATATGACTGATTATGCGAATCGAGTTGGTAGGTTACGCGACAGTAACAGTAGCGACATCTGTGTGCAGTCTGGCGTCGGCTGGATAAAGGACCTGGCTTAGATCTCAGTTGAGTTCGCCATGGTATATATCCGTCGAGTTTCTCTGGCTCTGCTGTTTCGTAGTTGTTATCGAAGAAGAGCGACGAACAGAGTTAGCGAAATTTAGACGAGGTTTGTCTTTTACCTTTTCAACTGTAGGGAACCTCTCTGTCCTGGATCTGAAAGCAGCGTGGTACACTTTGCTCTTCTCTTCTTCGATTTCTTCCTCCGAGCATTCCGAATCGTAATCCTCTTCTTTGTACATGGTCATTTCGTCGAGGTACACTTCAGGTTGAACAGGTCTCGTACTGGTGTACCTGTATCGCTTCTGTGACTCGTAAGCCAAGTTGCCGACGTTCAAATGGTAATCGCTGGGGCCTGAAACAGAAACGTGCTTCCTCGATAACGTACCAACAATTCTGTTCAATTTTTCGTTCGAATTTGGATTGAAAAACACGAGAAAAACGGAGTAAAGGTTGAATAAAATTGTCAAATTATTAATCTCACCTGGTCTCGTTTCTTCGGAGACCTTTCTAAATCGACCAGCACAGACACCAAAAGGCGTTTGGTAAATGGAGCCTGTACACTTCAGCTGAACCCGGGGATCGTACGTACCTGGGCCAGGTGCGTCAGATAGCGGCCCGTAATCTAACCTCTGCGACGAAAAATCAATTTATCGAACTGAAAGTATTCCAAAGTTGTCTCGAAGAACTGTACCTTAGAAGTTTGCCCAAATGGGGCCGGTTCTAAGATATCTGGGTCGCATTTGCACGGGATAGCGAAGTATTTATCGAAATCGCCTTTCACGTTGTAGCTGTTCGGAGCTGGGAAATTCTACAGACGAAGGTTCGCTTTGAGCATTGGGAATCGTTTGAAATTTCAGGGAACGTGTTTCGAGAGTCGGTTACTTCGCGTATTTTATTCCTGTACAAGGTGTCAAGGAAACGCGGCTGCCAGGATGACATCCTCTTCGCTTCTCTCACTGCCTCGTTGTGCACCTGAGTGGCTGTCATCTTCGTCTCGTGTTCGTAGTCTCCAGGTCCAGGTGTCAAGAAAGGCCTCGACTCGGTTCTTCCTGTCATCCTGCTCCAAAAGTTACCTTTGTACATCAGCGTAGTGGTATTCGTTTCCTAAAAATGTTTCTTCTTTACTTTCCTCTGCTTCGTTTCGTTTTCTTCTAAGAGTAAGAACAGAGTTACTCACTTCTCTGGGGACGTTGTATAAAAAGGTCGACCTCTTTCTAACTGGCAAGTTTCTCACTAGAGTGCCGTATTCGTTGATGGCGTATCCGGCGTAATTTTTGTCAGGGACAGACGTGGCAGTGGGAATGATCGAACGAGGGGGTCGTGTTAGCCATAGCTGTGATTCATTGCCGAAATGAAAGGAACGGTCGTGAAGTGTGTACTTATAAATAGTTACCTTTCCAGCGGGACCTCTCCAGGTACCCGGATGGGACCTTATTTTTTGCGGTTTAAGAAAATCTGTGGGCACATCGTAGTCTACCGGCCCTGGACCTTCGGGTATCCTTTCCTTAAACCTGACTTCCGTAAAATCGATGCTGACGCCGCCCTGTAATTTCCAATTCTTTCACCACGAATATTTATCCGGAATCAACGTCGAACGGCTTAATTTTAAGGAACTACTTTCTGGTACATGTCGTGCAGGTTCTTTTAAACGATACGTGTTGGGTCCTGGTAATCGCTCAGAATCTCTCGGTATAGCAATCGTCTTCCTCTTGGCGCCGGAAAGGAAGGGATAAAAATCGGCTACGACAAGAGTTGTATATCACGTTTAAACTGTTATATTTTACGTTATAACTATTTTCGCTATTATACCGAGATGTCTTTTAGGTTGTGGCAACTCCGATATGTCGTACGTCCCTGGGCCGATTTTAGGCGGTGTTTGAGTGATCAATTTCGGAAACCTTCTTGCCCTATCGTAGGCCATATTTTTTTTTTAAATAATTTTAAATAAAGTAAAATACAGCTGTGGTTACATCGAGACTGTAACTTAATGAGTGCCAAAGGCAGTGCCGAAACAAACGTGAACTATGCCGAAAGAGGAGAAACGACGATAGAATTAATCCAATCGACCTTTCTACGCGGTAATTCGAGTAGAAGTTTATTCGTTATTCGGCTTGCATCACCGGCGAGATATTCGCACGAAAATGAGTGCATTCCTCGGGTTTGCGGGACCAACTGCTTTCGCTAATGAATCATCTTGGTGCAAGAAAAATTATTTGTTTGCAATAATTGTAACGGGCTACGTATTCGAAGGACGCTGTTTTCACTTCTTTAACCTACTTTTTTACAACGTTCGCCTTGCATAAATTTTCGGCCGGGTCAGTTAATAATTTCGTTCTCGTTACGCGAAACCCATTAACGTTTTGACGCCGAAGTAAGAGATTATCGTTTGCATCAAATTGAAAATGATTCGCCGGGCACGATCGCGAGCAAAGTGAAGGGTTCTACGACAAGCCGAGTGTTTTGCAAGTGATATCGCGTTTATTGCGTCATTCGAAGAATGTTACGTATCCGAGATGGTATAGAATTATCATTCTACGGTCAGTATCGACGTTTTCCTCGGAGACGAGATGTACCCGAACGGTATTAGTTCTACAAATTGTTTTTCCGTAGATCGAGCAGATTATTTTACTCGGATGGGCTCTATTGCGATAGAATATTCGTTTTTATGCTTTTTTCGAGCTAAAACTGATCGATTATCGTATCTCATCGGAATGCAAAGTGGGATGACCCGTGGATATGTAACGGACATATTTATCTGTACGATTCACGCGAGATGGCGCCACGTGCATCGCTCGAAATCGTGTTTTGTCGATAATTCCAGAGTCTTCTAACAAAACGTGGTGTGCGAAGGAAGTTGCACTGTATTTAGCGTCACTGTGAAACGTTCAGAGGTTTATTCGGTATATCGTAGGAAATTCGTCTCAAAACTCGAAGAACAATGACAAACAACGAGGAAAAGTTCGACGGAATGTTGCTGGCTATGGCGCAGCAACTCGAAGGCGGTGTACAAGAGGTGAGTGTCGTTTCTTTGCCGGTGTAGGTTAGGTTTCACTTGTGGCTATAGCATTATTTGCCAAGTAATTCAAAAACTATTTACGAAATATCGTTTACATTGCAGCTTCTTGACACACTCTTCAGTTTCCTCGCGAGGAAAACCGATTTTTACACTGGAGGCGGAGAAGGAGCGGCAGAAAAGGTAATTATCTTTTGTGTATTACTTGTGCAATCTTGTGTCATATAAATGATTCCATTATCTCGTCATGGTGATTCATATTGGTACATTTTTGTTTGATTGCAGCTTGTCACTAGTAAGTTTAAGAAATATGAATCTACTGCTGTTGCTAAAGCAGCTAGTGAAAAGGCAGAACGTGCAGAGCAGGAGAGACGTCGCAAAGAAAGGTTAGAAATGAAGAAGAAAGAGGAAAATGCTAAAGACATATTTAATTCGGATTCAAAGATTGTCGAATTAACCGACGATCAGGCTGCCATGTTACAAGAAGAAATAGATAGTAAAGTATGCATAATAATTTACATGTCATACTTATTATAGATAAAATTATAACAACATTTTGCTTAATTACCTTCTCTTTATCTTTTTGTTACAGAAATTAGTAAAAGAGTCACCTGCTGTTCCTGGCCCAAGTGGAAGTAGCACGAGTACCAACGTAAAAGAGGAAAACATGGACGACGAAGAAGAAGACGAAAAGGATAAGAACAAACTCAGGCCTAACAGTGGAAACGGCGCAGATCTACCAAACTACAAATGGTCACAGGCGCTTCACGACTTGGAGGTAAGTAACATGGATATTTTTCTTTCAATTAAAATGGCGAAATATTTATGGATAAACGTAACAAAATATTCGTATCTTTGAAAGAATTTTATTTTTGAAACTTTATAACGTAATATGTCAATGCCAATAGTAAGATAATTTCTGATATTTAAAAAATTATTGCACCTACACCGTAGTGGGGTCACAAAATTCAAAGTACTTTCTTCGTCTTATATTTTATTGTATCGCGTTTAGATTTTCTCCTAATATCTAAAAGGTAGCGATCCAAAAAAATTTAGCCTATATAGTCGTCTGCATATTTCGTTGACTTTTGCAACAAGTTTCTTCTCGTTCGTCGCTCTTTGAAATATCTTTTATACGCCTTATAAGAAAAAGGAGAAAAGCAAACGGTACATTGCCGTATGGATTAATCTTATCAGGAGAGAGGAGATAGGGTGAAATGAAACAACATTCGTATTTTCTTCATGGTTCGACAGTTTCTTGTTGAATCGACGATTAATTAATACGCAAGTAATATCACAGTTGCGAGTCAGCGATCGACACGATCGCTGCTCATTGCTTTTCCGTACATTCCCTGGAACTCGACACCCTGGCATGCGGAATCCAGGTTTGATTCAAGCGTTCTTTCTGTTAGTAACAATTAAATAACGACCCCTAAAATTAACACATATCCGCCTATCTTACTCCCGTTTCGTCGATTGCCCCGAACTGTCCGTCAACGTTAATCGAAGAAATACTTGTGCGTATCGACTTACGAAATGTTTCGCTAGACGACGACAACTCTCCTCAAACGCATTTGTTTGATTACAATCGAGCAGTTGTTCCGCTTAATTCGAATTAAATTTCAATCGAAAATATCGTATTCGAATCGTTTCGATTTATATTTAATTTCAATCAAAGATGTCTGTAAATTCATTCGAAGCTCGGAGAACCGAGCTCGAGCAGTGATACAAACGAAATTGTACCGATCGTGCATCGTGTCGTCGTCTGACCTTAAACATTAACGAAAAAAAAAAGGAAAAAAAAAAAAAAAGAAAAGAAGATATGAGTGGAAGTAAATATTCTACGATACTCGTCGAATTTCGAAGAACGCGAGTCAGTCCCCTCGCGAGATAATCGAGTGGCCCAACGGTTTAGGATCGCGTTCGTGCTATCTATACGACCTTACCTAAAGCTAGCTTATTACATGAATGTAATTACTGAGTTTTCACGTACCGCACGCGAAACGCGTTGCAATACAGCCTTTGAAACTTCGTTTCTGATCGAGAACGTCTAATCGAGTCGCTCTAACACGCTAAGTGATAATATACATATACATTATAAATACGAATGATTTCGTCGACGATGATCGAGAACCCTAACATCGGTCGTTTGGCAAAAAAAAAAAAGTTAACTCGTTTCGGGGTCCTATTCGTTTCTTCGTCGCTGGCGTTCCTCTGTGTCTTCCGTTCGGCTGAACTTCCAGAGGACAATCCACGATCACTCGACAGCCAACTCTCGTCGGCCTAGTGGTACTTGTCGCGAATTCTCACTGTAATCAGAAGGAAAAAGCACCGGAGACTGGTGGAGACTAGACTCAAAGGTACTCGAGGGAAGGAAGATGGTTGAAAGAGCAAGGGGTCTCCGTGCCGCGGAGCTTTTGATTCGATCAACATCGCCACAGGAGATATACTTACTTTCCATGTAGAGAATCCCGAGAAGCAGGCCGACCATGAATAGGAAAGTCATCGTACAGACGAGCACTGTGAGCTGATTTCTCGCGCAGTAGGACTTCCTGTAGACGGTGGTCGGTCTGCCCAGGCCGTTCACCACTGTAAAGTGGGTGCTGCTCGCCACTGATGCGGTGTCCATCTGTTTCGGCGTTGTCACCGTGGGTGGATGAATAGCAGCGAGATTGGCCAGGTTCGCGGCTGTCAAGAGTAATGTGCCCGACGCGGCACTCTGCAACACCAGATCGTAATTCGCTCATCGATCAGTTGTCAACCTTTCGCTCGAAATTTCTTCGCTACTTAATACCGATCCTGCGCAACTACCGTTGCCTCTGACCGAATTTCTTAATTATAATCCTCGAACTTCCGAGTTCTTCGAATCTAAATCTGGCAACAGGCCACTTAATCTTGCCGAGGATAATCTCTGGAATCTCTGCGAGACGCGGAGCTCTCTGACATTCGCGTTGATCGAGTGAACTTAGCCGTATAATCTGTTCTCGCTTACATGCGTACTGGCGGTGGATCCCTGGGACGAGGTGGATCCTCTGGACGGCGAGTTCGGGTGCAGATGATGAGCCCAGCTGCCATTCTCGCTGTTCCTCTCGCTTCGTCCGACCAAGGACGGCCTTGGGATGTGCCAGGAAAGCGGGCTGCCCGCTACCGCGGTCGTAGCCGCCGTCGCCTCGATCTGAAAGCAACGTAAATCGACGTGAGGTTTTGATTGCATAAGCGATAATGTCGCGCCGATTACGCTTCTGCTTCGCCCGCATGTCCTCCACCTGCAACCGCGCGTTGTTTATCTGTCGGCAGGGGAGCATTACTCTATATGTAGCTACACGTTATCTGCGTTTCATCTGTTCGGCCAGCAGGTACGCTGGTCCGATTGACCAATCAGCAGATTAAATAGCCGCTCAAACTGGCGTATCTCGGGCAAACGTTCTCCGCAAATGTCACTCGTTAACCGATACAGTTTTCTCCCCGCGACCACGTAATCTCCGCGCCGATATTAATTAACCGGAGAAACAATCGATGCCCTCGGATCGTAGATTAGCATTGTGCTCTTCTCACGGTGCTCCGGGCTCTCGTCATAAACAAACTTTACATACCGACCGACGTGGTTTTCGAAAGAGTGTCGCAACGTCTCATTGTTCTAGCTCGGTCCCGTCTGCGGGATTCGTATTCGTATCGCGCGTTTCACCGCCTCGAAATACCATCGGGGATGATGCACCGCGACCCATCGAAATCGGCGCTTCTTCCCTGTCTAATTCGAGGGAGTGTCTACAGGGGAACGGTCTTGAGAAGTTCCAATCGCGTCATTCTAACGAGCGATTCTTCGCGAGTGTTTGCATCGAAACGGTGCACGCTGCAATCGAGTTACTCCGAGAAGTAAACGAGTCCTCGAGAGTGCTCCCACTTGGGGCACGAAGGAAGAATTTCGGGGGACCGAGCTCCCGATATTCCGGTTTGATCGTTGCACAACGCCGGTGCACTCTCGAATTCCGCTGACCAAGCTCGTTGCTACCAACGTTCTTCTCTCGTTGCATCGACGCCTCGTCGCCGCCGCCGTTGTCGTCGTCGTCGTCGTCGTCGTTTCGTCGTCTTCGTTCCCTGGTTTGGTGAAGCACGCCCGGAGGTACACGGCCGCGAAAGGTTTTCAGGGCCAGCGGAGAACCGCGCCGAGCATTTCCGCGACTTTGACACTGGCTGGCCCGTTGGCCGGCGCTGGCTCGTGCGTACGCACGCCGATTACGCCAGTTAATTGGCCATTTTCGCACGTAAATCAGCCGCGTTTCGCACCGAGCCTGTGGCCTACCTTCGCCGCGCTGGCCACCGCCCAAGGTCCGAGCTCGCTTGCTTCTTTTTCGTCCGAGTCGCTTTTTCCCTCGGCACCGATCGAAGTATCGGGTCTCTAATGGAACGCCGACCTACCCACGATTTATGTGTCGGGCGTGGCCGATTCAGAAAATAACGTGGAAGCAGCCTTGCGCCGCATTTTTGCCGCCGGTACCAGGCGATCTTCCGGGACCACGACCACCGGCCGTCTTTCCTCTCCAGACACCCATTCGTCGGTTCTCTTTTTCCTACCTTCTCCACTCTCGTTCAATCGGATACGAGAATGATACAAGATACTTCTGCGTGTCGGAATTCTAGGGATTAGGGTGTTACGGTTCGACAAACATGGTCTCTTTGGTTCACCGGGTAATTGCCTGGCTAATACCAGGTTGCGCACTAGGTTGATTAGAGAGTCTCTTTTTAAGTATCGTTTTAAACGAGCGATTTCTTTGAAAAGTAACAACAAAGGATTTTTAATCTTAGTTATCGTGGAAGCGTTTTAAAACGTTGCGGATATTTTATACAAATGAATTTCTTATAGTCAGGAATAGATTTGGATTCTTCTAACCTTCCGAAACCCGATTCGATCGGTATCGGTCTCCATTCCTGTCAGTTGGAGCCTCGCCTGAAGCGAATAGCTGTCTATGCACCTTCGTAGTCCCGAAGCTTGGTCACACCGTGTACCATCTCGTAGGTAGTAACACCGTAGGAGAATCCTTCGGGAATATATTCGTTGGCGAAATTACATATGCCAGGATGAAAAGATACGAGTGGCGTTACGCAAGCTCCTAGACAATGGAGGAGAATGGCGCCGACTTATTTGTCGGAATCGAAGTTTCATAACTGAATCTCGATACCCGTCGGCGCGCTCTCGGTGACAGGTATTCGTTGCCGAGCCGGTATATCTCGAAATTTTTCGAGACGCGAGAGGCGAAAGAGCGGCAGCTAGCCGGAGCAGGATGGAAAAGCCGCGTGGCCGATCGGGAACGGAGACCGAGATGGAGAGAATGGCCTGGGCGACGCTCAAAGAGAGGCGTCGTTAAGAATTTTTGTGGAATTCAATACACTGGTCAGCCTCGAAGCGCCGCACCTGTGCTGGGTCCAGGTAACGCGACACTCTGAAACTCCGACTCTTTTTCGTTCCTCCTTGTTGTTTCTCTCGCCGATCCATCGTGGGGATGAACGATTTCGGCTCCACCTTCGTCTTCCTCTTCGCGCTTCAAGGACGAAATGGCGAAACCAGCGTGACACCCGCGATAATGTAATAATATTCCGCGGAGCGTTATCTCATCGCGAATGTGCAACTCGTTAGGTCATCGATCTTTGTTCCCTCTTGTTCCACTTGTTCCTCTCGGAGAATTCTTCAGTGGAAGCTGGAAGCTTCCAGTTCGGCCTCGAATCGTTTGTCGCTTTTTCGGAAGATCCCTCTGATGGTGTTAAGAAGCCGTCGGTTTTTATTGCCGCTTCGTTTTGTTTGTTCCGGCACTCTTGTAGTTTATGCAAAAAATTCGTCCGCCAAGAAGCCAGTGACTCGGTTGGAATTCAACGCCTCCCGAAGATGGCTGGTTATTGGTTAACCGGTTGCACGGTCCGAGGCGCTGTGCAGGTCGAGGATCATCCAGAAGCGCCACGTCAGTCGATACCTCGGGGTACGTTTTCTCGTTACCGATACCACTCCGGGTACAGAGCTGTCGGGTACACCGTCTAATGAACGTCGCCTCGCGGATGCGTGAACGCGCGATCATAAAAAGATATATGTTACAAGGTAGCGATAACAGATTCCGTGGTTTGACCTTGTTCATCCCGTGCGGATCGCTTTCGTTCGCGAGAGCGGATCGCGCCGATGAAACTCGAGGAACAGGAACGTTTCGGTCCAGGAATCGGCTGCTCTTTTCCCCGACGCGCTTTGTTTTTCACGTTTTACGCATATCTCTCGCATCCAAGATCCCGGAATTCGTGGAGCGATCAAAACAAGAATAATTAAGTAAAAATTCCGAGATCTAGTCCGATTACATTTTTCTTCTACGCGCGTCTTCGAAGATATCGACATTCTTCCTCTTTTTTATCTCTTTTTTTTCTAAAAAATTTTGCCTAGCCAATTCGGACAGTCCGGTTTATTAAAAGAAGCTTCGTAACAGCCCGGAATTTCCAACGGCGAGCAGGCCGTTTCGATTCACGCCCGAGAAAAAAAGAGTGTTGTTTGACAATTTATAAGAACGTACCGCTAATTCCACGAAGAGGCTCGATATTTACAAGGAATTTCAATAAAATACGCGCTCATGAATATGTTGAGTCATGCCATCTCTCGCGAGGATAGAGCCAGCTTGTTTCCATTCCTATCCGACACCTACGATCCGACGAACCGGATTTCGCGTTGCACCTCCGCCCGTTCACCCTCCGCCAATGCAAATCTCCACATTTCCGCCGGCCTGTTTCTGGCCGCCATCCGATCCTTCCGTTTCCACTGTTCAATAGAACCGAGCTGCGACATCCGATAAATATTTCCCAACATTCGATATTTCACGTGCTATATTCGTAACGCAACTATTCTCGTAAGATCCCGAAAGGTTGGCAGACGGATGGAAAGCTTGTTATTAACCGCGGAATAATCTCGTCCTGTCCCGAGTATGCAACTTTCGATAACTATCGACGACCCGCGAGATGGTCCCTCGAATTTCCACACACGGTGTTATTAACCAAATCGCGTCGACCCGTATTAAAGCAATTTCTACAGGCGCTTAGCACCCGTTGCTAAGCACGCTACGTGTCACCAGGCACCGCTTGAAATCCACTGTATTACATTACGATTACGCTGTTCGCGCGTTACGTGACATTTGAACGGCGCCCACTTCGTTGCTCCGCGAAATTACGAAGAAGCTTCTATCATCCTCGCGAATAAAATTCAAGTTGAAACTTTCAACGGCCTCTCCAGTTCTCGGACTGACCAATTATCGCGAACAACACCGAGACCGTTTCTCTAGGTTTCGTTCAAGGATGCCTGCATGAACCGCGATGCATAGCGTTTCCTTGGGTCTAACGCAACAACTCGTAGTCCGAGCTATTAAAACACAGATCTACCCCTTATCTCGTGGAACCCGTGGCTCGGTGGTATCAGAGAAACGGCCTAGCCGACAACCTATCATTTGCCACTATAAAGATCGCTCCGGGAGGCAATAATTTTAATAACGCGCGAGTTTCGACACTCGTCTGGTTTCCATCCGCGGTGGCAGAGTCATCGAGCGCGGCCCGTTTTCGCCGCGATCTCGCGCCGCGTTGCCTCACTGCCAGCATAAATCTAAGGCCCCCGTGCGCCGCCGATCGTCTACACATTTTGCAACCCGCTTGCCGGGCTCATTACATCGATTGCGCGCGGCTACACTCTGTTTACCGCGACGAGGAGAAGAAGCCGAGGAAAAATCGCGCGTGCCGATCCTCGCCGCGTCGACGTTTCCGACGCGACCAGAGTCTCGCTTTCGTTGCGTCCAGCAACGATCGTTCGTAACGATCCTCGTCCTTGGGACCAGTCCTCTCCGCGTGTCCTAGACGGAACGCGAACATCGCGGCGGATTATGAAACGCGGATCGAGCGAAGCGTCGCGAACCGGGCATTCTGCCGCGCGTGAAATCGCCGAGACGAAGATTCATCGTGCGATTCACGATTCGACGATAGCTTCACTGGAGACTCTGTTAACCGGTCGAATTCGACACGCGTAAGGTAACGTGGAATTCTCCGCGCGAAATGAGCTGAGGATCGAAGCGATCAGCGCTGGAAGAGTCTAACGCCGCGGTTCCCTGGCAGATTTCCAAGCTATCCTGTTTAATAACCTTGACGGCCGTTTAGACGGAACAGCGATCGCCGGGTAATCGTCTCGCTGGTCGTATCGCGGCGGAATAGCGTTACGGGGGTCGCTTTCGAATGATCTTAACGATCCCGGATGCAATTAGTCCCGAACATCGCGTACGCATCGGCTAGTTCTCGCTTCCGCGGACGCAAGGTCCTGCTCGACTTCTGCCTCCTCTCTTTACGGCTCGTCCTCGAGGACGTTCCGTGGAAGTGTGAAAAGCAGAACACGAGGCGCTTAGTTCATCTAGAGTCCGACCTTCGCGTGTTCCTCCTCGCGCGAGGCCGAGCCGATCGCCAATTAGGAGATAGCCAGCCGATAGGAAAAAAAGCCGACCGAAACGAGCTCGCTTGTCCTTATAATTATTATTCGTCATTGCTCTCCGCTCTTTTGTCCTTAATCCAATTCGTATGGATCCGGCGTTCGCTCAGAGGCAAATTGATCCTCCGATAAGTTTCGGACTGTGACAAGACACGCAAGGTGATTCGACGAGTAGGGGGAATGATTTAGGAACTCGCGGTGTTTATTGAAAATACAAATTGGGAAAATTTACAGGTCGAAACGTCGAATTTAAATTTCAGGAGATATTTCAGTTAGCGACAGTTCGTGTAAAACTAGACTCGTTGATCTATGGCTGCCTTTTCTTAGAAACGTCTCGGATCGTTTTCTCGAAGGATCAAAACAGGAGTTGTCAAAAGAGGTTTCACTTTTCCGTGTTCTATTGCGATGCAAATTCGACGGTTCTCGTGAAAGGAAACCGCAAATATTCTGCGAAGCTTCCGGCAGATTCCGCGCTATTTCCTGCTCCCTCGATCAACTACGCGGAGATACGGGGACGAGAAGAAAGGGAAAGAGTGCCATTTCCTTGGCGTTTCTAGGACATTCTTCGTTTGCCCGAAATTATTTATCTTCGACAGCGGCCGATGGACGCGTTATTAATAGCCCTTGCCTCGCGCTGAAATTTCTCAACGACAGGAAAGCATGTTTGTCGCGTACACGACTCTTGGCAAACACTGGCCGTTGAATAGGCGGCGGAGAGAAGGAAAGTCGTCGAGTTACGCGGAGAGAATCTTCGAGAGTCTGTGAAATAAAGAAGCGTTCGCCGAAGAGGAAGAAAGCCGTTTCCTGAACCGATCGTGCGCCACGTTGTTCTTTCATGCACGTCCTCTTTTGCATCGGTGTGCGTACGCGCGCGTTGCTTTTCACCGGCAGAACCAACGCGCTTATCTCCGGATAAGCAGTCGCCGCTGTTGTACCAGTACCGAATCGAAGGACTCTTAAAAATCGAAACGTCGTTCCACTTCCGCGAGCCGACTCCATCCGAGACCTTGTTTGCGAGTACACCTCTTTCGTAACGCTTTGGCACCGTTTCCGAGGATAGCCGAGGACTCGCGATTAACAGGAGTACTCGTAACATCCACGCCTGCCACCTGACATGCAAACCGATCCGTCGAGAATTTTCCATAAGTCAATACGATTCTTATTTCAAGAGTTCCGAGAGAGGAATGAATTAAATCCGAGACGAGACATCTGCTGTAAATCCATCGGTGCCTTAAAATGGTTATTCGCGTCTCTCATTCATCGAATGGCGGGTAAATCGCAGCTCCGATCCGACGAGTTCTCAGGTGTCGTAGTGACGCGACTAGGTCGTGATCGAAACGTTTAACCTCCGGTTCAACGACGGCAGCGTACAATTAAATCGAAACTCTGCAAGTGAACCCTGGCACCGTTTGTCTCCGTCGCCACGCGTCAACGTTATGTCATCGAACATACGCGCGCAAATTTAATTAGTCCGAGTGATTTGCACGCTCGGTTACACCTTCCTCGCTTTTCCCTGGCAGAATTCACCGCTCGTTTGTCTTCATTAGCCTCTGCTCGAGTCTCGTCCGTGGCGATCTGTCAAACGTAATGAGAGACTCGGCGCGTGCGAGTCTTTGTTACCTTTCCTTCAAATCCCTCGCATCCTCGCCGCGTCTACCTTCCGACTCGATCCTTAATCGAACCGTCGATATGTCACCGTCGACGTATCGCGTCTTCCATAAACACCGGACACGTCATATCGAAACTTTCCTTTTCGTCGATCTAACAAGAGAGCACACAGAACGGCTCTGCTTTTTTATCCCAAACTTTCGACGGCTTTCTACTTCCTTGCGCAAAATCTCCGCGATCCCGGCGAGATTCCTCGTCTATCAGCGTCGATGTCTCCTCGCTCGCTTTATCATCGGTTTGGTTCGTTTATCACGAACCACCGCCGGCGGCGATCGACCTGAAACCGAACCGATCCCCGAACCCCCGCGTCTCGGTCCGGCTGTCCGAAATTTTTTCCTACCGAAAGAAAAAGTCCGTGTATAATCCATAAATCAACGCGACGCGCGGGGCTATAAATAAACGGACCGAGAATCCATTGATTTCATAACGGCCAGGCAATTCTGTTTGCAAATTATTTACGCGCCTTCGATCGGCCACCGCTCGCGCTGTCCGCCTCGATCGGCCACGTTTACTCGCGGCAATAACGATACCCGACGATGATGATGATGATGATGATCGCTGCTCCGTCGCGTCCTCCGTCATCCGCGCGAAATGTCACGAGCACCGTCCGCCAGATCCGGAGGAACCTGTCGCCATCCGATCCTGGACCTTCTCTAGGTCGTTTGGAAACCGGCGCCTCTCGGGCCCATTTGCATTTACAACGTAAATAAAGAGTCCGTTTCGAAATTGCGACAGACCGGCGAGCGCGCGCCGTGTCTCTGATCTAACGACTGCTTGCAAGACCACCTTTGCCCGTCTCGTTATTCCTCTTTTTATTTTTTAATCTCTCCTTGTTTCTCGATGATCGAGACTGGTTCGATGGGACCCGGGTTTCAGCGGACGCCGCGTGTTTACGATTAGGGTGAAGTATCGCAATACTGGTTCTCCCGGGTATTGTATAATGGGCTCTTTCTCGAAAATAAAATCCTTATTAAATAAGAATGGCGTTATGAGACGTTGATTATGTATTAGGCAATACACGTTGGTAAATTTGGCAGATTCGAACCCGTTAGAAAACTGTCGTCGACGCCTTGAAACGCAGAATGAAAGTTCGACACGCGTCGCCTGTATCACGTAACCTAACGAAATCTGTTTCCTTAATGAAGCAGCAGAAGAGGAATTACATAATTGAGGCGGTCGCCGTTGGTGTTTCAGCATTCCTTCGTCATCGTTATCCAATAATCGTGTTCGGATAGTAGATCGATTTTCGTCCGAGCAAAAATAGTCGCGATGCATTGATCGCTCGTTTGCGCGCACCTGTCCGAGACCGGTTTCTAATTTTTCTCCGAACCTCGTAATTAATGTCACCAGGAAACGCTTCAACACGTTGACGCCGATGCCGATATTCAGAGTTTTCTCTGTGAGGCGACGCCCGAATTCACGGTCTGCTCCGTGGGGCGGCTGAAATCAGTTTTTGAGGAAATTGATATTGAAGAAACTCGCTATTTTTCATCTTTGACCTGAATTTATAACAAAACTAGAAAAGCTATACGATTCCTGTTGGATTCAGTAAATTCCGCGGACTTCAACTAATACATTGATACACTATATTCAATATAAATTTGCGTATACTTGTAAATTTTAAGTAAACCTGACGGGACCAGTTTTGGCCCTAATTTTGGAATACTTTATTCAATCTTTCTCAAACAGTAGAAGTCTGACGCGAATTCTGACCATCACGCGCAATTCTGTGAACATTTTTCTATGGAAAAACGTTCATAGCGCGAATCAATAAATTTTTCAATTCCGTACGGGACAAAAAACACATGCGCATGATGTAGTAATAACGTTGGTAGGTAAATTATTATTTGAAGGCCGCGTATTATACATAGAAAATACACATAGAAAATCGGTTATTAAAGGTATGAAAATTTTAAGCTTCCCCGGAAAAATTATTGATTATCTCCTCAGTACAGTGGATCCCACGGAGAACAAACGTCACCTGAAACTGAAGCAGCGCCCAGAAAACGTACGCATTTTCTGCGGTCGTTCCAAGGACCCGCGAGAGAAACGAGACAGCGATGTAAAGAATGTTACAAACGTATGTCTAAAATAAATGGTAGACAGTATGCCACGAATAAGGCAAAAAAAGTCAAAACCTATTGTAACCGATGTAAGGGCCATCCGACACTCTGCCTAACATGTTTTGAAAAATTACATAAAAAAAAATAATTATCTTACGTTTATAATATCGAATTGTTATGTTTTTTATATCGAATGTCTGTTTATAATGTTAAGAATTGATAAATAAACCTATTTTGTACTACCTATTTTGTGAAATACAAGTGTGACCCACCGTGATGCATGCCACCCCACGAAACAGACACTATGACCCACCCATGATGCATGCTGGCGTCAACGTGTTAAGGAGAAAATACTCGTTCTCATTGACGTTCACGGAGGAATTTGCCGTGGTGATAACGGCGAGTAGGTGTTGCGCGAATCAATGTGCGGTCCCGCGAATTCCTTCCCCGAGGCTACATTTGCATGCGACAAGAGAAAGCACTCCATATTACAAAATCGATTTCTCTACTTCGACCTTAGACGAAAACGCACCGGCTTTCCTCCTGCTGTCGAAAAAGGCCTTCGTATCGGACCTTGATCCGACAAATCCGAGTGGTGGCTACCGCGTCGGTGGTCCACGACGGTTCTCGAGCTTTCCTATGTCGCGCGTAACATCCGTGAACTCGAGGGATAGCTACGAGGAAGATTAACCGAGCCAGCTATCAAGGTGGAAAGTGAAATCCTCCTCGTCGCGAGTTCCTCTTAAGGTCAACGACTGAGAATTGTTTTCGCACACTGATTAATTAGTACTCTAATCTCCCAGGGACACCGATCTTCCCGGCTCGATCGCTATACTTCGAGGATGTTGACGCAAACCATTCTCGAATAGAGGGACCATCGATCGGCGTCGGGTGATAAAAGACGGTGCCGATTAAAAATTCGACGCCGTGGAAACGTATTATTTTAATGCCGGTGTTCGGTATGCGAAGGCTATCGATATCGGCGAGAGTTTGCTAAACGAAGGTTGACTCAGCTGTAAAGGAACGATCGTTTCTAACGTGGGCCCGATACTCGTTTTTATTCATTTATCTCGGGGTAATGCCGATCCCGCGGAAAAAATACTGAATTTCTATTTAAATATTTTTTCCACGACGAATCTTTGAGAGATCGTTGACGTTGTTTGGCCGTTAATGGGCCGCGCAGGTCCGATTTATTGCCCGCGATTTGCTCGATTCCGAGAGCCAGAATCGCGTCGTGCATGACTAATCTCGCGAACGGGTCCAGGTCCGCTCCAGCCCGGTGTTTCAGTCCTGAAGTTCTGGTGCACGCGGCGCGATGACGAAACGACCGTGTACGCGTTCTAAATTGTAGGTTCGCGCGAAGGATCGCGGCCACAGCTCCCAGAGATATCGCGACGTCATGTAAATGATCGATAACGAGGGCTGGATCGACCGGGTTTCCACTCTTTCCGAGGTGCACCTAACTCATTCCGGAGCCGGAGATCTCGAGAGGCGATCAATTATATCCCGACGATTCAAAGACACACGGTCTTTCCGAAAGCGAGCACTTCGTTTTTGACCTTTCACGAGCCGCTTTCTGCCCGAGTTTCACTGTCCGACTCGTGTATACCAGCTGGACGCCGTGCGTAAATCAGGCTAACCAAGTTCCTTCCTCGATGAATCCGTATTTCCACTCCAAGGGTTGATCCGAGTTCGTACCAGAAGATGAACAACTTTGTTCGTCGATAGATTTCAGGATAATCGTGCAACTTGTCGAGTAAACTCGTACTAGATCACGATTTCTTAATCACCACGCGACTGTTCAGGGTCGCGAATATAAAAGTAGAGCAAAGTAAACAATACGGTTATTTATGATTGCTTAAACTCTTTATAGAGTATGAAGAAACGTACAGGTTGTATTTAAGTCGTTGTTAAAATCATTCCACGAAGCATCTCGTTAGAAGACTTTAGAATTTAATACAGACCATTGGGTCCATTTGGTTCGAATTTTTCGGAGAATTACCTCCGGGGTTCAGCGTCGGGGTTCCTACCGCCCCGAGAAGCAATCTCGTCGGGAGGTTGAGGAAATTATGAAACTCGAATGTGAGAAACGACCTACAGGTTGCCGGCTACCCGGTAATCCACCCGGAGCTACGAAATTATGGAAATCGTTTTCCAACCAGAGCCATACGGTCTACTTTTATCGCGGAACGCCCACGCAAACGGCTGCGTGGCGGTTCTGCTCGTGTTTATCCTTTTTAGCGGCGGGACCAGTCGCTCTTTCGCGTCACAGGACCACGTTTGGAGTTTTAGACACACCGTTGAGAACACGAGAGCGTCGTGTAGAGAATTTCTTCTCTTCGGACCACTTCGTCTACTCGGTCTTCGAGTTTTCGGTCTCGAACGATCGGATATCGCGTCACGCGGATCTGGAGGTTCGATTTTTCATCGGCGTTGTCCCGTCCATGGAAAGTCCGGAGCGAATTTCTCACGAGCGCGAGGCGTCGCAGAAGGCAGACAGGTGGATTGCGCAATGCGCGTGTATTGCAATTCGTGCGCGATTCGTTGGGCCGGTATCCGCGGCGTGCCTTTCGTGCGCGTTATTTTCTACGAATATCTGGGAACGATATTGTCCTTCGTTTCCCAACTAACGCCGCGCGTCGTCGTCGTCGCGACGCGTTCAGGTTCTGCGTTACATAAACCCGCGCGGGATGGGTGTCAGGCTTGTTAAGTATTCGCAGTGAACGGTGTTACGCGGTTCGTATACACGCACGTTGCCCATGAACCTAAATTGTTCCACGCCTTTTACCACGGTGTCTCGATTAATCGACGCGATTCGCGGCTACGAATTTTTCTCTCTGTAATCGTCCGTTGAACTATTCGCGGTATTGGCCGTTCTCCGTTGCCAGCGGGAAACAAACGCGAGATACGCGGCGTTGCCTCGTAATTATCGGCGATGCATTAATTCCGGGGAATCTAGTTCCTGTTGGATAACGACGTGAAATTTTTTTCGCGGACTTCCTTAAATTTTACATCCGCTTTTACGTAACCGAAGAAGGCCTCGGAAGCCGCTGGGATCGTTAGGAACCGGGCGACGATCGCGAGATCAACGAATCCCGATTTCTTTTGCTCGTTTTGCGGTTCGTCGTCTCTAAGCTCGGTCGATCTGTCCTACCGACGGTTGTTTCTTTTTTCGACGCGGGTTTCCCGCCAAACGTACTCCGCGTCGTCTATTTTCGCGCTGGCATCGAGAAAGTCCTCGACGAATCGTTTGGTAATCGCGATTAAATCTCGTCGAGTCACAGAAATCGAGTCTTCCGAGTTGCGGAAGGAACGAATAGAAAGCAGGGGACTATGACAGAGAAAGACCGCGCAAGTTCCGCGATACTTGCCACGATACGCTGGGCTATCATTTGCGCGTGAAACCCTGACAGCCAGAAGAGACGAAGGCAGCAGCCATCGCGATAACCGTTAACGTGTAATTTCGTGATGGACTTACATCGGGAACGAGGTCCTCGCGTCCGTCGTTGGAGGCCTCTTCCACGTTGATGCGGATTCCAGACATGTTCCAGGGTGTCTCTTCCTCTACTCCCCTCTGTGCTCGAAATCACTCCGAGACAAAATACCCTAACACTCCCTTCGTGAACGTCGAAGGTCGATCTCCTAGGTCTCTGTGAAAAATCCGCACCTAGGAGCCGCACTCTCCGTTCGTTCCCCCGTTACCACCACTCCCGTGAACGGCTGGTGATCTCGAGCTGCACGTATATTCCACAAGAAACCGACCGCGATCACCCGAAAAAAGAAAGAATCTCTCCCTCTCGTGCTATGCTTCGTGCCTGACCGACCGACCAGTCCCCGAGGACTGGCCCAGCGGAGTCCCGGGGAGTCCTCGACGTCCTCCTCGAGTCTCGAGTTCCTTCTCCCTCTTCGATCCTTTCTCTCTCTCTCTCTCTCTTTCTCTCTCCCTTCTGGAATGCAAGAGCAGAAGGGCCAACTGTACTCCTCTTTCTCTCCCTCGGGACCGCTCTCCTCCTCCCTCCTCTCCTCCTCTTCTCGATGTTCTCGCTCTCCTCTCGGAGGCTGGATCGAATCGCGAGCACGAATTCACAGACGAAAGGCTAGGCGATCGCCGTGGTGAACCATGAAGGTTTGGGATTCGCGGTTGGTTGGCTAGCGTTGGTCGCGGTAGTACCGCACGCCGTGTCGTGATGGTCTCTCTCGCACGCGTGCGACTAGAGCCGCCGCCACATCTGGCCTTTGGACTGGCTGCCAGCAGTCGGCCAGATCGGTTTTATACCTTCGTATCTCCCACCCTGGGGAGACGAGCGAGCGCGCTCACGGCACGTCGATCCTGCACGCGCCGCGCTGCCCGAGTTAAGGAAACAGGGAGTCTTCGGCGGAATTTACTACTCTGTCCCGCGCCTGTTTCGCGAGTCTCGGTTTAAACGCGTACTAGTGCCGGTGAATTATTTCCAGTCGGTTGTTCCCGCTGGTGAAGGCGATGTTTACGAGATTCCTCACGCGTACAGATAACGGATAACGTTTCGGCGAACAAGGCCCGATACGCTTTCTGCGCCTCGCTTCAGTTTAATACGCGCACGGTCGATGATTCCTCTTATCCTCAGGAGTTATCTCGAATTCCGATTCGAACGCGGGTTTTCCCGCGAGTTTTCTGCCTATCTTTGGCTCACTCACCGCCTAGATTTCGTACGATGCTAATCTAGCCTCGCTACGTGGGCATCCGAACGACACCGCGGCGAAGATCCTGCTGCCGCTCGCAAACCTGTTCCACGTTTTCGTGCAGGTATGCGTAGGTACGTCAGTAGGAGGGTCTCCCGATCCTTTCCTGTCCTTTTAATCTTGCTCGCGAATGTTTTATTGATGAACGAGCCGCAGGGTGGTAGCCGAACGCGTCGGGCTTCTTCGAGAACCCTGCTTCTTTCTTGTTTACCCTCGAACCGCAGGAGACTCTGCAGGATATACAAAACGCCAGCTTCTAGATGGGACGTTTCGATGAAATATCAACGAGAAGAACTCGTTTGGTAAAATTCCCCGTGTTCTCTTCGATTTGCGCGTCGGTATTTCCGTCTGGACATATATATCGCGTCGAGTGTAGGTCGCAAATTATGATCCCCTTAGACGATCCTTAAATTATTTGCCAGGCTTAGTCCACGAGCTTCAATGCTTTGTAGGATTCGTTTTCATAACCGACAACGCGTTCAGGTTGGGCCATTACCGTCGAATTAAATCGCGTCTCTCGTGGCAAAACTAAAAAGAGTCAGAGGAAAGAGAACGTCGAGCGACATAGCATCGCGAGGACTTAAAGTTCACTAACTCCACCGACAATATCGCCTACAACCGTTATTCAATCTAAACGTCATCCACCGGAGATCTACGCGGATTCTTTCCCATGGCCCGAGAGCCGGCAGTTATTTTTCTGAAATCCTGCTCGAGTTCCATCGAGATTCCTAATTGGTCTCGAACGCACCCTCTGCAGCCATGCTGGCAAAAACGGAGAGCGTTTATTGCCGGCGGTCGTCGAGCATAATCCGCGTTTCATAATGCACGTAGACGCGGCTCGCGTGGGAGGCAGATTCCCAGGCAGGTAATCCCGGCAGGTAAGCGTATCGCGATAACGTCCCATTAGAACAGGAATCACGACTTCGAATCCGGGTCACACTAGAAGAGAAGCAGCGGCTGAGCGGATCGCGTGCCGCTGCTCGGTGCACGGGGCCCGTACCTCCGCGTCCCGATGCGACGTCTACGTCGTCGAGACGCTCCGTCCACCGCGTCTACCTTCTGGGAAGGCGGCGGGAATCATCTCGCTGGAATGCCGCAGGCTGTTCAACGATCAACCGTGCACCTGTTAGAAAAACGCGACGTGGCGCCCCTCGAAACGCCTCGTCATCCTGACTGCCGAAATTTCGAGATCGGAACCGGAGGATCGTCTCGGTCGCGACAAAACGTCGCTTGCGTAACTCGCCTGCCGAATCGCACGGTCAGCTTCGCGTACTCGGTCTCGGAGATTCATCTTTAACCGCGGTTCGATCGCACCGAGACCTCGAATCGGTAGAATAGCTTCTTGGAAACGTTTCGACGCGTGTCGAGCATCTGCGGACCGGAGGCTTAGTCACTTGCAATTCGCGGCGAGGACATCGCGGCGCGTTTAACCGTGGCGCGGGAATTAGATCGTTGCTCGGGTCTCCTCGCGATTAAATATTCCGCTCAGGATCTGGCCAGGAGTTTGGTTCGCTCTATTTCTGGCAAGGACTCACGCAGCTTCCGTCCGACCGCTTCCTTTTCAGCCACTTTACGATCTAACGAGGCCGCGATTCAGCGAATCCACCGCACGATGGAGAGATGCCCGAAGAGACGAACTACCTCTCGGAGATCTGCGCCGGTTCGTCCAAGGCGAGTAGCGTTACGTGTCGCGCGAGTAACGCCGCCGATCTAACCGATCACGGACGTGTCCCGTTCGCGAAATTTCGTCTCGACGCAAACACGGGCGCGTGCCTTCTCGCTCGCGCCGCGTCGCGACGCGTTTCGATTCCCTTCCATCTCGATCCCGCGGCTGACCTTCCATCCGCGACGCAAGAGCACGGCAGACCGGCGAATTGTGCGCGGATTTTTCATAATAAAGAGAAAGGCATCGACGAGGCGAGGTATATATTATTGAGTAATCGCAAGGCTGCGTGCACGCTCGCGGATCGCGGGCACAAAGATAATTGGTTAATCGGTAAACGAGCCGTTACTTAATCGGGCGCGGGCCGAGGAAGGCGTCGCTGATTCTCCTGCCACGGAGATCGATTCCTTTCCGCGCTTTGTCAGCCAGGAGAAATTGTGGAAAATTTTCTCGCTTTGTTCGAATCGCGTGCACCAGGAAAGTTAGCCGGTTTTCGCGCTGCTCGTTTCCCGTGCGATCTTTCCGATAAATATTCCACTGCGCGAGGCGAATCTGGAAAAGCTTGGGTGAAAAAATGTGATATATCGTACGGTGGTAACAGCGAGTCATCGTCGAACGGCGCGTCCCGGCCGATTCCCACCGATTCTTCTCCATCTTTCTTCCCCGGAGCGGGCCGTAAATCCACATTGTGGCAGGCGAGGTGTAATTCCCGCTTGTCAACAGCGCGAGAACGCGAAAGGTAATTAAACTTATCACTCTCGTTTCGCAATTTATGATTAATCGCCACGGTCGAGCGTGCAGATCGCGTTATCGCGTCCGTTGGAACCGGTGCATCCTCCTGTACGATCTTCCGTTAAACTCGTACGGTCTCTAAATCGATATTTTCGTACGGTAATTATTCCGATAGTTTGATCGGAGGTGTCGTTAAACACCTCGCATCCCAGAGATGAGCTTCCGGACCTCCGGGATCGTGTGACGAAGATTGATGATCGGGCAGGTGTCAAAGAGTCGTCGGTTTCAACGGAGAGACTCGATACGATCTTTCAATTAGCATCCGAAACGGGAGCCGAACGTAATTCCTCGGAAACCCCTTAAAACCGTATCGAGCGACCTGATGCGAGTCATCGATGACTAACACGCCATAATGATCGCATGCAAGCGGATCGTTTCCGTTGTTCCTCGTGAGCAAAGCGTCGGTCGATAAAGCGTCCAA
Source organism: Euglossa dilemma (assembly GCA_002201625.1). Lineage (NCBI taxonomy): Eukaryota > Metazoa > Arthropoda > Insecta > Hymenoptera > Apidae > Euglossa > Euglossa dilemma. The sequence continues at coordinate 1,183,561 of NIJG01000134.1, read as the reverse complement.
GGGTGACGGTGCATGGTGGAACGCGTCGGAGGCTAATTCGTCTCTGGTTGACTCTTTTACCCGCTCGTGATTTTGTCGGCCGTTCTATTCGGCTCGTTTTGGCAAAGCAAGGCCAAGCTTTCGACAGCTTCCTGATCGACGACGGGCGCGTGTGCGTGCGGAATTCGAACGTTCGCCGACTCGGTGTATCGATCATTTCCGATCGCGAGCAAGGTCGAAAGGGATTGGCTGGCCGCCGATCTTCCTCTCCGTGCCTCTTCGCCGGGATCGTTTTCCATCCCTGTTTCACCATCGCCGTGCTTGCCTCTCTGCCTCTTACCAGGCGGTCCTTTCAGAAATTCATTCCGCGCGTTTTATGGCCAAGCATGGAGGACCGAGTGGCCTGTGACGTTCTCTCGAGAGTATCGAGCGTCACTTCGACTGAGAAAAACGACCACGGGGTTTCGGCGTTAGCCCTTGAGTCGATTTACGCACGATACGATTCAGGAAGCAGATTAGAGGTAGCATCGTAAACACTCGGACCTGCCGGCCATGCGAAGGGTCCGTGGTGAATGTTCGTGATCTCCGGCGCGATAGCGTCATCGAAGGTCTTAGGAGAACCTTCGGATCGACTACCGTTACCAGTGAAATCCGTTATGTACCAGCCAGTTCGGGGAAAAATCGGCGGCCCGCGAGAGATAGCGAAGGGACGAGATATTCCACGTGCGCCGTGATAAATCCTCGCGAGACACCGAGCAACGTCTCGGCCAGTTATTTAAATGGAGAAGAAAGGAAGTCGGTAATTCGACGAGCATCTTTTAAGGAATGTTGTAAATGGCCGGCTAAAACGATGTATTACAGAATTAGAAGCATTAGCTACAATGGCAGGATGTTTAGCGTGCAACAGACACGTTGTCCTCGGAATATTTTCCACGCTGTTCAACGACAGCCATCCGCAGTGTCCAGTGTCCTCTCAGACCGGCTATCTCGACAGATTCGCGCGGTATTAGCATGCGATTATCGAATTTATCTCTCTGCTCTCGGGAAGCTGGCTTCGCTCGTTTCCTCGTTATCGCAAGAATCATCGACAATTTTATAATGGGGAACTTCGAGTTGCTCCTTCGTAGCGAAAGCACCTTCGAGCGCGAGGAGTTAACATTCGTCGAGTCGTAAATATTCCTCTCTGGAATTTTTCAGAGCAGCAACGCCGACTAAAACGCTGCTTACAAGGAAATCGATTTTTCGTTTCTTTTTTTTATTCCTTCCGGCTAACGTAAGAAACGAACCATGGAGAAATAAACGCGAACAAATTCTGTTTACGGGTCGAATCGGTTTCCTCGTTGAAAACGCGATTTTTACGAGCACCTCGGCCCGATCCGGAGTATCATCGAGGCGATTCCTTCTGGTGGAACCGTTTCGAGCGGAACGCAGCGCTATTACGTTCGGTTATACGTGTCAGGGGACCACTTGTTTGAGCATTCTCGCAACGATAAAGCCATTATATGGCGAACTTTCCCCGTCGTCACGGCGAAGACAGCCGAATGACGAAACGGAGCTGGGTGGGTCCGCGCGAGGTGCAAGGTGTGAAACCACGAGGATATTTCGACGCTTGTCGATCGGTATTCCCGCGGACAGGCGTGCGATGGAGAAGGAAGTGGATCGGCTTTGAGAACGAAACTGGTCCGGGAAGGCATGGTCTTGTAACTCGCTCATGGTATCGAGGGCAACCGCGCGATCGAAACGGTTGTTCTCGCGCGGTCGACGCGGATATCCGCATGCCTCTGGATCTAGACGAATATTCAAATCGACGGACGGAGCGGCCGTGCCTCTGGTTCTCCGCGAAACCTTACGCAGCAGCTACGTCAACGGGCACCTGTGACTCTCCGAACGATCCTAAGTCTAATCGCCCGGCAGACCTAGCCTTTTTCAACGCCTTTGTGCATCTCGATCCTCAATACCAGTGATCTCATCGATTAGTTCGTTTTTTCTCGTCCTTTACTCCGAATCGTCTGAGTGCGGATCCTGTTTTCGACTTTGGCTAGGAGATAATTAAAAAAGCGATTACCATTTGTAATTAACGTTTCTGGGAATAGGTTCGTAAGTCAAAATGACGAGCCAGCCGAGGCTTAATTCGCGAATAAAAGATCTCCATTTATCACGATCGACGGAATATTAAATATCGCATTCAAATTTAAATGTAAATCTTCGTGGTTGAGAGATTCGTCTACGAAATACCGGCAAATTCTTCGTTCTTTTGGCGGTGTCTTACGTATGAGACTAGTCACTAGGAAAAGGTAGCGTTATCCAAAGATAGTACAACGACACCTTGAGATCTAATATTAGCCTGGCCACCCCGTAGGCGGACCTAGAGGTCCCCGATGGAGGCTAATACAGGTTCGTGAATGGGTCCGCGTGGAGAGAAGCGGACCCTGTCTACGAACCCGGACACGATCGCTCGTGCATTGCGCTATTACGCCAATGCCGATTCCGCCGATCGTTTATCCGGTCGACCCAGAACCAACCGCGTATCCGTGCCCGTGAACCATTCCACGTTCACTGGATGCGACTGGCTGGCGAATTTATTTTCGCACTCGGTTCGTCGAACCGGATCGGCAAAGGTACCGATAAATTTCCCCGCGCAACGATCTTAAACGCCGGTATCATTCGAATTAATAAGCCGGCGAGTACGAATATTCTAATAGGATTAAAAGTCCGAATGGATCATAAAGATGGTTATCGACTATCGATCGAGATATTGGCGCGATATTCTCGACGGGGACCGGTTCGTTTTGCCGAGTGAAACGTCTGGCGCGCAGCTCGATGTACTTAATTAATCGAGGATACGCCGATCGATCCTCGTCGCGCTAGGGAGAGCGTGCAACCGGATGAAAGTGATTCGCGGCGATTTCATTTACAAATTCACGCCGGACACGTTAGCGACCGGCGGTCGCTACGCGGTTAAGCCGACTGCTGCTTTGACGCGGGATACAGCATCCCCGCGGAGCGGAGAGATAATCAGATCGTCGCTCAGTCATCCAGGGAGACGCGATCGCTCCTTTTCGCACGATCCACGCTTTTTATCGGCCCTCTTATCGACGTCGTGTAATTTTCTCGCCACGCCGGCCGGCAATCTCATCCGGTCCATTAATCAAACCCGTTTATCCGTTTTATTTTCCGCGTCGCGTTTTTCTCTCTTTGCGCTTCGACCGGTCTCTCTGCGAGGCTTCTGCTTCCGTTTCCAGCTCGAAACTGTTTCGTCCTCGCGTTTCGTCTCGCTCGCCGCGACAACACGCGCTGATCCACGTTTTCCGCGCGTTACAGCGGAAAATCCCGCGGAGGATGAATTCCGCTCGTGGAATTCCAGAGAATCGTAAAGGAATCGTGCATTCGGATGAATCCGATTAACGAATGGTCGACGTAACGCCACGGTCGACAGGTTGAGCAACGAGGTCTGAAAAAAGATTCGTCGCTTTTGTGCCGCGTGACACGCGCTACAGGTTTCCCGAGTTAATTTCCTCTAATTGCAGGCTAATTTCGCGCGTGGCTCTCTGCCCGTTCCGTTTTTATACCCGGTGCTTGTTCGTCCCGTAATAGGATTAAATCGAACGCGATAGCGATCTTCCGCGGGAACATGGCAGTTTCATAACGCGTTAAACATAATCACATTTCGTGAAACGTGCCTCGTGTTCCAGCTGTGTTTCTTCGATCGCTAGCCGAGCCGATCTTGCTGCCAGAAATTACGTAATTCATTGCCAGTCGAGTGTCGGACCTAAGGCCAGGGACGGAGAAAACATTCGACGTCCTCTTTTCCGTGGCTGGTATCGCGATCTCGGGCACGATCCGCGATTTAATCCGCGTTCCCTCGATTCCCCTTCGATTTTCCGAAGGTGTTCGCGCTGGCCGATACTCTCGATCCTCTCGATCGGCATCGCGAAACGAAGCGTGTACTCGCAACGGAGGACCCCGATTGTGCAAGCCGAGCAGAGACATCTCAGACGTGTCGGGAAACACGTGGACGATCCGTAATCTTAGGCAAGCCGAAAAGAAAGTGGCCATCGGGAGGAGAGACGGCTTCGTAACGCTTGTGTACACGTGAGTTAACGTCGTCGCAAACTTTTCACGTGCTTCGTGGAAACGCGTTGCACAATCGTCCTGCCGCGGGCTCAGGTAGCCCCGATCATCCTCGTTGCTCTCGCCTGCCATTCGATATCGAGCGTTGCAGCCACGCCGAACCTCTGCCAGAGGTATCGTGCAAGCTGAACTAGAAGAGGACATTCGATAGGCGGACGGTGAGAATTGGAGCACGAAGCGTATTCGATACGAAATAAGGATCCATCTGTCGAAGTGTCCGCCTGTCTTGTGTTCCAAGTATATCACGTTGAACAGGATGTCATTTGGATTAGGTCGCGAGTACTCGATATTTGTTCGCTTTTCGAATACCTGTCGGTGGTTACTTCAGGTGTTTGTCGGTTGACGATAAATCGCCAGGTGGAACTTGGATCACGACAAACTGTTCAGTGGAACAATTTTTTCCATCCTCTGCCGTGATTCACGTGGTCTCGGACACGCTTATTTTAAACTCTGCCACCTGCATGGCAAAAGATTTCCCGGTAAAACCAAAGATTTATCAATTTCCAAGCTTCTTCGGCGTATCCACGCGTAATCGTCATTATACAACTAGTTACGCGCTAGTTGGTAACGTCGTTGCGTACAATCGAGTAAGATCTTAGTAGGCTGTGGGGGTTCAATTGATAGAACGGGGCGAGGGAACGCCGGAGTCAGTCAGTTTTGCGTATTAGCTCGCGACTTTTCTCCATTGTTCCTATCCAGCTTTCACCGTTGCGCCACGTCGTCGCGCTGCCGTTTTGCATTTGCCGTGTAACACGCTTCTTCTCGTAATCTGTTCACACTTTTGCGACGACAGGCAAGAGTGACTAATCGATACGTGCCACCGAAACCGAACTTTGCCCGCGGACTACGGAATCTCGGTATCATCGTGTCTCGGCCGATCGCTCTCGGAGCGTCCAACGGAGATGGACGAGGACGGGAGAAACGCAAATTAGCCGGAGCGACCCTGGAGACTGGGCAAACATCGGAATTACTCCGCGATCCGGCCCGTTCCGCCGTGTAATCCCGGGAACGTAATAAGAGGGCCGGGAAAAGTATTAATACGGAAACCGATTTCATTAGCCGGCGTGACTCGTACGCGAGGGGCCTAGTGGGCGTGTACCGATCGAATTCATCGGTTGCAGCGCGCCTCTTTCACAACGGATGTCGACGAGGTCTTTATAAATCCATATTCATTGTCAACGCTGTCTCGCACCCCTCGCACCCCCGTCCGATCGGCCGATCTCCCCGGAGATATCGATTTCACGGGCGACCGGTCAATTACGGACAGGCAAATCCGCGCAAAACCGCCATAATAATTACAGGCACGCAGACGGAGGATGGCGAAGGCGCGGTACGCGTGTTACGACCCATATTCCCCGTGTATCGTAATTCCCCCGTTGCCTTATAAATTACGATCCTACTCGGTTGTAACTCATAGCCGGCCTTCGGTAGCAAATTATAATTACGCCGCGGCGAAGCGATTCGTGACTAACGATCCCCGGCGATCTCGTGAACAGCGATCGATTAAACGCGGTGCGTGGCGCGGGATCCGCCTGGCAGATCGTTCTTCCTCCTCGCGGGGTGCGCAACCCGCGTCGTCTCGCGCGTATCCTGCTTCTTTCCCTCGATCGGAGATGATGAACGAGTGGTGGGTGTGACCCGCGGCGCGCGTCCTCGAGATCGGACGAGAAAACGGTGATTCGACGGGGAAGAATCGCAGCTCGTACGTCTTCGCGGACGTTTCTTGGCCGTTCTCCACCGTCTCCAGCAGCTGCTCGCATCGGTATCCTGGATTTCGTGGGACGGATCCACGGATTTGGCAATGACGAGCCCACGATTCCGCTTAATCGGCTGGTCCTTGACGCGTTACGCGATCGTCGGACCAGGGAAAAACGACCTAGCTCTGCCCGCTGCTTTGATCGAGATCACGCAGCCGAATATAGAACCAGGAAGTTCCTCTTTGTGTTAGTCAATAGCGGAGAGGTATTTTGTTTTTCGAGGCAGACCGCTTGGGTTAGGCTCGGTCCCTCGTATTTTCGGAGATGGGTAACCGAGATTAAATTGAGGAAGGTTCCGTCGGGTTTCGATTAATCTCTCGTTTCAGATCCTCGGGCTTCCCGGATGGAACCCCGTGTTTCTTCGCAGAAAATACTCGTCGCGAATTTTTAGACGAGTTAAACGACGCGTGAAACGTATGAAGCGAGTGGACATATCTACCAGTTTGAAAAAACTACATTCGAATTCGTCTCAGCCGATGCTTCCTAAGTAATTCGGAGAACGCGAGGTATAGCCTTAGGTGGTAGCGTCCTTAATATTCATAAAACCGTACCGTTGGCACGAAAGGAATCGCCTCGTCACGGGTTAAAGAATTCTCGACAAGTTCATTCAAGGCACTCGTGTCGGCGAGTACGCTTGATTTTCACAGAGAAGCCCGCATCGCCTTTCAGTCGGCTATGACGAAAGCCACCTCGGGATAGAACGAATCCGTGCTATCTATCCGGTTCCTGGTACGAAATTTACGACATTCGGTACCGTTACCTCGAGTCCAGATCCCGGGGCCAGGCACGGAAGGAGCATATCGCTCGAGAGTAACATCGTAACTCCGGCATTTGCATCTTTTTTCAACCCGGCGTCTGACATAACCGGGCAGGAATGTCGCTCTGCAGGCACCGATTCTAAATCGCAACGGCCGCGGTCGCGAATTATGGAGAGGATGGGTTCTGCGGCGTGCAAAAACGGAGAGAGATTCCACGATCGGGGAACAGGACTTCCCCAGGGCGTAGCCAGGTATCACGCGACGGTTCCTCGTCCGGGAGGCAGTCCTCGAAATACGCTTCGTCAGGCCACCGGTTGATCCTGACGGAAGCTTATTATATTCCAGCCGGTGTCGTTGCACCGTGTTATTACGCGGTGTTCCAGCATGAAATCGCCTCGTGTACCGCGGTATCGTTTTCCTTCCGCGTTCTACCATCGCGGGAAATCGGGATGCGTGGTTCGCACGGGAATTTCGCACGGGCGCTCGTGTCCTTTATTGGGCTGAACTAATTTTCGCGATTTATATAACTCTCGCGATCCAGTTTGTTCGTTTAATCGAATCCGCAGAGCCTCGTGCATCTCGGTGCGAAATAATTCACTCGCGTTTGTTATTGTTCCCTCGAAGGATTTTCGTTTTTTTCCAACGACCTCTTATGTAATCCGCCATCTGCGCTTCGCGTCCGCGAAAGGTCAAGATTCCGTTTGTTTCGTTTTTTCATCCACGACTCTCTCGCACGACTGGCCGTGACAGGCTTAAAATTAAAAACGCAGAGGTTAACGTCGGAATCGCTAACCTCCGGTGCGTTCCCACCGCGGTAAAGCAACGCGTATCGTTTCGACGAAAATATTAACCGGAATCTTAATTTTTATCTCCGCGGGTATCGCGCGGCAAGAAGAAAAAGCGTCGGCGAAAGAAACGCGGCAAAAACATGGCAAAAACGCGAGGAAGAAAAAGAAAATCGGGTGTAATTGAAAACAAAACGTAGGAATTTCATTGGCCGAATAATCGGCGCGTAATAACAGCCTGGCCGTCGAACCGAGACTAATTCGCGGGCGCAAGGCCTGGTCGCATTACGCCGAGAAGAAAGAGAATCGAAACGAGCGGAACGGCGTTCCAGCAGAGCGGAGATCTTCATCGATATTAATAAACCGGCAGTGTCCGCCAGCGGAATTCCACCGGTTGAATAATCGGGGCCCCGGCGAGCGCAAAAATCGAGCGAGCACTGCGCATCGATCACTGCGACGCAACGCGACGCGACGCCGCGGTAAGGCGTCCCGTCAGCGACGCGCGTGCGTGTCGCGCGATAAAAACGCGCCTTCTCGCGTGACTCATCGCCGATCGACACTTTAGAGTGCGTGGCTGCACGTACGTGGGATGAAATGCCGATGCACCATGTACGGTGCACCTTTGCCGAAGCTTCCCTTTGCGGCGCTGCGACCACGCGGCCGCCTTTATCTCTCGGCTGGTTCTTAACGAACGGAATTAAAAAAGGAGAAACGCCACGGCTGAAAATAAATTGCTATCCGCGGTGGCATAACGCGGTCAGCGGTCTAGCGAACCGCGATCGATTGCGCGCGGATCTCTAATTAGAGGATCCCGATCATACGCGAAGGTTTTGCAAGGCTCCCTTTCTTCGGTGATTCGGTTGTCTCGCTGGGCACGTGTGTGCCTCGTACGTGTGCGTTTCGTATCGCGTCCCGACGCCTGTGTGCACAGGCAGTACAGATAGCGGTGGATTAATTGCAAGAGAGATCTTGATTGATTTCGAGGTTACGTTTCGGAGGCTCGGAGCGTAATTTGGCTAGACTATAGTCGAAAGTCAGTCGGTTGGGCAACGTCTGCGCTTTTTGTTCTCTGGGGCCTGAATTTCAATCAGCTATCGGTATCGGAGAGTACCGCCGGGTGTATCTAGGATGTTTCTCAGCTCTGGATGGAAGAAGAGGTGTTATTACGCGTTGCAAACCGCGTCGACGAGGAGTAGAACGGCTAGAAGGAATTCCTGTTGGTTTGCCAGAGGAACTCGGTAGCCGTGGAATGGAAAGAACCTTCGTGAGAAAACAATCGTGTCAATCCCTGCTCTCCTTCCATCGTCTGCCAAACATCGCGAGAGAAAGGAAGACGCGATGTAATGGAGCTGTGGTGCTCGCTGTTAATTCCGTACACGTCGCGTCGTCGGCGTAACAAGCCGTCGTTCGCGAAATCCAAACGCTCGCGCGATTGTCTTTTAATCGTACACGCGTGTCTCGAACTCCCGGAACGCTCCCTGCTAGAACGTTTTCGCTCCGTGCCTCATCCTCGATTTCTCGACATGGGATTCGGTAATTCCTAAATATAAATCTGCATCCCGCGTGAAGAAATCCGATGAAAGCGACGTCGCGTCTTCTATCCATTAATCATCGTTTTGTTTCGTCCGAGATACCTTATACCGCGGCCGTCAAAGAATTGTTATGGTCTTTCTACGACATGGCATATCAAAGGATACCTGGCGCATCTCAACGACCGTATTTTTCATAAATCCATTCAAAACGCCACGGAAACGGTACACGTATGATTGCATTATTCAAATCATCGCGGCGGGTCAACAAACCCTTCGGCTCAGACACGCGGCGTCGGTCGAGTCTCCGTGCCGCGCCGCGACGCGAAAAATTCCGGCGACGTGTTCCGCAGAGAGTAAACAGAAAACCTGCGAGGGGAGCCGAAAACGTACACGGTGCGTTGGCCCGAGTTCTAAGCGGTCTGCTTTTGAAAACGCCGGCTCTTCGCCGAGATTCGCTCGCGGGTTCTTTGACCCCCGGTCGTCGAGTCGCGAAATGCTTATTTCTCATTCTGTCGTCGTATAATCCGCCGAAAACGCGGCTCGCACGGAGCGAGAGCCTGCTATTCAGCGCGGCGAGGCGAAGCAGCGTTTTATATCGCGCGCGCCTGAAACGAGTCGCGCTTAGAGTCTCTCCGTTCCTCTCCTCGCCGGTAAGATCGTTTTTCTGCTCTGTTAAGCGCGTGGTTTCGCGAACCGCGTTCCAGGTTTCCGAGTGTCGAATAGGTCGTGGGACCGAGGTCGTTGTTTCGGGTGCTTTCGACGCGCCGGTTTGCCGAATTTCGCGAAACTCTGTGCCGTAAATCGCGCCGATCTTAACGATACGGAGAGAGTAAAAATCGATAGACCGCCGAGCGGTAAATAGTTCGTTTCCGAGCAATAAATAGACACCGAAGGCGCGGTCAGTTCCGGCAAAATTGTGTGAGAAAATCCGCGACCGCGAGGCTCGCGTTATCTCGGGTGGCGTTCTAAACGAGGCCGACGTTTCCTTTCGACCGGTCGATCGCGTCCGACCGATCCCTCGGCGACCTTCGCCGTTCGCGACGGAAACCGCGAAATCCGCGACCTTGCTCGCAGCGAAAAGAACGGCTGGTCTCTGCTGCCCTTTCATCCCAGCCGCCTCCTGGAGATACGCATCAACGCGGTGCGACAGCGACACGGGTAATCCTGTCACGCGCTGGATATATATACGAGATGCCCGATTTCCGGAATACGGACAATCCATTTCCGCGTGTTTAATTCCCATTCGAGAGCAGCTTTACGCGCCTTCAACGCCGCGCTAATCCCCCCTCGAACACGCGGCTACGTTTATTATGGGCTGGTTTTATGGGGTCGGCCCGAGTACCTGGATCCTGCCAAGGCTGGTGATCAACGTCGCCCGTTTGCTTTTCTTATGGCGTGCCCACCGTCAGGCGACCAAGTGCCTCGTGAAAGGAGTCCGGGCTCTTCGTAAATTTGCTACCGAATGTAATTGCCGGCTACCCGAATAGCTTCATTTCCCGGTGCACGCTTACCACCGGCTCGAAAGGCTTCCGAAGCTTAATAAGTCGAACGTTTAATTTCCTCCGAACGAGGCGCGGTTATTGTCTCGGAGAAAAATCGGTTTGATTTACCGCCGCACCGGTGACACAACCTCGCCGTGGAAACGGGCCCCCGCGTTTGGTTAAGTAGCCAAAAAATACCGCACAGCGCCACCTTGAGCAGCTAATTACGCTTGCGTTATTATCCGTGAGGAAAAACGCGTCGTACGATCTCGAAAAGTCTTAACCCGCTCGTTAAATGGATCCCGGAGCGCACGTCTGGCGTATGCAAAAATGGGAAGGAAATAAATAAAATTTCACGTCTTCGGGAAAATTGCGCAATTTAGCCAAATGGCAATAAGAAGTGTCTCCTCGAAGTTTTTTCCACGAAATCTTCGAAATTTCCGATCATTTCTCGAGCTGTCCAAGGGGAGAGGAACGAGTTTATCGCGACAGAAACACGACTGTCGACGCGTCGCATAATTAAATTAAAACGATCGCTGTTGGAGACGCTGCTCAGGGGCCCGATCAGGTTCTTCCTCCCCGCGAGCCATCGAGATAACTCCGAAGCAGACAGGATATTTCATCGCGTGGTTCTTGGCACAGCGAGGCATTATCTAACCCGAAGCAATCTCGGGCTTCTTTCGTGTAATTTCTCCGGCCCATCGACAAGGTCGGCTTTCCTGTTATCCCTTTCGTTTCACCTGTAACCCTGAGCCCCCACCAGGCTCGTCGCGTATCCTGAAAGTCGCGAACCTCCTCTTTGTGCTTTGCACAACAACCCCGGACAACAGCCACCGTCTGCAAACCGGAAAAATGTCTAATTGCAACTCGTGTACATGCGACTCTGTCTACGGGCGTAGCCACGACTCGGCTTCGCGTTTCCCTTTCTCTCCCTTTCTCTCTCTCTCTCTCTCTCATTTCCGATCGCGACCGCCTCCCTGGCTCGAGCAGAAGGAAACGGAGATAGCTATAACGAATTTATATGCACGCCGCGTTTATATACGGACATACGAGCAAACCTGTCCGGGGGGACGATAAGCCACGCATGCGTTGTGTGTGGTTTTCCGTTTTTTTCTCTCCTTTTTTCTTCCTTTTTATTCCTTCCTTTCCTTTTTCACCCGTCCACTCACCCTCCCGCGAGCGAGCGACTCGTTCATCCGGCCGGATATTCAATTCGCAAGGTTAGTCGCACCGCTGCGAGCCAGCCCCGAATGGGATGCTGAAATATCGTTCACGTGGTGTCCTACAATTAATTACGAATTTGCGCGACGCAACCGCCCCGGGCTTCTTCCGGCTGTTTTACATCGCGTCCGCGTGTAGGAGTTTTATGGCAAGGCAGATTTAATTTACGAAATGACGGTTGCAAACAGCCGAGGTTCCCGGCTGCACAGTCAGTCTCGTTTAATTCCGCTTGCAAATACGAGGAATTCCGTGTTTCTGGTATCAGAGTTATTTCTCTTTTTCGAAAAGGTGAGATTGTAGGCTGAACGAGGCTGTCGGACTCGTTTAACCCTCTGTGTTCGCGTCTTATTCTATTATTCGCAAATTTTGTTCTTAAATATGGGATAAAGTAGAGGACTCTAAGAAAATTAATTTGAAGTTCTCGAAGATTTGTCTCAGCGTCTTATTATAACCCTTTGTGCTCGCGTCTCACTCTATTATTCGCAAATTTTGTTCGTAAATATGGGATAAAGTAGCGGATTCTAAGAAAACTAATTTCAAGCTTTCGAAGATTTGTCTCTGGGACTTATTATAACCCTTTGTGCTCTTGTCTCACACGATTATTCGCCAATTTGGTTCGCAAATATGAGATAAAGTAGAGGATTCTAAGAAAATTAATTTCAAGCTCTCGAAGATTTGTCTCCGCGCCTTATTGTAAGACCGTTTCGCAATGTAATCCTCGATACGATCCATCGGAACAGAAATGTCGCTCGGATCGAACCTTTGCCGCGTTTATCGAATTAAAATTGCAGTCCTCGAGGCGGCTGAAAACATAATCCCGGATCGTGACTCGGCGTTACGAGGCAAGGGTTAATTCGTTTGCGCATACGTGGAACTCGAAGTTCGGAGCGTGATCGGGCCTCTTCCTTTCTCTCCGAGACGTGCGCACACCTGGAATAGGAAGAATCGTAATTCCCGTGGAATTTTCATCTCGACGATGCGCGCGATATGCAGGTACGAAAGTTACGATCGCCGTGAGTCACTGGCAGTTCGGAAAACCTGTCCCCGAGAGGATTCGCCATCCTGAACGGCTTCCCCGTAATTCCCGGCCGGTAAACAAACGTCAGCAAGGACTCTCGACGTAAGAGCTCGGAAGTCGTTCTGCGATTCCTCGACGCGAGTGTTAGGCTGTATCGAAAAAATTGCCGCGAGAACAACGGCTCAATTAACCAGCAGAATAGCCGAAAGCCATTAACGCCGGGGCAAAAATGGCCGGTGAAAAATGGCAAGGCCGGTGCATCCGTGCAATAAAACGCTGCTGCCTTCGATCCGTTCTCTTTCTCGTCCGATGTATCATGTCCGATTACCCGAGCCGATCGCGCGAGCGTTTGAAATATCGTTGGTCCGATAAAAGGGCATTAAGAAAAAACGCTCGAGCGGGGAAAAAAGGGGGAATTAAGAGGAAGAAAAAAGCGGCGAAGTCGGATGCACTCGCGTTCTTTTCTGTCCGCGGCCGCTCGCCGTTCGCCGCGAGTTAATCGCTCACCTCCGGATGAAGTCGTTTTTTCCGTCGCGCGTCGACGAATTACATTTTCATTTATTCCGTGATGCGTCACGCGGCACGAGACGAGAGCCACCGGCACGATGCTGCGATCCCGACGTGTGCACGCACGCTCGTTCCGCGCCGATTTATTATCTCGCCTGGCCAGCAGTACCGGTTACTCACCGCCGCGACCCGGAACTCCGCGTTATAATTATACGCGTTATTGTATTATCTACGAAGACACGGGGGACACGTCTTGTCGCCTGTTCCCCTTATCGCTCTGGAAGATAAGAGAGCCGGCGGTGATCCGCGCCGGGGCACAAATCACGCTTATCGCCGCGCGAGCACGTCGTCAGCCGGGTAATCAAAGGCTGCGGATGAGGAACACTCGGGTGCACCAACTACCGGTTCTAACCTCTCCTTCAGTCCCGAACTTCGGCTCTCGAATGATTCGAGACAGCCCTCGTCGCCTTTCCGCTCTTTTCCTTCCGCGTTTCCTCGCTAATCGCACTAATATCGAGGAGCTGCCTTTCCTCTCTTCGAATCCGGTAATTCGCGTAATTGGAGTAATTCTAGGGAACGGTGTAAATCGCGTAGATGGAGTCGTGGAATCAAGCAGAGATAGATGACGGACAGATTACGCGGAGCATTTAAGCGAAATTCCCCTCGCGTCGCGCTCCATCATCCTTATGAAGATATTACGATGTCGATCAGTCTGCTTGCCGACTGGAAACGTGCTGCTCAAGAGTCCGGACCCGAGCGGAATATTAACAGGCCCGCATCCGCGAGAGGAAACTCGGAGGATTTGACGGGCTAACGCCGATATCGCCGCTTGGCTCCGCGTCGCACGAGGAAATGGCCGATAGCTTTCCATCGGCTCGGTTACGCAACGGCAATTCACGGACGCTATTCGCGTTTTTTATTCCGGAAACCAGGAATATATATCTTTTTTTTCACCGAGGTTACGCAAAGGATCCGTATCGCGCGGAAGTGACACATCTGGAAGGAGGGAAGTTACAGAGACGCGTGGCCGGAAGTTAGGGTTAAACGCGGACTTGGACGCTGTGTCGGGAGTGAAATTCCATCGTGGCCGGAGATTTACGTACGACCCGAACTAGGAAGCGTAGTAACGAGGCAAGGTTGCGAGCAGATGTAGTTAGATAACTGTAACGAATGCCGCCGCGCGCCTCGCCTAGGAATATTTATTATTCGCCGGCGCGAGGAATAGCCTAACCGCGCGGAGAAAGGTTAATTCGTTTCATAATGCCGGATCGATCGGTTCCATCGATAGTGCTTAATGCGACGACTGCCCTCGATTGTCTCGTGCCGGCGTGATATATCGTTTCGCCGGCTGAGGTATTAAACGCGACTTGTTCCTTTTTACGAGTCGCGTCGAAATCTTGGTCCCCTGATACCGGTGGTTTCGGTAATTAACGATTCGATTCTCTCCTCAAACCTTAAACAGCGCTCGAGCAAAGGCTTTCGAGAGCTCGGTGTAAAAGTCACCCCGTTAACTCCGAGGCCGCTTCCAAGTGCAATCCCGATTTCAACGCGTATACCCGAGTCGACCCTGGAACGACCTTGGACAATTTCTACGAAGGCCGTCGGAAAGCTTCTCGCGATTCTATTCGTCTCCGGTTTATTGCCAGCGGGGCGAAAATTCCCGGACACCCCGTACGTCGTAAATACTCTGTTCGTTCCTTTTCCATTTATCACCTGCGAGAGTCGTCGCGCGAAACGACGCGGTGATTCGACGTCCTAAACCACGGGCGCAGGATCGCGGCGACCTTCTCGGCTGGTTTGGTGGCCGTGAGAGGAAACGTCACCGGCGCGGGGCACACGTCAGCGCGCGAAACGCAGGTGAATATGTAATCCGGCTAACAGGTGCAACGCGTGTCATTCGGTGTTATCATATCTGTCCCGGCATTCCGGCTTTCCCGTCGATCCTCGCTAAAAACCAGTTGCAATCAAGACTTCTGCCGCCAATTAGCCTGCCTGTCCCCCCTCGGGCCCCGTCCGCGCGCGGTCACCCGATTCATTTATCCCTCGCGTAAAAGCACGCGCAGATCGATGACACTTTCGATAGCAACTGCCCGCGCGTACACGAACACGCGAGTCCAGGCGAGTGGCAGCGAGTTGGTAATTCTTCCCAGAAACTCAGCCGCTACCGATCGCTCCGCGATGACCTCAGACACTCGACCAACGGTGCTCCACTTCGTCCACCCGTGGACCACATCCGCGTGGTAATCGCGTAACGCGTCCGCGTCGTGAATACGTTTAAACTTCACGGCGAAAAAAAACGAAATTGATAACTCCCGATTACGCAACAACCAACTTAGTAGCCCATTACGCGCAACCGGTAATTCTCTCGGAGATGACTAACTAACTGGCAGTGAAAGCGCCATTACGCCGGAGGTTCTCTGTTTACCGAGTCGTCGACGACAGTCGGAATTCTCTCGCGAGAGAATTCCTCGGCTTTTCGCGAAACGGAAGCCATAGGATCGCGAGGCGGGTCCGGTGGATCCTTGTTGGTCCTAAGGTGGATCTCGAAGGACGCAGGGCTGTCCGGTGACGATTTAACGCCACGGTCGTTGCACCTGGCTGACTCACACGCCCTCCGTCGAAATAAAACGAATTTTCGCGAGTAGAAGAGACACGTTAAAAGGTGTTCTTCCACTTCGGACGCGGTGCGCACCGTCTTTGTTCGGCTCGGGAACACGTCGCGCGCGTGACTGAGAACCATTACAATTTTAAGCCTTTAATCGATACTTAATTGCAACCGGCGATCCCAGATTGCCTCTCGGTACCGGCCTCCGGCGAAACGTGTTTCTCCTCGATCCGGTGATCACCGGGCTCATTGTGCGCGCGCATAAATTGGAAAGTGTTGTACGCGGGGATTTTTTCCTTGTCTCCGCGGCGTTTCGCATGCGATATGGATATTAGGGCTTGTTACCTCGCCCGATCGGTGTATTAATATTTGGCGATAAACGCGTGATTTATCGCGTGGCAAAAGCGGCGCCGGGTGAGCGTCGGTATTGACGCGCTGAAGAATTCGCCTTGAGTGGTCGCTGCGCGTCGAAAGCGGGTTCACCGAGTTCAAGTTTAAAAGACTGGACTGCGGATTATCATCGCGCGTGTCTTTAATTCCGATTAATCCGGGAAAGATAATTCGAGCTCGTGTAATTTATGTCCTGGCCGCCGTTGAAACGCTACCAGTCTTGCCATTCCTCCGGATCTCATTTGACCGCGAACGGAGGACGAGATGATCGTCTATATCGAAGCAACGTCTAATCGAGAGTTTGCTTACCCCCGTTCCCGCCGCGTAAATTGCGATACGTGTTTGCGAATATTCGCGCTCCACTTTCGCGCGGAAACCGTTCATTAGCCTGACGTTTGAGAGGCCGAGTTAGGTGGATCCCAATTTCTCTGCCAAACTACCGGGTTTCCGATTTAAAACACGCCAGAGCTGACTCGATTGAACAGTCCGCATCGTTTCCGCGTTATATTCATTATCGCGTTTCTAACGTTCCTCTCGAGGCCCAGCGTGGCAGGACTGGTTTTGCCGTCTCTGTATCTCGGTATCTCGAGATCTAGGCTGATAGATAACCCGGTGTAACACAAAGCCCGATATCTGGACTTTCGTTGAAACCGAAGGTGCTGGTTGCTATACAGAAGAAAGCAAAGGCAGTTGGTTTAAAGAGATCGAAGTTAATGGAAAGCAAAGTCGTATCGCAGATATGTTTACGCGAGTGGTTACTTTTAAGCGGCTAATTCGTTCTCGAGATAAAGCCTGTTTATGATTACGGGACCTCTGAATTTTCACGGTGCCTGGTAACGAGCTGTCCAGACTGGTCTATCAAGTTGCCATTCCGATTTCGCCAGAAATATTCCGCGCAAATGCCCATCAATTCCGGCACAACAGCTAAATCGCTCGAACGAATGTGCCTCGGATTCGCGAGTCCGCCTTTATTTAACGCTTAGCTCATCCGTCATGAGCAATCGAGACGGTTTCGCGTATCCTTAACGACGGTTCTGCGATAATATCGGACGCGTAACGATCATTTTTGGACGGTTCCATGAACAGGGTATGACGCCTGGCGGGAATAATCCCGTAATTCAGTGCGTTAACGACGTACTATTAACGATAAAGAAGCGACGTGCGTCTCGCGGCGCTGCATGACGCGGCCGGTGAAAAAACTGCGGTGGTTGTTGAAAAACTACATAGAGTTTCTCGATTGCCCAACCACTGACACAAATGACTGCGTACAACAAGGCATGCAGAAATCATAGGCGTTTCTCCGACGCGGCCTCGATCGTCCGCGTTCCTCTCTTCCTCTTCGCCTTCTTTTCCCTTTTTTTTTTCTCGCGTTAGCGCCGTTCCGAATTTCGCAGACGGCACTAGGAAGAGGAGAACGAGCAGAGGACGACGGTCGGTGAACGGGCGAGCCTGCGTTAATTACCGCCTTCCAGGCTTAACTAAACGAGCGGATCTTAGAATATCAATTACCGGTGCACAATAATCGCTGACGCAACGGGGATCGCACGGTGACGCAAAGCTGGTAATTACGGAGCGTCTAATAGCGTCTGGTAGCGTTAGCGTATCGTTTTTGGCCTGATTTCGAGCCGCTGAATCTCGCCGCGCGCCGGCTGATTTATCGCCGATGAAAGGATTACGATTGTCCGGATTGAAAGACGCTAAGGCGATGGCAATTTTGTCAGCGGCTTCGTAACGAACGACTATTGTTAGCTCGGGATACTTCAACCCTCCGAATGCAATCGTCGGCGTACGAGTGGATTAATAGTCGCAGAGAATAGCGTCGTGACGATTTAGAATTGGAGTTTTCAGCGGTTAAACACAAGACTCGTCTTCGCTGTGGACTTTGCCACTCGAGGATGGAAGAATCTGCCTCGGCAGTGTGCAGAGCGTTATGTAAAAGTGTCAAATAGTTTCTAAACTCTCTTCTAAAACTCTCGTAGGCAGTCCCTCTCGTCGTCTTTTAAACATTCGCGTGTTTTTTCCGTTTCTCAATGTAAATTCTGCTGGAGAAAGAATTACGCGTGTAATTGACTATGTTGGCGGAGATATATTTTCGGGCATAACCTGTTAGAAATGGAAAGTTGTTGGGTATATAATCTTCGGATTTTCTAAGTGTTTCTTCGGGTAATTCCGACCGAGTTGATTGAAAGGCTCTTAAGAGGCAGCTGTACACCGGCTCCGTTGCCTTGATATATTAGCTATTGCTACGTTGTATACTGTTTCGAGGACGGCAGGTGTTTAGAAAACTATCGACCGTAGTAGACGTTCAAAACCTACTGCTATCGAGGCACCGCTGTGTATTAAAAATATTTTCCAAACTAAACTTTTCCCCGAAGTTAAACTTTCCCCTAGTTATTCCACGCATGGAAAATGTGGTTTTCCAATGGATCGCGTCACCGATCGAGTCACCGATCCATGGTCGATCGTACTCGCGATAATCCCCACCAGATCGAAATCGGGTATCGTTCCGGAGGCTCGTCGGGCCGGACCGATCGCTGGCACGTTAGCGGACAGAAATCCGGTACCACGGGACGAATAGCTTGCGCGTTACGAGCGGTTGGTTCACGCTGGATGGGCAGCAGTTGGGACGGGTTGGAAGCCGAAGGCGAACCGCTCGACCTACGAAAAGCACGAGCACAACGACGAAAAGTGAAAGGTTCGAAGGCAGCGACCGCGAAGAGGGGAACGTGGTGCCACCCGTGGAAGCTCCCCGACCTATCATAACGCCTCGGCGACGCGTATAGACGCGAAATTCACCGCGTTACACGCGCCGCGGGTCCGCACCGCTAAAAATACTTTACGACGTCCCTATGGTATTCTCCGGGAAATCTACAGCCGGCACGTACCGCCAGGAGAAGTGGTTTCGCGGAATCCCCGCAAGGTGACCCGATGCAGCGCGTCGTTGACCTTCGAGGAAACGAGAAGACGGATCCTGGAACGCGGAGAGACCGCCTCGTTACCGCTGGACTGCGCGGCGTCCGCTTTCGACCGACCGACGACCTTCGATCGTGACTGTGACCGTCGCGGTGCATCCATCCTCCCGTGACAAAGAGCTAATCGCCATTCACGTCGCTGCAACGGCTCATCCCCCTGCCGGGAAACCCTCCGAACGGGTTTCGAGATCCTCGCACAGGCCGGTCCAACCTTCTCGATCTTTCGACCCTCGACGCTCGTGACCATGACCTTGGCGCCGGTCTCCGGCGCGATATGGTTTCCACGAAACGCGGTGGTATTTACAGGAATCGCGCGATTCGTCACGATCGCGGTGAACGCTTTGAGGCGTCGCGACAAACCGGTCGGGGACGGTTGATGGAACGTTGCTCGTTCATCCTCTGACGGTGGCATTTAGTTATCCTCTGGGGAACTCTCTGCCGGGGATGACTTTGTCCCGGACTCGAGCTTTGATGTATCATTCGAGGAACCGGGGGAAAAAATGGCCGGTCCAGATCGTTGATCCGGTTTGACGTGCTACGGATTCCTTTGGTCGCGTTGCTTTTGGTCCGCGTGCTACGTCAGAGCTAGGGTTTCCTTCTCGCCTGGGTCCGCTGCCTGTCGCGGGTATTTGCATACCGGTACCCATCGATCTTCCAGCTTTTAGGAAAACCAGCTTTACCCGCCAGCGACATTAATCTCCACCCGCGACGGTGTGAACGAGACGCGACCAACGAGTGACCGAGCTACCTAATGATCGCGATCAGTTCCTCGTAATGACGGTTATAACTCTGCGTCCCGACGGTCTAACCACGTCCGGTTTCGCGATTTCGACCGGCTACCGCTGACCGTGGTTGCGATTTAACGTAAGAAAGCCCCGCGGAAATCATACCGACCCTTCCGACCTCTCTCGTATCGTCGTCCAAGGTCTCGTCCTTAATTTTTCGGTTACTCGCGTCAGCGATTGAACGCGATCTCGAGTGAAAATTGCGTCAACGAAACGACGCATTATCCCCCAATGGTTCTTTTGCATCGTTCAGCGAAGATAAATGAGCAGCGCGAACATTCTTCTGTACGACTTTCCGACGATTTCCGATGCTCGCTCGTATCGCGATGAAAATCAGAATCGTCGGTGTAACTCTGTTTTCCTACGTGCAACGTATCCGAGGCTCGGCTGGTAAATAATCACCGTGAAACGACCTAACCGCATTTCTCCCCGCATCGCGCTGCAATCCTCGCCGCGTTATCGTAAACCGGCGATTTTTCATCCGGCGAAAAGTCGATAATAAATCTCCGGTTCGCGTGAGAGCTCGCGGACGCGTTTAATGAATCGATCCCGATGAAACCGTCTCCGGCTCGCGTTCTGCCTGGAATTAACGCGTGCTCCAGTAACGAAATGGCATCGAATCTCCGGATACCGATGCAATCGGCGGCATTAAGACGTTGCCGCGGGATTAACGCGTGAAAAATCGGCGAACCGGTCGTTCCGCCGCGCCTTCGGCCCATTAAGCTCTCCGGCTGGCCGTTAGAAGAGGTATCGCCGGCGATATTTGTCGTGTCTCGTCGCGATTTGCGTAAGAATCGCGTTCCTCGCGATTCCTGCTGGCGCAATCACGGCAATAAACCGTGGAATGCCGGTGATTTTCATCGGAGAAACCGGAGACAAGGTCCCCGTTTCCATCCCGCGATTCGATGCCAAGACCGATGTTCTAGTTCGAGCACCAGCGTCGATTGGAAGCTGCTCCTAGTTAATTACCCGAAGATTCATGCGAGTATCCCCTGACAGAAGTATTCCCTGATCGTTATGCCTGTCGTTAAAACGCGGTAAAATGACTGGTGCCGCAGAAGCAATAACGAAGTACGCGTTTCTTTACACACGGCATCTCCGCAACATCGGAGTTACCACATCGGTGTCGATATGGAAGCCCATCGTGGGTGCAGGGGATATTTGTCCAGCGAAGGAGCGTTTTAACGCGCGTTGTTCGAGCACGAG
The DNA here is from genome assembly GCA_002201625.1 of Euglossa dilemma. NCBI lineage: Eukaryota > Metazoa > Arthropoda > Insecta > Hymenoptera > Apidae > Euglossa > Euglossa dilemma. Next base: position 1,162,434 of record NIJG01000134.1, on the reverse strand, counting down.
AATCGGGAACATGATCCAATTACGTGTCTAATAAACCGCGCTTAACGATCCTCGTCACGACGCCGGCCATGGCGTGGCCCTGAATCACGATGGCACCTCGGCATCGAACAGTGCCGATCTCCGGGGCAATTAATGCTTCCCCGATGACCAATTTACCGATGACGAGACTCGTTCGCTCTGTTCACGATCGGTTTCCTTGTGATTAACGAGCTGTAATTACGCGTCTTCCGTTCGCTCGTGTCATCCGTGGCCCGTCGACCGTAGCGATCTTGAAAAGCGGGGAAAAGCAGCCGGGGGAAAATGAACTGGAAATTTTCCAGCGGATATTTCGAAACGATCGAGGCGAGAAGCGAAGGGATACTGGTCGCTGTCGAGTTACATTGGAAACGGATTTTCCGCGGACGCGGAATTTGCATACAGCCCGACGGCCGTCGTCGGTGAGAGGGTTTCGGCTCGAGGCGAATCGTTTCGACGCGGAGAAGGCGACGAGATCAAACGGTAATCCCCTTCCCTTCCTAAATTTATGCGCGATTACGTTTACACGCTCTTCCTCGTTTAGATCGAAGGACGATGCTTCCAGACCGATTTCCACGGCCTAACGAAGCGTCTCGACGCGCGTGGGTGTATTAGACGCGGCGGATTAAACATGGCGAAACGCGCGTTTTACCGTCGTCCAAGCAACCGCGGAAAATCGTTAGGATATTGCTCGTCTGCCGGCGAAAATCCGCGTAGGCGGTGCGAATGGTTTGTCGTGGTCGTGCGTTGCCTAATTGACCGAGGTAAATAGCATTTTCTCCTTTCTTGTTCCTGTCGAAGGTATCGCCGTGCCGAACAGGCAGCCGACACGCTTTATTAAAGGAAACACGATGTTGCGTAGCGAAACGTAGGAAGGATCAGGTGTATTCCTGCGAATGCAATCACCGATCTTCCAATTAATTGCCTGGAACGATCTCCGCAGGAAATGTTAGCTCGATAAGAGGAAATTACGCCGAGAAGCGATATCTTTCTTTCGCTTTAAACGCCGCGTAAATGTATCCGCGAGTAATACGCGCAGCTTTCGCGGCTTTTTAAGTATTCACTGAATGTTCGAATAAAATTACACGCGCGTTTGACGCGCGTGAAAGATATCGGTAAACGCCTTCTGGCTATGCCAGCGTAGCCCCGTCTACGTCACCGAGCCAGCCATCATTTGTCAGTATTTCTGTTAAAGCTTAACGACACCCGTATCGAAGGACCTTCGAAGAATTTTATTTTTCAACCATCGCCGCGGACTAAGTGCACTTTACTGTCGCGTAACTCGCAATGGAACACGGATGCAGACCGTCCTTTCGAGTGCAGCGAATATCGCGATCGCGCTGTAAACCAGGCACGAAGGTCGCTGCGGTTTCGATGGGCAACGATTAGGCGTGTTAGATCGAAGAGACGGCGCGACGTAACAAGGAAGCGACGGCGTTCGGAAAAAAAGGACTGAAGAAAAATCGCTAGAGAGGCACCTGACGTAAGCTCTCGTAAGAAAACGGGCGAAGATCGAGCAGACGAGTTGTCTTCCTCGAGATCATTTTTCATACGCCCACGACGCATTGTCGTTCGACGTGTCGGACGAGTCAGCCGACACGGAACTCTGTTCGCGGTCGATTTACAGCCGAAGGAAAACAGACTCGAAGTCCGAACGCGAACGAGAGTTTCTACTTACGTTTCCTGGTAAAAATCGGACTCGACGACGAAATCTCTCCGTTAAACGCTCGTAACGTAATATCCAGCGACGACCCGAGGGAAGAGGATCCTTCGGAAACGGCAAGGATCGCGAGAGGATTAAGGCCGAGCAGCGATAGGATCGCTGGAACATTCCCGCGATTTACCGCACCTGCCTCGCGTTCACCCTCTCTCATTACGATTTCATGAAAAATCCCGTTCCGTGTCCCCCGCGTGGCTCTGTAAAAACATGATCGAAAAGGAAAAAGCGGCTCGATCGGGCCCCGATCGACCGACCAGCGCAGCCTTGAGCCTCGAGGAGGAGACTCGAGGTGGGAAAAGGAAGATCGAGAAGAGGCATGGCCGTAGGCGGGAAGAGGAAGATCGAGTGAAGAGGCAGACTCGCCCACGATCGCTAACGCGAAAACCGTTCCGCGACTTGTCTTCCGCTCGCGGCTAATTAATTCAGCTTCTGCCGTTCGGTCCTTGGCACACAGACTAGCCGCGCGAGCTTGTGAATACCTGGCCGAACCGGAATGCCGATTTTTCGCAGTTTCAAACGCGTGCAAGGGCAAGGCTTTTTTGCCCGGTGTTCCCCGACGTGAGAGCGGGCTGGGCCGTGGCAGAGGTCCGTGTTCCCTCCGACTGGTCGCTAAACAAAGGAGAACCGGACGAGACCAGCCCCGAGGAGTGAGAGCCTCCTCTTCCACTCGAGGACGAAGGTAAACGCACCTCCCGGTCCCGACGCGTCAGCCGAACGCCGATAACGGATGCAGCGCCGCTGCAACAGGTGGACCGGACACAAAGGCGGACCACGAAGGCTGCCAATTCCCTCTCCGCAGGGAGAAAATCGTAATTGCGTTTTATAAATAGCGGCCCGGTGACTGTTGGTACGCGTTGTCCCTGTGGCTGCTTCCATAGGCTCGCTGGAGGGATATTCCAACGACTGTTTATCACGGAATCCACAGTTTCGACATCCTGGTCCTGACGACACCGATCCACGAGGCAGACGTATCGATTTCGCACATTTTTTTCCTTGCGACCGATAAGCTTGTTTTTCTTGGTTCATTCGAGACGGAAGTAGAAGGAATAAGTAGGGTCTGCGGACAGACGATGACAGGTAGAAATTGGGTATAGAAACGATGGATTCTGCTCGAGGATGTTTACCTGGAAAAGGTTCGTAGGTTGTTTCAGTGGAGGAAGTAAACGATATCCGTAGGGTTGAAATGGTAGTTCTGAATAACGGAAGAAGCAAGATGCAAAGAGACGGAGTTACTTAGAATTAATTTAACATCGAAATGGTAAATTCTTATCGCAGGATAATTGAATCTCTGGCTAATCTGCATGAAGCAGGAACGCACTCGCGTTAAAACCCTCGGGAACGGGTCTCATTGTAGTCCTTCTCTGGTTAATTAAATCTTTCAGCGTGACTAAGTGCGCGGACTACCTACTACCGCGTTTCAATTATCTGATTGATACGAAGTCCTTAGTATGCTCGCCTTCGGACATTATTTAATTGACTCGTCACTTAATGCGTTCTCTCTCTCCCTGCAATCTTCGTGTTCAGCCGGAAAGCACGCATCGAACCAGCCCCGGCATTGCCTTAAATCAATTATATGCGCCGCTTACACAGCCATAACTCATTGCACGGCCTTAATCTCAAAATACAAGATCAGGAAAAGTAATAAACGATCGCCGCTCCGTAATGGCCGACCTTGGTACCCGATCTGGATCATTCGCGTTCCGCGCATTCTCGAAACTTCACTGGCCAAGTCGAGCAGCGTGATGGATTTTGGCTTCTTATCCGCCACGCGAGCGCCACTTTGTTAATCCGGCATGCTGCTTAATCGGGATTCGCCGGTATAAATTGCCTCGCAAGACAGATAGGGATCCGTCGAACTCGTGACTGCCCAATTACCGTCAAACCCGGAATCCTTTTAATTTTATGACAAATTGGGGGAACCGTGACTCCAAGGGTTTCTCGGTTCCCAAGTTCCATTAAATTCTTTTCTCAACAGAGATTATTTATATCAACGGCCATTTCGGTGACACGTAACGCGTTAAACCCTCGTAAATTTCCATAAAATGGTACGCAGGCGAGTGGAAAGGACAGAAACGCGTGGAAGCATTCGATTCTCGTGTACTGACAAAGAACTGGGTCTCCCCAGTGGAGCTTCTTTGGTCGCGAGGTCGGCCTTCGGGGCCCAACGGAAGATCTAAACGACCCGTCACAAACTTCGCGTCCTTTTGCCTCGTTCTCCAATTAAACCTGTCGTATCGTTCCTACGAAGCATTATGCTCCAGATCATCGGCATCTTTTCAAGATCTTTGAATCGTCGCGCGGTTGACGGTCGCGTGGGCGATCCTCGCGGCGTAAGGTCGGAAAGTCTTGGTTGGAGGGCTGGTTCTGGTCCGTTAATTGAGCGGAGTGACACGCGCGACCCGGCTTTATTGCCGACGACCGGCGACAATAATCGTTCGCCACTTGCCCCCAGGGGCGAGGACGCCACCTCGAAAGGAGGTTAATCGGAGGAAAGTGGCCCGCAGAAGCGGCTTTCCGCTCACCCACGACTCTGCTCGCGTTCTCGCGCCGGCCGTGTCCTCTCCGACGATGATTCTCGATGGTATCGTGATCCATTCCGCGCCACCGGTGCAATTAAAGGCGGATTTATACCGTAGACCAGACCATTCGCGGGGCCTTCCCGGGGCCCCGAGAGGTCCGCGCGAGGCTTCGTCGCGCAACCAGGCGGTCGTTTTTCTCCTCGGCCCCTGCGCGAACCAAATCGAGACGACAGCGTCGCGGCGGCGATAAATTAGCGCGATACACGGAGGCTCGGTTATTTTCCAAAAACCGTTCGCGCGCGTAATCGTTGTTTCAACGTGATCCTCGCAGCGAGAAGCCTCGATTAACGCGTTTAACGGCGGGGCCCTGGCCGGGGCTTAAATCATATTCCCTCGTGAAATCGTTCTTTATGGCTGCTCGTTGTTTGTTTATCGCGGTTTGCACTTAAACACGGTTTGTTACCGCGACTGGTTAACGCCGAGGGGAGGATCGGTCGAAACGGCCGACGTTTTCTCTCCGGAACGACCGGGCCGCGTCATCGTTATACATAGGCGTGGCCGTACACTCGAATTATCCCGCGACACGACCTCGCGCCATCCACACAACCGTAAAATCACTCTCTGTTTAATCCCCGTTTTTATTAGCCGCCCGCTAGTCCACTTTGATTAACTCTCGCGTTTACAGTCCTGTCACCGTGGCGGATCGAGGAATTCGGAACGGATCGATCCGTGGTTCTTGCCTTTAGGTCGATATTGCGCCTCGTCGTAAACGGTCGGCGATCCACGCTTCGTGTTCGTTAATTATTCCCGTTGTCACGGATCACAGGCGGATTTTTAACCTTCGCCAATTTCAATTATCTTCGAACCGACTGGTAATCACGCACGCTGCGCCCACCGTTTCGGTAATTATCGTCTCTACGAATTTTCGTCTCGATTTTTTCCACTCTTACGATCATCCGTGTATTCGAGAGCCGCATTCCAGCCCTGACGTAACGAACGCCCGATTTGTATAATTTTAAACGCGACCGTGGACCCGGCTTTTTCCTACGTGTTATTTTCATCGGGTACCAACCGCGTTCCTGGCCCGTTACGTCGCCTCGGGGAAATCCTCGCGACGTCTCGGGATTCTGTCTGCTTTCAGAAATTCGTATAGTTCACAATCGCTTAGTAAACAACTCGCTTTAGGAAATATTTCTCACGCGTAAGCGTATTCGAAAGGACAAGAGCCGATTGCCGGTTCGATTGAATCTTTACTAAGAAAAAGAGGTTGACGATTGAGTAAACACGCGTTCAGTGTACGATCTACGTTAATGATATTATGTTATCGAGCGGTTATCGAAGAGAATCGGTTAAAATCGTTGTTCGACGCGCGTCTTCGCGTTGATGAAACACACCTATCGCTTCTGCGTTAACCCAATTCCTCGCTGCGTAACGCTGGCAACGTTACCTTCGTCTGCGAGTGAAAAGGTTATTTGAGAAGCGTCTCGTGTTCGCTTTCTTGGCAAATCGAGTTAAGCGCCAGATTTTTACTCCAGCATTTATTTACAAGTCGGCTTCGATCTTTCGCGAGTCTTGCGAAGAACTCGAAAATTTGAAATACTAACTAAATACTAAATATCGAATACTAACCGATTTCACAGCTATTCTTTACCGAAACCTGTGCGACCTCGCGAACGACTCTCGCGTACCCCATCCGAGGCAATTAATCTTCGTCAAACATTCGCGAACCCGATGAACATCCCTCGCTGCGAATATCCTCGCTCGACCTCTCGATCCTCCGCCAATCAGACCCCACCGGCCCTCGGTTCCACGACTACAATTACACGCAGCACGCGTTGTTCGACACGACCATGTTGGACCACCGTTATGTTCCCCGGGTGGATTGGGAAAGTCGAGCCGTGGATTCTAACGCTGTTCGCGCTGTCATCGTCCTCTGGCAGCGAACACGCGGAGAAGCGCGCTGCGTGGCAACGCGGAGCGACGCCGGAGCGACGCCGAAGCAGAGAGGATAGAGAAAGGGAAGAGGATGAACGAAGGCCGGGCCGAGAGACGGGTGGACGCGGTGGCATACCGTCGAAGGCTTCGTTGTTGCCCATCCCGGGATTACGTACCTTGGTCGTAGACCTTACTCGAGGCGAGCTGATGCTCGCGGCTGGTTGCATAACGGCCGAGGCTCATTGCCGCGACGATTCGCGGCAACGCGTCGAGAGGGTTCTCTTCGCGTGCATCCCACTTACACACCACGAAAGGTTACGGGGTTCGCCATGGATAATCTTATCTCTCGCAACCTCCATTTTGTCCGTAATCTTCCTCGCCACTTGAGACAAAATGGTGCCTCGGTTCCCTCGATTCGGACTTCGTTCGACCACCATTTCCGAGGCTTTAAACGGCACGAAACTTTCGTGCAATCTAAGTTGTAGTAGTAGTTGCTTTTGGAATCTTTTGAAACTCTTCCGATACCTCGCGCGAGGTTAGTAATCGATATTTCGGCGACTGACGAGGATCAAAAAGAAAGTGGAAAGTTATTTCTCTACGCTTTGTCGATTGTGTCGGCGATGCCGAATGAATTAGCCTCCGCGGAAACGTCGCGCAACTTTCACCGGTTGTCATCTCCCGAAATTATTCTATCCGAAGTCTCTCTCGAATCTCTGAGTACACGGTCGACGGATAAACAGATTGGTTGGGCCCGAACCGTTCGTAGCGGGTCTTCTTAACTGGTTGGTTTGATCAACGAGCTGACGTGGGATCATAATGACCCCGGCCTGCTGCGTTCCTAGTCGCGATTGCGTGACACAATGGATGGTGCACGGCGTTGCAACGAGAACAAAGCGACGGTCCCCTGGAAATAAGCGCGGAGAAAAGTGCGCTCGGCGGTTCGCCGCGCGGGACCGTGCGTACCGAGTGTGTTTGTCCGCGTGGCCGCGGGGCCCAGGACGGGAAGAAAGGTAAAAGCAAGGTAAAAGTGGCAGAAGAGGCGCGTTCCATCAACGACACCGTCGTCGCGACCTTTCGACGAGCCTCGAGAGCTCTGCGCCGAGTGCACGTTCTCGAGGAACGTGCTCGAGCAACGATGTTCGCTTAAATGGTACAATAATGCTAAATCGAGGTGGCAATGGGACCTCTTGCGAAAAGAGGGGTCAGAAGACGTCGAGGAGGTGTATTTGAAGATACGATGTTGTGCAAAACTAAACACGAATCTAGTTAGCACTATTCTATACGCGAGATATTTATGTTGTTTCGTTTTGGAATATATAAAAATTGAAATTTAAAAAATTATTCCATTATCCAGGAATTCTCACTAGAATAAATAGCTGATCTGATCCTGGAATGTCTCGAGAAATTTTTAAATACCGCGATCTTCGTCGAAACTTCGGATCGCGAAAGAAAATTCGACCAGGTTCGAAAATTTTACGCAAATTTGCGAAACGTGTAATTGTCAAGTTTTCGCTGTCAAGGTGAGACTAATGTTCACTCTAGTATCGCGGCGTTTATCGATATTACGAACTCGTAAATCATAGCAGCGGTAGCGTTATCGCGATCAATGGCACCGAAGCTCGTAATAATAATTCAAGTTTCCTTTACCCGCTTCGATCTTCGACGTTCGAATAATCCCGAGGCTTCGGTCAACACTCGACGATTTATTCCGCAAATCGAATCAGCGAAGACAAACCGGTGGGAAGATAGGATCGGCGACGACGCGCGTACGTTTCTCCCTCTCTTCCCGCGGGTTTCTTGCGAAATCCCAGTTTCCATCGTGGGGCAACAATTCAGGCGAGGGAGAAAGAGACGGAGGGAACTAAACCAGTCGCCATTAATTGGCCCGTTAGCCGTGGAACGTTGTACACACTTTGTGTTTCGCGGGAACGCTCTTATTACCTTCCTGATTTGCATTCGTCTCTTTTGTGCCTTTGGCGCGCGACCTAATCCAACCGGCTCGTAAATCTTGCGCAATCGTTACGAATTTTTACGAAACTCCTATCCTATGCTCTCTGTGCCGGTCGTAACGACGAATCCGTTTAATCAACGACGCAAAATCGGCGATCGTATCTTTACAACCGTCTATATCGCGCCTCCTGCCGTGTCTTCGCTCGAAATTTCGCGACAAGATGTTTTTATCGCTGTGAAACACGCTTAGGTGGTTGGAGAACAGGTGAAATGCAAAAGCGAACGGTATACGTGACAATTTCGAAAAATTCCCGAGGTTTAAATATTCTTAAAACCATCCCAAATCGCATAAACTAAAATCGTTTATCGCGGCGAGGCTCGCGATTCCTCGTGAAACACGCGTAGGTGGTTGAACAACAGGTGAAATGGAAAAGCGAACGGTGGACCTGGCAATTTCGAAAAATTCCCGAGATTTAATTATTCTTAAAACCATCCCGAATCGTGTTGATTGCGATAGCCGAAACGAGTCACGAGATGTCGAGTTAAATTATATTATCGAGAAAGACGCGAAGAGTACCTGTTATTTATTCGTGGTCAATCAGGATTAACGCGTTGGTCTCCAATATCCTCTAGGATCGGTCTTCGATATCGTGTACGAAAGGAAATCGAGTTAAACACGACTACGCGTGAGGCGTAGTTCGTAGATGAGAAAAAATTGAAAAAATTCGAGCTCCTGGACGAGTTTCGTCAAATGTAAACATCAGGCTCGCAACGAATTTTCGTCGATGACTTCCTGCCTCAGTTCCGTGTTATTCTTCGTCGCGTTAGGACGAAACGACTCGAAGTGTGATTGACCTTCTCGCCGATGTCTTTCCGTCTCAGTTGCGTGTTATTCTTTGACGTGTTCGGACAAGGAATGGCTCCACGCGTGACTGATTTCCTGTCCATCGTGCCACGCCCCATCGGAATTTCGACGATTTTCCGACGACAGTTCGGTGAGTGATGTTTACTCTTGCATCCTTACAATTCCTTCGTTGTTTTAAGAAAAAATTGGGGTGGGTAATAGAATGATCCGTGACCAATAATAGAAGATACCAGAAAAAAGATACCCACGCGTTTATTTCGTAAAGTTAGTAATTTACATAGATACGAAAACAGTAATTTAATTGTTTTTCTGCAACGTTCGACGAATATTTCTATTAATCAAGGCACGTGATTATTTTTCTATCTCGTTTGCGTGTTATTCTCGAAACGACTGACCATGTGACCGATTCTGTTGTTGACCATGGCACGCAGCATCGGAATTTAGTAAGGTTAATCGTAAAGATCATCGACGGTAAAGAGTGACCGACGAACGCGTTGGGAAATATTCTATAATTAATACGATAGAACTTCATAATTCCCAATGCATCCACTCGCACAACACTCGGCTGACCTTTATTCCGATTAACGATGCACGATGCAAAATATTTATAAAACACTCGTTGCGATATTTTCTCGACGACCACCGCGGAATTAACCCGGTGAAAACGCACGGAAAAGCGAGTCGGTGATCTCAACTATAGCCATACTATAGCCACCCACCTGTGGCCAAGTACGAGAATCTTGGCCACCCACGTGCGTTCGCCTCGAGTCGCCCAGTTTTTCCGACACGAGGAACGAGACCGCCACTTCTTTGACCAATTACGGCGCGACGCTCGACTAATCGTCCGATAAATCTCGTGGAAACATTTGCTTTAGCGCTGCTCGCCTCGCCACTGCCGATTTACGCGCGCGTTTCGCAGTTGCCCTCGAAATCGCCGCTGATTATCGCGACTCGCGACTATATTACGTCGACTTCATTAAGACGCAACGGGTAAGCGTCGCTCTCCTTAATACCAGCTCGCCTCCGCGCCGGAAACGACGCCCACGCGTCCTCACACTTCCTACTTTTTGCTCTTTTCCCCGTAATCCGCGTCGCGATTACGGAGCAAGGATCTCGCGATCACCGCAGAGTATTTCACCTCTGACTTCTGCTCTGCTCTTTCCTTTGCATAATTTCAGGCATTACAGGATTACAGGAGATTCTTCGCGCGAGTCGAGCTTTGAAAAGTGATACCGATCTTGACCTAAACGTAATACCAACTTTTTTTTTCATTCGGGGTATATCGAAAGTTCCTTTCTCGCTAGTCGATACCGAAATAGACGAAATAGATCGGGCACCTATAACCACACTGTCCACTATACTTGCACCGCGACGTTTACGTGCACGTGCACTGGAAGGGGTTAAACGACGGAGAATTGGACAAGAGAAAACGAAAGGAAGAAATATCGGTCGGTTTACAATCGTAATGAAGTCGTCCGGCGGGGGTCTTTCTGCTTAAAGAACAGGTAGCCGGTCGATTGCTTCATTCACGGGTTCTAATCGATCGTAACCGTGCGCGGGTTCGGTCGTAGTTGACCGACATTAAAAGTCGCCAAGTGCACCGCGACTGGGTAATCTGGCCATGGCATCTGGCCAAATAAACAAGCAGACAGGCCGAGCGAGCCGTGGGCGAGCGCTCGGTGGAATCGTGACTTTTTATTATGCGGTGGATCGGTGATACGTGGCCGAAGCGCGCGACCACGAGGAGGCAAGCGACGTAAGCTCGGGCTTCTGATCGGGCCACGAGCAACCGGAGAAAGATATACCGTAGCGAAACGGCCGGACGGGAGAGAAAAATTTGGCCGATGGACGGTGAAACGGGCACGCTTTAAATATCCCAGCGACTCGCGAGCCAGCCGAATAAATCGCGTCGGTTTCGAAGCAAAAGCCGCACGGCCCGCATCGATACCTCTAATGATTAAGTGACTTTATTGCCTCATTAAGAAGTAACACGGGTATTTATACGGTTGCGCGGCATAAAACGGTTGCCCAACCGCGGCAAATGGGAATAAGCACGGCCCCGCGACCGCCGCTCTTTCGACCACTGTTCGCCCAGGAATGTGATAAAACGATGATCGCCAAGTGGCCGTAATCGCGTAAGTACGAGCGATTTTAAACCCGGCCCCGAGAACCAGCTCGCTTATGATTAATTATCGCCTCGTTTGTTCTTCGGCTTTCGTAACAAGCGCCACTCGCCGCTCGCTCCGGCGCTTCTACCTTCTTCCTTTTTCCCGACCTCTCCTCCTCTTCCCTCTTCTGCTCTTCTAAAAATACCTCGGGCACGCTTTGCCTGTCAGCGTTCCATTACCGCGAAATATACCATACTTTCCGACATTTTTTCCCCAACTCTCCCTTAATCCTCTTAATATTAACCTTTTCCTAAACTACCTCGAGAGTGAAACTTAGAAAAATTCGGAGACTCTTCGTAGATAACTCGCATAGCCCGAGTTCGTTTCATCGATCATATTCGATCGATCGTGGTAGGTCGAAGCGAATCGTTTCCCGTTTTAAACGATCGGCCGGATCGGCGTTTGAGGTTGCCGAGAAACAGAACGGCTCTGCGCCGAAATATCCATTAATACTCGCGGGAGACTGTGTTATTATCGTGTAAGGAGATTAAGAGAGAATTGCCCTTAAGCTCTGGCCATTTGTCAAGCGGGCGAAGGCTGGAAGGTGGGTCGAGCCGATTCCTCGTATCTTGTAAACACCGCGTTTTAGCGGGTTACGCAACTGTCGGATCTGCGAGCAGCTCGGCCACGCGAAAATTCGCCGGGTCCTCGCTCCTCGTGGAAACATCGAAGTCGCATTAACACCCGGCTGCGGGTGCGTCGTTAAAAAATGGATCCCGGCTTCGTTAGCCGGCGTCGCGTGAAATCCTCCACGCCTACGTTTCAATTTGTCCGCTATTCATCGCTAATTCGCTCGTCGCCGGCTTATCTCCGCGCGGTGACGCGCGTTTAAGCCTTTACGAGCCCCGGTTATTCGAGCCGCTTCGCTGAAAGTCTTTCGCGAATTATCCCCGGTCTTTGCAAACCGCGATGTAGAAAGTCTAGGCGGGATTCAGCCGGCCGCTGATTTTCTCGAATAAATACGAGGAACGCGTGGTGTACGTTTTTGGTCACGAGTTATCGGACACCTGCTGACTTAAGGAGAGCTGTGAGAGATACCTATTGTGACAGCGTTTATGTAAGACCTCGGAAAGGCGATGCAACGCAAGTTTCCTGTGTATTATAGACAATTGCTATTCCCTCGATCATGCGAATTTCGATTAGCTAAATATAGAGTCGATTACGCGTTTGCGTACTTGTTACGAATCGCACGAAGATTCGGTATGAATTAAGACTATCGGGAAGGAAGAAATTTTCGAGCGATTATTCGCGGTCGGATAGAGGAACCCGAAGAATTTCCTCGTTGATCGAACTCGTCGAAGCTGCGGCGCGGAATGCGCGTTCCGCGGCGAACAGTGACACAATCGGTGTCATTGCTGCAGAAGGAATTTGAATATGTAGATCACGCGCGGTACGGGGGCAGATTAAAAATCTTAGCGAGAGTCCGCGTGAGTCGCGCCTTTGAAACGCTGCCACCGATTTGCATCACGTGCGCATGATTCAATCAAAAGGCCCTCGCCGCGTAGATCTCCATTGGGTTCGTTAAGCAGGATCGCGTTCCCATTGGACCAGTCCGTCGCGATCGAGAAAACCTGACGGTGGAACAAATGGACGGTGTTAATCGGCTTTCTTTCGCGGAAAGAAATCGCCTGGGACGATTAGGCCAGCGTTAATGGCAATTACCGGCGTCCTCGAGGCTTCTCGGATAATAACCGCTCGCAACGCCATTTTTATCCCGTTCCGCGGTGACAGCCTACGCTTTTCTCGCGTCTTTTCTCTTCCGTCGCGAGGGCCAGCGTCACGGTGATAAATCGCGCTAACGAACCGTGCAACTATCGCGTTATTATTTCTCTATTCAAGGAAAGTGATTAGAATACACGGAGGGAGGGAGAGATAGAGAGAGAAAGAGAGAGAGCGAGAGAGAGAGAGAGAGAGAGAGAGAGCCGGAGCGGGAAACTCGGTGCCGGAGCGGCACTCGTTGCGACAGTTGTTGGACTGGTCTGAAAATGGAAGGGTGCCACGCTGATGCCAAGGCTGAATTCCATTTCCATTGCATGCTCCTCCGGTTGGAACACCGTTGAATTAATACGTTTGATTTGTATCTAATGGCTGTCGGTCGTTAGGTAACCAAACGGCTCGAATGTGATCCACGATGGATGCACATGTGGCAGAGGAACATAGAATCATCGCGCGAGCCGTGGGTTTTATCTCGACGCGTTATTAATTCTCCCTTCTTCGATTCTCCCTGTCCCGAGAACTCGAGGCGCGTTCGGATAGGGCCCCGCCGGAGGATCGGACGGACGGGGCACTGGCCCGTAGGGTTTTCGAAAATTTCGAGGCGCGCAATTCTTCACCGACCGATATCCCGCGGCGAATTGGAATGGCCGAGCGAAGCTGTGGCCGTTACCAGAGTCAACGAAGCGTGCACGCGACTTTTCCACAGTCACTTTCATAATGCAAGCCACTTCCGAAAGTGAATTGACTTATCCGAAGTCGGGGAGAAGGTTACGCATAATATGCGGCCTTACGTGTTCGCCGATCGGTCTCGCACGCGCAACGGTTCTGAATGCCTTCCACTTCTCGCTGCTCCGCGCGTTCCGATACTTTATGAGCTCTAAGCGGCATTTTCCTGTTACGACAATGTTCCAACACAGCGAAAAGATCTAGCTACCGCGCTTTCCATCCCGGCGTCGATATTCGTCTTAACGAGTCGCTTTGTCCGCGTCGTAAATCTCCGATACGTCCCGACGTTTTAATTTATCTTATATGGAAGCGAAAAGAATGAGATGCCTCATAAGAGTGCATTGTCTCCCATATTCGTGTCACTGGTATTTATAGAGAGCTCGGAAGAGGCCGGTCGAGACGATCCGTGATCGAGACCGTGTATCCGTTCAGCTTTGCGCGTTTCGCGATTAGATTTTAGTCGATTTTATTTATCTCTATAGCCGATCCGTTTTGTTTAACACAGACAATTGACGAGGAGCCAGTTGAGACGATCCGTGATCGAGACCTCGTATATATTCAACTTTGAGAGTTTCGCGATTAGGTTTTACTCGATTTTATTTATCTACCGATGTATTTCGTTTATCGCAGCCAATTGACATCCTCTCGACTCCTTGCTTAGATATCCTTTGGACCGAGACATCGACCAAGTCTGCGAACGTAACAGGCCGCCCCATTGTTGACTCGTTCCGCTGTCCCGCGCGTCGAACCACGACCAACCCAATTGCGACTGTTTCCCTGTCATCTATATGACCAATCCAATTATCCGTTCGCAGTCTCGATCAACCGCCAATCGTCACATCGTTGCGACCGATTCCTTCTACTACGCGTACGACTAGCACGGTCCGTATCCCCTTGTCTGAGCCACGGTTAGTGAAACAGCGCGTTAATGGTCTGACTTTCACGCTGGACGATCGCAAGGATAACCGTGGGACCGGTAAATTCTCGAAAAAATTCCACCTTCTAGCCCGGACGATGGAGATCTCTTTTGCAACGACTCGATTCCGAGTCTTCCTCAGCTGGAAGTCAGTTCCTTTGGCGTTATTTAGTTTTATCGATGTCTTCCTAGATGTTGGCAGGCCAGACGAGATTCGTTTATACGAGGTGCCTTTATAAATTCGTTTTTAATTGAACAAAATCGTCCGAGCTGGATCGGTGCTTTTGCAACGAGCAATTTGCTCGGCTCGGGGATCTCCGGCAGACGAGATTTCGCTTTTCTATTAGCCGGTTTTTTTTGTCGCACCGGTTATCCCGTGCCGATGTTACGGTTACTTAACCCCTCTAAACCGGAACGCGACTCGCGGGCAATTTTCCTGTCGGTAATCGCGATTTAATATCGGAGTTTCGCTTTCGCGCTCGCGCCGCGTCTCTTTTTGCTTCTCCGTTTGGTCCGACCGGTCGGTTCTTCCTTCGAGCTGATGACCCAGTTGTCCGAGGAAAACCGATGATGCCACGTAACGAATCAACGGCACAATGTCAATCAACGCGGCGGTGTTACGTGACTGGCATTGTTTCCGAGTAAGTAAGTGTCACGGACGCGCGAGGCGCTACGTCGCTTCGACGAGTGATTGACCTAGCTGTATTGTCGTTTCGAGTAACACAAGCGAGCGTTGGACGAAAGGAAAAGTGGTTTCGCCTGGGTGAACGCGCGCTCGTAAACGCGAGCGTGTTCTCAAAAATTAGACGATGCGTTCGTTTCGTTGTCGAATTTCGGCGAGTCGGAGATGGCCGTGCTCTCGAAAAATACGAGGATGCTACTCACCGACATTTGGACGAAAGAGTATCTCCACGAAAGGTCTCCCGAGTCACTATAGTCACTGGACAGACCCTCGATCCTCAGTCGCGTGACAGCGATCGCCAAAGGAGGAGGGTCGCACCTACACCGACGTCGCACTTCTCTGTCGATCCTCTCGATTCCCTCGAAAGCCAGAAACAGCGTTGCTCGTGTATAGCTCTCGGAGAGCAGTCGCGCGAAAGATCGGGCCTGGCGCGGACGAAAGCGAGTAACCAGAGAAACGAAAAAAAGACAACGACGAGAGCGGATAGGAGCGAGTGACCGATCCGTGCGGCTTAATCACGGAGACGTATGCGGGATTCGCCCGTAATTCGAAGACTGGTCATCGCGGTGACGACGCTGGGGTATTCAAAGATCGAAACGGCGTCGCGATCCAACGGAGGCGCGTCCCGATGTCGACCAGAGGGGGGGAGGCAGGAGAGGAGGAAAGCGGGGTCACGAAGGGGGGATCAAGCCGAACTGGGCCCCCCTGCGATCCTTTGGCCAGAGGTGGGACGTAGCCGAACCCTCGCGTCTGAGAGGTCTGGTAGGGGACTCGGTGAGGACCCAACAGCAGCACCAGCTCCAGTGGTGAGCAGCAGGGACGAAGACGGACGAAGACCGAGGAGGAGAAGAGAGGAAGAGAGGAAGAGACGGACGACCAAGTGAATCCAGCCGGGTGGGTAAGAAGCGCGCATTCTTGTGTGTCAGCGCGCGATAGTTATGGACCCCTGGCAACCTTGTCCCAGTAGCGCGTGTGCTCGCCCATCCGAAAGCTGTGCGTGAGCGCGAGAGACCGCTGAACGGGCCAGGAATATACGAGCCCTGATAAGGAGCCAGCCACTGGGGAGAAGCTTTCCCAGAGGGAGAGAAGATCCTTCCTCGTGCCGCTTGTTTTCGCCGACCAGAAAACGCCTCGCTGCTATCTGGGTCATGGATTCCTCGCGTTCGAGAGAAGATGCGTTGTTGTTGCCTACCTGCGGCCCCTCTCCGAGGCTCCTCTCCTCCGCTCCGAGGAGTGGGAGGCGAAGTTCGAAGCACCGAGAATACCTGCTTTTTCGGCGACCATTGTCCTGCTGGCTCACCGGTAGACGTTGATGAAATTCGACGGGACCGCGCGAGACTTCATGGAAACGGAAACCGATCGTAATCGAGATTAAATCCTCGACGAATGTTATCGTAGGCACCGGTGTTTATTTTAATCATGGGGAAGGGGAAAGAGCGGAGGTTGCAGTATATCGTCAGTTTAGGAACGAGTAATTTTAGTTTGCAACATGCCGACTTTCGAATGATCGCGAACCGGAACCCATCCGAAACCGAGAGTAACAAAATAAACGAATGATAAACAAGTAATTTAATTTGACCGGAGACTCGTCGACGAAGGTTTCGCCTTTTGTCGAGCTTGGCTCTGGGGTAAGAGGATTTGACGCGACGTTGTTTATCTTCAATTAAGAGACGAAAAGAAGAATCCTTTGCAGTGCGTGCAGAGACACGCACATGTGGGTCACGGTCGAGCAGAAGGATCGTTTTGCTAGGCTAGACGAGTCGAGGATGCCTTTGCCCTTTTCTACTCGACGATTTTGATTACTCGACTCAGCTGTCGACGGAATTAACGCGGTTGGATTTACGACTCGGTCGAGAAAACGCGAGGATCCTCGATCGTTTCCCGATAAATCCATTGTCTCGCGGCTCCTAGAGAACTCGTAGAGAACTCCTAGAGAACCGTTTCCAGATTGCTGGATCGCGACAGCGAACAAAGGACATTGTTGTCCGGGTGACATCGGGCTGAGCTTCATTTGAATTGCAAATCGAACGGTCTTGCGTTGTCATAAATCTAATATGAGCTCGAGTAATCTCGCGGATGGAAAGAAAGGAAGCGTCGTCCGGTTTTTCGAGGATAGAGGCTAGGTCTCGTTGCGAGTATTTAATTCGCTGTGTCTACTACCACAGGGACATTTGTTTATACCCTTACGTGGAACGGAGAGATCGAATTGCTTTCCTGGAAGTTAATTCCCTTCGAGTTTACTCCGCGGAATGTGGGTCACGGACGATCGCTCGGCTGTTCTAGTCGGAACACGTCGTAACAGCCCTTTTGATAACGATCCCATAAAAACGCCGGTCTCTTGCCAATTACCTTTTCACGCGATTCCACTCGAACATCTGCGTTTTTCTTACCAAGCCCGGCACGCAACCCTTCGGGTTATGGCTTTGCCTGATTGCCCGAGCTTTCCGCTCCTCTCTCCCCCGAAATTGCGGCCATAAGCGCCGGGCCTTTGCAAACATCCTCGCTGCGCCTTCGGTGCAGATGCAAACGCGAATCGTGTCTGACATATTCGCTTCAACCTTTCTTCTTTCGCGAGAAAGAAGATATAAAGAGAACAATTGTGAAGCTTGGAATTAAATCTGGTATTTTGTGGATCCCTTTCTCAGGATCCCAGTGTATCTCTATTCCATTTCCTTATTGTAACAGCAACGTAACATACCGTGAAAAAATGAATATTCTCGTTCGACCTTAGGAGATCAACGGTGGTAGAAAGGAAGCAGAGATCTGCGAGTCAAGGCTCGTTCGCGAAAAAGCCTGGAATTAAATCTTGAGACCTAGGATCCCTTTCTCAGGAGTCTGATGTATCTCTATCCCCCATTGTTACAGTAACGCAACGTACCGTGAAAAAATGAAAATTCTCGTTTGACCTTAAGAGATCTACGGTGGTGGAAAGGAAGCAGAGATCCGCGAGCCAAGGCTCGTCCGCGAGAAAGCCTGGCACAAGTGATTTCGATAGTCGATTGAACAGGCATCGAGATAGGGATCGGTGGGATCTCGATCGCGGGTCAGCCGACGTCCTCGGCGTTTTCTCGGTTCACCGATCAAGAAAAGGCGCTGCTCCGGATTCAGCGTTTCCGATTGACTCGTGCTCCAGAAACGGCCGGCGCGCGTCAGTCGGCGTGGTACGTGGCCGGCTCGATCCGCACCGGCCACCGTAATTGACTTTTCGCAGCCTGTAATTACCCGCGCAATTGATACTAATTTGTACGCGGGAGATTTATGCTCACCCTCCCGCGGATCGAGGCTTGCGCAACCGGCAACCATTCGGAGGGCCGGCGGGGGTTGCTGCCAACTCGCGTGTTCACGTGTCGGCGAAATATTGAGTCGTTGGCGGGATAATTTGGCTGACAGGATAGCGGGAAGTTGCCGTTTCTGCGCGCGAAGGAAAGCTTTGATGGATCGTCCGCGTTTGATCGGGTAATTCGGTGGAATTAATTACTCGCTGATTTCCCAAGGCAGAGAAGCTCGGTCGATTAGCCTGCGACGTGATTCCCCGTGTCTTTTCAAGGATTATACACCGAAGACTGAGTCTCGAGTTAACCGTACCGCTCATAGACAGACGCGTTTTATTAACGGGAAGCATTGATGGATCGCTCGAATTCGATCGAATAGCGAGATTAAGTACAGTACGATCTCTGCGATCAGGCAAACGAGGAAACTTAATTTCTTCGTGTCTCTTGGAAAATTATATCGATGATTTACGTCTCACGGAGAAGCAACTTCGATGGCTTAGGTGGCGAGATTAATCGCCGTTAATTAGACAGTTCTTTGAGTCGAACGGAGTAGGAGATGTTCCAAGATTTGCCAAGATGACTGTATCAAAGAATTTTGTCACTCGCTGGGTGACTTACTCGTTCCTGGTTAATTATCCGCGTGCGGTACCTCGCGGGTCAGGAATAACCGCCCCGAAGACCCTCGTGAACCCATCGCCCCCAATTCGCATAAGAAAAAACACCCACGGTTGGTGCTGGTCGCTCTGGCCCTGGTCCACTGGAGCGAAACAACGACTGTCACCCAGAAATCTCGTAAAGCCGGCGTATGATTAACCGGCGAGAGAGGAATCAGCGAGAGGATCGCCGCTGGGGCCAAGGGTTTCGTTCCTTTTTTCTCTCCGGTCCCGTCCGCCGCTAATTGTTTCGCGCGAAATCGCCTGGAAACGAAGAAACTCCCCCCCGCCTCGGCAACCCCTCCTCCGACACCCCCGCGCGTTTCGCAACATTTCGCAATATCAATTGCGCGCTGCCTGTCAAGCGGTGCCAGCTCGCGCGCTCTGCCCGCTCTCGGCCGAGAATTATCGCTCGCGAGAGGCGTTTTACGTTATTTAAGACTATGTAATTTAATAAAGTGACGGCCTCGCGATGCCCCCCGTTCCACGGTTCTCAGGGACGAGCCGCGAATTCGACTCGGTGCCCCGCGGCCCGCGATCCATTCCAGTTCAGGAAATTACGGTCCCGTGGCGGCCTTTTAACGGACCTTTTAGCGTGAAATTATTCCC
>NIJG01000134.1:996118-1142164 GCA_002201625.1 Euglossa dilemma | reverse complement strand
TCGCGCACCCAGTGGTCCAATTTCGGCCAGTCGCAGATCATACGCGATACGTCGCAGGTGTACGTTTCTGATGCAAATTATCCCGGTGCCCGGACACCCCGTTTTCACGCCCGTGAATTATCGCGAAGCATGCCCGTTACTCGCGATTTATGATCCGCCTCGATCACCCGATACTCCGCTTTTTCCACTTTTGTTCTCTCCTCTCCTTCCCTCTCTTGCTTCTCGCGTCGCGATTTTGCCTCGGTTTCGCGCGTCCGAGCTGCGGCGATCGAATAAGGAATAGGAAAGTTTCGCGTTCCCACTCTGCTGCGACAGCCTGTACAAACGAAAGGCGATTAATCCTTCGTTCGTGATTCACTGCGAACTATGACTCAGTCCGCATAGATTTTCCGATTCCACGATCAGGGGAAGAAGCTTTAATTTAGATTAATCGTGAGCGGAGAACGATCGAGAGCTCGTTCGTCTATACGGATCGATATCCTTCGAATTAAACGATTCATTCATCGATAATGTTTCACCTCGAGGAGAATAATTAATTCGCGAGTACCGTGGATTAAGTCGGCAATCGACAGCGTCGATAAATCGTCCATAGACTCGACGAAGAGTCACGAAAACAAACGAACCGGGTACGAAAAACTCGGAACCACCTATTCGAATTCCGAATTCGTCTCATCCGCGAAAGGAAACCGCTCGGACGTCATCCTCGATGTTCAGACTTAGACAGAGGACACGAGTTTCCAATGCCAGCTAATCGCTCCCAGAAAAACTCTCTGCCCCGCCGCTTGACCCACTGTTCTCCGACGCTTCTCCGCGACAATGTTAGAATTAACGAATTCTAATTCGTCTCGTAAAAATTCCAGACCACGCTCTATCGATAGACACCTCGAACGTCTCATCTCGCGGCTCGCCATTGTTCTTCGCGCTGCGACTCGCTCTGTCGGCCTGGGGCTTAGGATCTGCTGCATCTGGATGCAGATCTTCTCCGCGAGCATCCGGCAGGACACGTCGATTGGTATTTAGGCCTCGCGTTACGTAACCTTTTCTTTCGATCGCTCGGCCGCCAAAGCGACGGATAAAAAAGCTATTCCGGGAGGCGGGCGGGGGCGGTTGCGGATCATCGATGTGACATTGGGGCCCCGTTTTCCGTATGCGAGTCTCGTTCAACCGGACCCGAGCAAAACCTCTCTCTCCCTCTTCCTCCAGCTTCTCTCTCTCTCTCTCTTTCTTACCTTCTCGCTCCAGCGTCGACGTACACACGGTTCTACGCGGCTGAAATACGGAGCCGGGCGCGTCAAAAACGACTGGTTCTGCCTAGTACGTGGCCGGGAACAAGGAGCGTGCGACGAGCATCCGCCAATTGCGAAATGCAGGAATTTAAAGGAGCATTCCCGGTAAGGTCAGCCGGCCCCCGGGGTCGCCGGTGTAATTGCCACGCAATTACGGAACGCGTGCACGGAGACCACCTTCGTTCGTGGATTACGTCGCTCGGCCAGTTTTCGTTACGCTTCTCGGGCTTCCTCCTCGGGAATGAGAAACGGATTTCGACCGTTTCTCGATCCTCCCGCGATTTGACGGAGCGAGAAAGTTAGTGGGACGTGGAAGCTCGTTTTCGTTCGGGTTAATGGAACCCGTGGAACGATCGTCGGAAGAACGAGTTTCGAGACTCGGAAATCATCGGATACTCTGTTCCGTTCGGGTCGATGAATCTCGGATATCGATTGCTCGGAGATCCTAAGAAAAATTCATCAAATTCGCGAAAGAAATCGTTGAAGGAAAGAAATCGAAGCTCGCGAATCGCAAGATCGAGAAGCGTTCGCGGAAACTGGCTAAAAGGTGGTCGAGGAGCACTCGAAGCGGCGATCAATTAAAGATAGGAGGAACAACGAAGGCCCACCGAGCCTTTTAGGCGCGCGATTACTATGCAAATTCGCTGTCTCGTTTATCGGGGTAATTATGCATCGATCGTGCCCGGGCAGAGTTGATCCATTTGTAATTTCGCGACGCTCTGTCGCTTGCGAAACGCTCGAGCAATCGTGAGGTTAACCGCGACCGGGTCGCCACCTTCGAGACCAAGTTTACGCGGTGATTTCGTGTCTTGTGAGCGGCGTTTAGAACGGAGGAACACCTTGAGCCCGGGAAAACGGGAATTTCAGGCGGGTTGCAGCACGAGGAAGCGTTTCGGCCGAGGCGGAATCCCTTGGGGGATTCGTGCGCGTCCGCTTGGCCGATTGCGAAACCGCTGGAATAGGAAGGACACGTGGCAAGGTTATCCTGGTAATTATCGCGCAATTAGACCATGCACTCGATGGTTACTTTCGACACGGAGCTTTTGCGACACCGCCGACCGCGTCACGCCGTGACCGAGAGAAACCAGATTATTATTGTAAAATGAAATCGCGTCGCGCGATTCTTCCCCGGGTGACAGGCGAGAGACAAACGCGATCGTTTCGTCGCAGAAACGCGAAATCCTTGAATTTCTGCGTGCCTTTACGCTCGTCGCGGGTGAAAAATAGGAAACTGCCGCGATTAAGCCTCTCTCGGATTCTCCTCGATGTTTGATTCTATTTATTATACATCCAGAGTCGCGATTCAGCGCGTGCTGTCTCTATAGACTCTTTGTTTCCTAAAGACCGCGTGTAGTCGTAGGAACGAAGATTGATCATGCATTATATAAATTTTCGCGTTACCAGGAACCGTGGCGATATTGAGAAACGCGGTAGGAACGGCACACGGGAGTAATTGCGACATAATATACCTCGTAATAAAAATTATCTAATCGTCAGTTCTCCGATGCTTGCACAACCATCGGAGGAATGGCAGTTTTATTCATATTTCATGTTTCCACCTCGCGGTTAAAAGTCGCCGAGCTTAGTTCTAGCGCACAGCATCCCCGCCAGGCGGATTCCATCTTTATTCCAGCAGAAGTTCAATGTCCTTAATGCGCAGACGGTTAATTAACCGAGTTCGATCACCTTCTCTGCACAACCTTTGCAGCCAGACGTTAAGCACCTTTGACCATTACTTACTTCGAATTATCATTTATCTCTGGTCCGAGAAACTAAACGTTCCCGGCGCACGATCGCTCGATTAATTTCTGACAAATTAATCGATCCGCGAATCCTACGACACGCAACTTTCGTACCTGACATCCTAAGTGCTCGCTCTTTAACTCGTTCTCTTCTCCTCGCTATATGTACCACGATTAGCGTCGTCATGCGTAAAGCAATCAATCGTAGATTACTTACGCAGAGTACATACGTCTAACGTCATCCGCAACCCGAATGAACCAAGTTCAAATCGATTGACACCGAGTCCTTTCATCGGAAATTACCTTCGGCGGCTTTAATATTCCCATACCTTTTTTACCCCGCGTCTCGGAGATGCGGGTAATTTCGTGTTCTCCGTTGCTTCATCGAGACGCGATAGATCATCGCTGTTACGTATACAGCGATCCTCGAGTCGGGTGAACCGAGTTGAAACCGATTGACACCGATCCTCTTCTTTTCTTTATTCTCCGTCTCGAAAAACGCAGATAATTCGACCGTAAACCTAGACTCTGTTAACCTACGGTTTCGTTTCTCCAAGCAGTCAAACGACATCCTCTATAAACCATGTACCGCGAGTTGAATGCCGTTTCCATAGGACGAAACCGTTACGATCGTGACGGAGAATCGGATGAAAGGAAACGCGGCGAAGCACGTTTTCCTCGCGCGGCTTGGAGCGTCTATAAAGGAGAGGCGGATCGGCTTGCAGCGGAAGACCACAGCTGTCCAGGATTCACCGGTGTCACTTGCCGCTCGCAGCCTTGTAACATATACGCAAATAACCCAATAAATCTCGCTATAGGCTCATCCTTCGGAATCCTTGACACCGACGACGTAGTGTCACCGTGCACACGCGAGCCGCGTATCCTCGCGTTAGCCTAGGCTACCGCCGAAGGATGGATCACGCGATGAAACGAGCCGAGCCGGATCAAAGTCGCGCGGTTTCCCAATCGCGACGCCACCAAGAAGACGCGCGTCGCTTTTCTCCCGTCGAGAAGATTCTCGCGGATCCTCCGCAGGCGTTAATGATCCTCGGATGTTACTGACCCAGGCCAGGCTCGGTTGATGATTCCTCGGCTTCTCGCGGATCTCGACGACGCGCCAAGGTTTCCGTCGCGACGCGGAATTGGAAGATGGAAGGATAGATGATCGTTGGACGCTTCGTCGAAGGATCGACGGAAGTCGGAGGAACGGTTAATCGCGAGGATGACGCAGGAGAGTTGTTTAGAAAGTTCATTGTTGGTCGTCCTAGACCTCGTGGAAAAGAACCAGGCTGAATCGGTGCGTTTTCGGGAATTTGTTGGCAATGGAGGTTAAAGAGAGCTGGATCGAAAGGAGAAGCAACGCGTGGAAAGATAGCGGCGCTATGATTCATGGGTTGCAAAATTGGGTGAATTGTTCGCCGAGGTGAGAAACGCTTCGAGTTCTGGCCTTACGCTGGTATCTGCTATCTATTAATCATCCCGGCCTCGTTATAAATTTGAATGATCTCCTGGCGGCGCTGGAAAGCGGAATGCCCGCGGACGGGCCTGGAAATTGTTCTATCCGCGAGGGAATAGAACGGCGGGTGACAATGAAACGTGGTGTAAAATGACGTGGGAAAAATATCGCGAACCCAATCCGTGTCGGTAGCCCGGGCAGTCAGCTTCCAACTGGTTTAACTGGTGCTTAACTCCGCGAAACAGGGGCGAGTGTTACTTAGGCGGTGTGCAGTTGCGGTTTCCGGATGGATAAAGAAATTGTAACGATTTCGGTTGAGCAACTTGTGCGTGAAAGGCGTTCATCGAGCCGGATCGACGATCTCGATTCGACCGATTTGCAATATCTATTGGCTAATTCGCGACTCCTCCGTATTCGCGGTTCGCGAAGGTTTCGCATAGATTTCGCATAGGTTTTGCGGTGCCTCGCGCCTTCGTTCCGATCCGTATCTCCTCGACGGCATCGTCGAGTTCACGATTTTCATCCGATTCGTTGACCATCCGCCTTCCAAATCGCTATCTATTGGCTAATTTGCGACTCCTCCGTATTCTAGTTCGCGAAAGTTTTGCATAGGTTTTCCAGTGCCTTGTGCTTTCGTTTCGATCCGTTTCTCTCCAACAGAATCCTCGAATCCACGATTTTCATCCGATTCGTTGACTATCCGCTTCTAAATTGCTATTTATTTTCTAATTCGCGACTTCTCCGTATTCGCGGAGGTTTCGCAGAAGTTTCGCTTTGCCTTACGCCTTCGTTCCGATCCGTATCTCTCCAACGGCATCCTCGAATCCACGATTTCCATCCGCCTTCAAAATCGAGTCGAGATACTTTTCTCGCGCGATACGCAACGGAACTCGCGCTCCCTTCGCAACAACACGGTCCAGAGGAATTTTCTTAATCCTATCGATAAAAGGAGCTCGAGAAATTGCTAGATTTTCCAAAGATACCGAACGGTCGATGATCGTTTTCCACCGGGATTATCATAATAAGCGTGTTAACGATCCTTCCCTCGGTCGGATCGTTGCACGCGCGATCAAAGCGCGCGATAGTCGTTGGCCTGGATCAAACTGGCGTTTGCCAATCGCAAGCTGCATCGATTATCGCCGATCGATTCGCGGCGGGTGCGCGACTCGCAGGAAGAGGTCGTTTAGCGACCGACGCTTCTAATAACTGGAATCGATCGGTCGTGCAGGCGATGCGCGGTAACGAGGATGACGACGACGACGNAAGAGGTCGTTTAGCGACCGACGCTTCTAATAACTGGAATCGATCGGTCGTGCAGGCGATGCGCGGTAACGAGGATGACGACGACGACGAGTGCCGCTGTCAATGGCGGGGGCCTAAGTAGTCGTCGCGGCGGCAGGTCTGGCGCAACGATCGAGATGACCGCGCGCTGCTCATAACCGCCGCGGTATGATCCTTTTGAGAAGACACGAAATTGCTTTTAAGCAACGCTGGGATCGGTTCGTTGTGTCTGTGGTTTCGCAACAGGTCGGGATACGATTGTCCTTTAGCAATAGTACGATTTGCGGTTCGGATCGGTGGAGATCGTAACCATACTCGATAGTTAGTTACACTTTCGAGACCTTCGAGCAGAGATCGTTTCGAAGAGCATCGAATCTCGGATAGAAACTTTTGCAAGATCCTACACCTCGTCTCGATCAACGACGTTCGTTGCCCGGTGAATTAGGCTCGAACCCGAGAGACTTGGAAAAAGCGGCGCGAAACTGACAGCTCCCTCTTGGGTGAAACGCGACCGAGTTGGAACAGATTCGCGGTTTCTCAACGGCGAACAATGGCAGAGAGCGATCCTCGATTCGCGGACGGTCGGTTAGTCAGAGCTGGAGTTGCCTTAACGGTGCGGCAAACCGCGCTGGAGAAGGCAGGAGTGGACGCAGGCATTCCGCTCGAGGAATCGGCGTGCATCGGCGCGGTGACGGCCGATCCTCCCAACGGCGGAGAATTATTATGTATTTAATTACGACGAGCGGCACGTAACGGCGATATTTCACCGCGTATCCAGCCAACGGCGCGATTAAAGTCTATCTAAAAATTTATCGTGCTCTGCGCGCCGCGCACGCCTGCGTTTCCATGCGCATTCGTGTCAAGGAACGCCGGACAAAATTGCACCGATGAACGCGCGCGTGCCCCGAACGTTTTGCATAATGGAAATCCTGGAAACCACGCGACTCGCGACGGTGTCTGGTCCGAAAACGCGGACTCAGAGAGACACGATCGAGGGAAAAGCGGGAATTCCTTCGAATGGAAATAACCGCGAAACGCGTTGCGCAAGGCGTCGAGATAGGCAGGGGTACCGACGCGAGGTGCGATTTTACATGAACGTGGCTCGCACGGTGGTCCTTTGGTAATTTGGCCGTTTCTCTAACCGCCGATAATTCTGATCGCCGTTGTTTCTGTTGCCAAAGTATCTCCGTGGCTAGTTGCGCAATCGACCGCCGGTCGGCTGACTCTTTCTCGGATCTTCTTTGTCGTTCGCGGGGACAGCTTCATGAAAGTTACAAAGGCTGAGTGGCAGCGAATCGAACCAACGGATCCTGTTCGTCGGATGCTCTAGTTTCTTCGATTCAGCCTCGCTGCCAGATTTATAGTCGGGTCTGCAGCGATCGTAGTTCCGAATTGAATCGAAACCGAGCGTGTTTGCCGAAGGTTCGAGGCATCCTCGACACCTCGCATACCATTAGCGCGGGGAACTTTCAAAATCACGGAATGTTTTCGTGAAATAATGGCGGGACGAACAGCTCGGGCTGATTAACGGGAAGATAGCGGAGTCGCGGTGAAATCCGTGGTCCGAGGCGTGCAACGGCAGCGGCGAGCTCGTCTAGCTCTCGGGTTACCCTTAATCCTGTGTTTTCATTGAACAGCTGCAGGCGATTCCTCTCCGTTTCGTCCTGTTCCACCTCTCGATTTCACTTTTGGCGGCCGCGCCGCCGATCGACGCTCTTCGTCCCCTCGGCCCTCCTCGGCCGAGCGGCCGTTGCGCAAGCGCCCTGTTGTGCGCGGTTCGCGCGCTCGCTTGCGCGCAACTCCGGCGCCCATCTG
Organism: Euglossa dilemma; assembly: GCA_002201625.1. NCBI lineage: Eukaryota > Metazoa > Arthropoda > Insecta > Hymenoptera > Apidae > Euglossa > Euglossa dilemma. The sequence continues at coordinate 1,134,584 of NIJG01000134.1, read as the reverse complement.
CGCATGCGCGCTTGCCCGCGTGCCCAATAAGTGTAGCAGCCACTGGCGTAACGCGGCAACCAGGGAAAAGCTCGATTGTTCGCGATATTCTCGCGGTTAACGTCCATCGACGCTTAGGAAAGGTATCGATCAGGTGTCTTGATCCTTGAACGCGATCGAATAGGATTAATCGCTGGAATCGGATAAATCGTACGAATTTTCGCCGTATCTAACGAAGCATCAGGTGTATCAAAATCTCGATGTTGTGCAGACAGATGGTTGAATCTCGTAAAATTACGCGAGGTTACAAAACGTTTGCACTTTCTCGAACAGATGCGTTCATTGTTGCAACCAGTCGTGCCTCCGTTCATCTCTACCACCTTCGCGAGTGTTCTTCGTAGATGATTTCGTTGCCAGAATCCTAGCTCCATCTGTCTACCATCCAACGCGATGAGATCCGCCACTGGTACCCGGGCTGAAAAATCGAACGTAGCTCCGGGACCCTGTAAATTTCCAGGCGCCACCGGATTCCAACGGTTAACTATCCTTTTTTTCTCCGGGTTTTTTTCCTCCTGGCCGCGCGGTCCTCCTCCTCTTATTTTCGCCGGGCGATCGTGTAACGTTACGCCACTGGCGTCGAGGTGGCGATGCGAAACGACGAGAGGGTACGGCGGTGGGGCACGAGGACGCGAAAAAGTACGCGGAGAGCACACACGCCGGCGGGGAAGGGGCGGAGGCGGTGGCAAGGCCGTTCTTTGACCCGAAACATGGTCCGCTCGGCGCCAATTTTTTGGGAGGAACCGGTCCCGGACCCCTGGAATTTTTGCCGGCGAACCGCTACCACACGGCTCCGCCGGGCAACCGACACCGACACCTGCCTCTCCGCTAATATATCGTCCGGCTATAAAGTTTCCATCGATTAACGTCAAACGTTGCAACCGCGTCCTCGCCGGCCGCTCGTCGATCACCGATAAATCCGGTGATCTCGCGCGAAAAACCGTCGGATCTACCGGTGTTTACGTGCCGGATCCATCATCATCCTCGCGTTTCGACTTTTACGATCCCACCGTCGTTCCCCCACTCCGACCAAGGTGCCACGTTTTTTTCACCTTCGCGATCCTTCATTCCTGCCCGTATCCTCGTAGACGAAAGCGTGCCTCGTTGAGAAATCCACCCTGTTTACTAGAAATTGAAATTCCTCGGTGCCACGTTTTTTTCACCTTCGCGATCCTTCATTCCTGCCCGTATCCTCGTAGACGAAAGCGTGTCTCGTTGAGAAATCCACCCTGTTTACTAGAAATTGAAATTCCTCGTCGCATCGTTAGAAGAACCTTCCGAAATTCCGGACAAGAAACTTGCTCCGTATCCTGATAGACGCCTCGAGACACTCTGGACCATTTTACAGCACCGCTTTCCTGTAAAAATAATTGATTATCCTCGAGGAATAACGAGCGATTAATAGGAGCTCGAGCGTTCCGTATTTATAGCTCGGTTTCGCAAAACTCGGCACGGTTTTGGAACCCAATTACCAGATTACGAGTACGAGTAGTGTTCACCATGCTCGACTATCGAAGAACCGCGAAGGCCAACGGCTGGCAGAGGATACCTACCGAGGCGCATCTAACAAAAATCGTGCTCGCTCAACTCGCGCGTTGCAACCGGGCTTTCCATCATTACTTAATCGGTCTGTCGCTGGCTCGGTCGGGCAATTAAGAAAATTACAAAACGCCTCGTTCCACGACGAGAACACACGTGTTCGCGGTTTCAGGGCACCGCGTGGCGAGCCGTCGCCTCTCGGAGTCGGGCGCTTTTATGCGAATCGGCCCGTAGCAAGCGCAGCTTTTCAACCTCCTCCTGTTCCAAACGATTACACAGAGATCGCGCGTTTTCCCGGATCGCCGCGTCTCGGGCCTGCCGAGCCGGATGCATAGGCGCACGCGCCGCTTCTATCTGGGCCTCGCATCTCTCCTCTCCTCTCTCGATCGCGCACGTGCTTTCGTAGAAACGCGCGGTTCACCTGCGCACGTAGTGCACCTGTGTGCCGCGCAGGCTCATCGATCTTCCCTGTCCTCCGCGGTTTATTCTCGCTTTTACCTAGTCTATTCGACCGGGTACCTCTTCGACCGCTTACCTCTTCCATCGGGTATCTCTTCGACTACGTACTCCTTCGACGCGTATCTTTTCGACCAGGTATCTTTTTATCCGGGTGTCTCTTCGACCAGTTACATCTTCGACCGGGTATCTCTTCGACCGGGTATCTCTTCGACCGGTTACCTCTTCAATCGGGTATCTCTTCAACCGGGTATCTCTTCGACTGGGTATCTCTTCGACTGGGTATCTCTTCGACCAGGTATCTCTTCCTTTAGGTGTCTCTTCGACTAGGTGTCCCTTCGACCGGTGGTTACTTCTTCAACCGGGTATCTCTTCGACCGGTTACTTCTTCGACCGTGTATCTCTTCGTCCAGTTACTTCTTCGACCGCGTACCTCTTCGACCGCGCGCGGAAAAAACGTCGTCGAACCGCGAAGAGGAACGCGTAAACAACGAGACGAAATTCTCGAACGAGAGACAAGAACCGAGAGCTTTCGTGCGTTCCAGTCGAGAGAAAGATTGACCGATGTATACGTGCTCGAGAGAAACCGAGAGAGAGAGGTCGAGTTTGAGGCGTATGACAGGTAGGTTAGGTGGCTCTTCTCGGTGTTCTCGTAAAGCACAGCGAGGCAGTTTGTCATTGCAACGTCGTTGGAACGATTTGTTCTTTAATTAGACTCGAGAGTGCTGCGTGCAAGCCGCTTTTGCAACCCGCGAGTTTTATGGCTCCGGCGATTCTGTAAAGTAATTGCCGCTTACGGTGATGTCATCGTCCACGAAACGGAGGCTCGGTTCCCCGATAATTAAGCGCGCAATAATTATAACGAAATTTGACTGTAACTGGCGTATAAACGTCAACCATGCGTGATATACAGATTACTTGGATGCTCGCAGGGCGACGTCGAGCGAGTCTCTTCTTTCCTCTCGGGATGTAAATTTCGGCGTTTGAATAGCAAATCGGGCTTCTTTATCGTTTTTTACCGGTCACCTTCGAATTAGACGTTGAGCTACTCGATTCGAGTGCTCGTCGATAGGCTGTCAGCTCGTAAATACGAGGTGTGGGCTCTTTCGCGGGACACCGGTATCAAATTCTCGAGGGACACGGTAATCCATTACAAACGATCATTTGTGTTAGTATCACGCTGAAAACGCGGAATGAGTTATGATCCTCGAGGCCTGCAAGCTACACCTTTCGGGACACCTATGAATATTCGCCTGCTTCACGTCTCTATTTCGCGTTCCACGAATCCGCGATATCGCCCGTCACGCGTGCAAGGACGACTCGAGAAACTCTTAAGAGCGTGTCACTTGACAAATTGTCATTAATCTGCGACGAGACGAGACCGCGAAGCTTACAGGAGCTGCTACCTACCGATGTCCCAGTGTAACATCGTCAATTTGTAACGTGGCCTGTCGAATGGATTCGTCAGCCTTCTCGTTCTTGTAAAAACACGCGCGAACCCGTAAAATCGTATCCAAACATCTCGCCTCGGTGTTTTTCGTTTCCGTGTCTCGATAGGGAGACGCTGTGGGGATTTTTCGAGAGATTCGCGCCGCTCGAGCGACTGAGAATTAAAAGGAAGGTAACAGGGCGAGTTGTAAAGCTGCGAGATGGATGCGCAACGAAGCGAGAAGCGTATTGCTGGAGCATTAAGCGCTCGATGCACCAAAGAATTCGTTATCGGCCGTGAGAGCGCAGAAACGATCGCGCGGATAAATGCAAATGCGATCGGAGAGCAGTCGATCGGCCTTGAATGGAATGGCATCTAACGATCGAGTTGATAAAGACCATCGACGCTCGAGATAACATCTGCACTCATTGTTCCCGCGGCTTTTCATCCTCTCTTTGACTCCTTCCGTGAAAGGACTCGGTCGTTTCTTCGCTCGCGTCCGTCGACAGACGTTACAAAGACCGGCGGGCATCGCATGTTGCGCGTCGAGATTAATAATCGCGCTCGCCTATACGATCGTTCGATATCGGCCGGTGATTACGCCGGCTGTTTGTACCGGTATAATGATCCAATTAACGTCGAAAGCATTGGATGCTCGTTTTTGTCGTCGGCCGCGATTTGTTCGCCCGCGACAGCTATTTATCGTGATTTATTCGCGTGAAGTAATCGGACGTTGAAAGGAAGGAAATCGCGTCCTTGCGGATCAAAGGTTGCTCGAGCCGACTGCGAACAATCGCCGCCTCGGAAAGGTTGTGAAAAAATTGGAAACTTTCAGCGCTGCGCGCCTTTCGTTCACCTTTCGCCGTAGTTTCGGCCCTTGGTTGCGTTTTCTTTTCCTTTTTCCCATTATAGTCGGCTCGAGCGTGGAAAACTGGTATTAAATAGATACTATAATCGATCGTAGATATAGAAACTTGCTCGAACAGTACTCGATTGTCAGAAGGTTGTTGACTCTGTGCGCTTCCAATTCTAGTTGCTTATAAATACGCGAGTATTTATTAGCTCGATCTTTATGAACGCGTTTATCGGCATAGCTAAGAAATACGATCGTGTGTATTCGTAATTCGGAATTAGAAATTAACGAGAGTCAATCGGTATAGGAAATGTAAGCGATACGAATGCGCGTAATAAAAATATAACGTATCCGAAGCAGAGATTTCTAAATTGACTGGTAAGTTATCTCTGCTATTAACTATCCGATACTGTTCCTGTCGCTCTTGGAACGATCGAATACGTGCATCCTCTGCGGCTACCGGCTAAACCACCTGTTAGAAAAAAAATACGTTTAAACACGGGAAAATTAATTCGCGTCCGGTGATTAGGTTACCAATATTATTACACGATGGAGTACCTCCACCTTGTCAGACATTCCGTATGTTAATGAGACAGATACGAGTCGATAATTCCGCGTTTTTGTCAAACAGCACCTGACCTCGTTCGTTTCATAGGAAAATCGGCTGTGAGAAAGTTCGTGTTTCTCGATTGCGATAGGAACGGGGATTAGAGACGAATATGCGCGTACATGTGTAACAAGCGAAGCAACAACGTTCAATTTTGCCAACCTTTAACGCGCTCAGCGTTACTGTGTCAATGTCTTCTTAACACCGTAGCTAACCGTAGTACTACTCATTGACCGTGTATCCGCGGCATGAATATTAAACTTGCGCCATCAGCCTTGGTCCGACCTAATCGATCTAACGTCGAAACTACTCGAAACACACGACCGGTGGCTGCTGACGTCGAAACGGACGAGAGGAAATGTCTTTCGATGGTACGTGACTCGACGAATTTCCTCTTCTGCATCCTACAAATTTCTTACTCTTCGAACAAAGGTGTTTCTCATGTTTGATATTCGATAACGATATCTGTACTCGTATATTATATTCCCCGAGATATTTCCAGCGCTGGAAAAATATTTCGAAACGCACCGCGTATGTACACCTACCTGTATTTTTTCCGGAACGTAACACCGGTGATAAATCTATTACTCAACCGACGCGATCTGTTTCGTCTCGTTAGCCAATTATCAGCCGCGGTATCATAAATCAACGGCTGGAATTCTTTTAGAAGGCGATTTTTCCCGAACCACGCGAGGAGAGTTCGATCGTCGAATGATTCGTTATCGAATTGGAAAATGCGACCTCGGATCGGTTAAGGGTCCTCGTGCTTTTCCGCGCGTTCTTCGATGAGTAACGAGGAAACTATTCGATTGCGCAACGCGGGTGTCGATTCTCGGTTATCAAGGATTCCGGCGAAGACGCCAAATAAATCGGTTCCCGGCGCTGCAACCTTCGAGCGATCGTTGAACGAACTTTCCGTTGCGTGACTTGGTCTAAAGTCGCCGGGCTCTAAGAAGCCAGCCTTCGTCCGTAATCGATGACGAATTACGTGACGCATCGTCATCCTGGCTTATCGAATTCCATTGAAACGCGTAACCGATCTGTGTTTACGAATTTTCGTTGAGTTCTCGTTTCTCGACGAAGAACGAAGTCGTCTCGACTGGCGAGTAAATCGTAAACGGAAGAAAAACGGGAACGCAATGTCAGGTTTTACGATGATCGGCGATCGAAGGTCTAGATCGTGGACAGACAATTATCGCGATGTTGGAACTGTAGGTTTTACGAGCTTCTAACCTTCGGTCTGTACCTGAAATACCGGAGTAGCTGCTCGTCGATTGCGAGAGGATGACGAGGCAGGACAAATCGGATAGGCGGTTTTTAATCCGCTCGTTCTAGCGAGGAAGACAGTTTCGACTGTTCGAGCCACGAGGAATTTCAGCCTTGGACCTTTTCTTGCCGATCCGAGCGAATGCCATCTGACGGAACAGGTCCACTTGGCGAACCAAGAATCACCGGGTACCCCTTTTTGTGCCAACTGGTCCAACACTGTAGAACGAACACTGTTTCTTTCTCCATTGTTCTAAAACGTCTACTCGAACAAATTTATTTTCTTCTACCGATCTTTAATAGGTACCCTAAACATAGCGATCGAGTGGATAACGGTAATTTTCGGTGTACAATAGAGATAAATAAATGTATTAATTACCGTTCTGCGTCGATACCGGTCGACATTAATTTTATCACAAGTCTCGGTGTACGTTTTTAGCAATTGCCAGAAGGAAAATTCTCATGCCAGTCTTTCTCGCTGAATTAATGGTTCTAGTAGTTAATCGCTGCAATTTCTATCTAACCGACTTCGCTCCTATTGGACTGACGCAATTCCTACATCCGACACGTACCTAATAAAGATTAAAGAGCATCTAAATAAATTTATTTCTATCCGACTACCTCCGCTTCTAAACCTAACACGCGTGTCGATGGATAGAGAGGGTACGCAACAAAATTTACTCTCGCTTAACCACCGCCAGTTTTATCACGCGTGTCGCGAATTTTCTCCGCTGTGTCCTAACGAGATTAGTTTAGGATCAGTTGTGCGAAGAAATAACAGTGGACAGGAATTTAGCCTTTGGAATAGAAAGCGGGGACGGTGTTGCTGCAGGAGCAAAGTTATCGGCACAGTCAGTCAACACAGCAGAGAAAGTTGCTTATTGGATGAAATGCTGGCCGGTGGACACTTTATCCGTGTTGTAACGCGTGTTCGGTTTGTCACGGCGAAAACCGCAAGCCGGATCGCCGTGTGGACACAGGAAACAAATTCCTCGAGGTGCTCACGCAGCGTATGGTCTCGTTCAACACGTTCCATTGTGTTCTCTCCCGTTTGCGCGGCAGGGACCGAGCCGACACCGCCTTGCCGATTTTCATTTATGAAATTCCTTCGGCACGGTGACTCGCACGGTCGCCGGTGCGCCAGAATTCGAAAGTCGATTCGCAACTTTGGAGGAATTATTTTTCGAGCAAAAGAATACGCGACTCGACGATTTTCGTGGTCCGCGTTGCGTCGAGAAAAAAGGGATTTCGTTGGCGAAATTTCTTCCACGCGATGATTTAAAGACAAGGGTCGTTTTTAAAAATTCGAAAGCAAATTCGCAACTTTGGGAATTATTTTCCGAGGAAAAAGATACGCAGTGCGACGATTCTAACGGTCCGCAATGCGCCGAGAAAAACGCATTTTGTTGTCTTTCCGCATGATAATTTAGAGACGAGGGTTGTTTTTAAAAATTCCAAAGCGAATTCGCAACTTTGGGAATTATTTTCCGAGCAAAAGGATACGCGATACGACGATTCTAGCGATCCGCGATGCGCTGAGAAGAAACGCATTTCTTTTTCCTCCCACGTGATAATTTAACGACGAGGGTCGTTTTAAAAAATTCGAAAGCGAATTCTCGCGTTCCGGGATTAATTAGAAACGCGTGTCGGTTCGCGGCCGCAGAAATAGATCAGCTCGTGTTTCTAGCCGGAGCGGCGAAGTAGTCGCGTGCAAACAAAGCGCGGCCGCGTAACGTTCTCGTATCGTGTCATTTCGTTAGCGTAATCCATCCTTTTGTTCTTTCAAATTCAAGGCTACGTTTCAGAACCGCGGCAACTCTGACACACCGTTGCCCCTTAATTGTTTTCGCCACAGAAGGAATTCATTGTTCCCGCGATACGTCCGCCTGTCCTCGTGCACATCGTTTCCCGTGCTGATTGACGAATCAGATTAAATCCCTCCGGATTGCGCCTTATTTCCATCCAGTTCTTGCACCGTTCCTGCCGCAATCGCTTTCGATTCTTCTCCTCCTTATGAATTTTAATCGCTCTCTTACTTCCAGTCGACACCCTATTTGCATAAGTATATGAGTTTTAATTCAATTGAGTTTTAGAAACGCAAATTTCGATCGGAAAACTCAGATTCAAATTCAAATTTTAAAATTCATTTTTTAAGACTCCTAACGCTAAACGTTATCGTGGCCTAAAATTTAAAATACTCGATCGTTCAATGACTCGCGTTACTCCATTTCCTTGAAGATTCTACCTTTTTTTCTTTTATACTCACCGGTCATTCTACCGTGGTAGATTTATCGCGAATAACCGATTAAATATCTTCAATACTCGCGCTCTTGTTTTAACTTTCTCGACACCCCTTTGTTACCTTCGATCCTTTATCGACATTCCAAAGCTTCGACCACCCTCGAAGTACCGTCGATCGCGTCGTGCCACAGGTGAACCGATCACTGACATAGGATTTCGCAACGGCGAAGGAATCTCTGTATTAAACCCGCGGCGTGTAACTCGCTGCCGGCTGGTATCCGCGGATGATACAAGTTCAGAAAAACGCGAAGAACAAGCGGTGTTGCGTGGCCTCGCGGCGGGGATAATGGGCACGAGGGAGCGTCGTTTGAAAATTGCGGATCGTCCGTGGCGTTGCGTCGCGTCGCTCGCGATAAACGCGCATAACGACGCGTGCGTAGAGACGAGCTGGTGGACGCGCGACGCCACAGGTGGAGAACGCGTCGAGATTTCGCAAGGCGGATGACTCGGTCGGCTCGGCTGGAAATCGCGGAAACGATCGCCGGTCGGCCTAATGACGGCTGCGCGAGACGATTAAACGAAGAGGAGCGACGGAGGGTAGAGAAGAACGGTGACGAGGGAAAAATCGGTCGTTACAGCCTGGGTAATTGGAACGGTTTAACGAGTCTGCGAGGATGTTGCGTTAGCGGGTTGTTATTAGAGTACGAAGTCTGGTTAAACAGCCGGTAATCTGTTCGAGCAGTTCTTACTCTTCTAACTGAATTGATTAAGTTTTTGCCGAGCTTCGATGCGCGTCCGTTCGTGATTGATACGGAGATCGTTAATGCCCAGGCGAGTAGCCTCCGCGAGATGGTAGATTGTCTGGCAGGACGAGAGAGGAAAAGGACGACGGTGCAGGATTCGAAGGTGGTTTCGAGCAGCTAGGATTTTAGACCGTTCTCTCGGCTCCGTCGATCAGCTGGAACACGTGAATTTCCTCACGTACATCCCTTTGGTCGTCCGAACGCAACCAAGGTTGCGCTACTTTCGATTCCCCAAGTCGTTGCACGTCTAGAGGACGCTCTTTTATACTCCCGCTCCGCGTTTCCCACAATTCCCTCCTATTATTCCGTGGTAAATTGTCCTCGCGCGTGCCGTCCCTTTTTTCCCTTCTCTTCCAGCAAGTTCGGCTAATCTTACCTTCGCAAGCGAACCCTTGACACGAGATTTAAAACGGAAGTTGCTGGATGGTTACTTAGTTTCTTAGAAACACACCTACACCAATCAGACCTAGAGATATAGTTATCTAAATTTCTCCGTGCAATTTTACGAATATATCGCGCGATTTCCAAGACTCGAGGCCTAAATCTCTGAAATTTCATACCCGATCCGACAGCCCCGATTACGAAAATAAATAAACGATCTCGGGGCCTACGTCCATTGATACCCATTCCCTTTCGGAGAGTGGATGGATCGCGATAAAGCAATTAAGAAATTAATCGAGCAACCAAGTTCACGGCGAGGACCGAGCAAATGGGGTCTGTTATCCGTGAAAGGAAGAGATACGAGGGCCGGGTGCTGGTCCCGTGTTCTCTCGACGTGTCTTATCAGCGACGTAAATGCAGGATGACAGGACGGGAAGGGGATAGTGCGGGGAGAGGAGGAATCCGCTCGCTTCTCTCCTCCTCGGTCCAAATTCTCTGGTCACAGTCTGGTTAACGTCGCGCCGGCTGAGAGATCGCGGATAATCCGGCGACGCGAGCCTCTTCCCTCGGTCTTGCTCTTTGTCGTTCCATCGTAATGATATTCCACTTTGTTAACGCGCAGAGTCGGTAGCCATGATCCGTTTCCACGCACCGGTGCGTTCAGCTACGCTCAGCGTCGCCGCGGCCGGCCGCCGTGCTCGTCGTCACGCTGGAAATCCAAGAACACGACGCGAGGATCACGGCGGCGATGATGATGATGATGAGGAGGAGGATCCCGCGTAATCCTCGCAGCGACGTAATCCGCGTGTCGTTCGTGATCCCTGCCGGTTTTTCATCCCTTCTCCCTGGTCGGCACGAGCTCGGTTGCGACACGCGACACGCTCGATGGGTCATCTAGGATTTCGGAACTCGCTGGATTTAATTGTTCCTGATGCTGGCCACCCGAGGACGTCCCACATCGATGGATCGCCGCTGCCGAGGCGACCCATGTTCTCACGGCGATGGTCGTTTACGGAGATGATCGAAAAGGGAGGGACGTCGCGGAATTATTAACCCCTTGCGGACGAATGTCAGAATACACGCGGAAATTCTTTTACTTTTCAGAGTGAAAACTACTTGGAATATTACGGAAAATAATTTTAACATTGGCCTTGACGTTGACATATTTTTTAATCCAGAAAATTTCCCTCGATTTGTTATTTTTAATTATTTTGTGCATACTCGATGTATCGGTAACTTCGTTTCTTGTCCGCGAAAGGTTAAATATCGATGATTCGTTGCTTAGGATAAGCGATGGTTTCGAGATAATTACCGTATCGTTACATCTTGGAACTGGATATCTTATGGAGATAGGATAATTAGCGATTCCGAGTTATACTTACCGTATGCTAGTTCAATTACCTGTTGTTTGGGTGGAAATAAGCGGTTCTAAAGTAGTTACGATATTTTCGTGGCCGGTTGAAGAAGAGAACTTCTCGAACGGGTTGGTTTTGAAATAATCAGAGTACAGCGCACGGTATTTGCATAGAGGACCAGAGCTTAAGGATTGCATTTTCGTTCTTTTTTTAAATCGTCTTTGGTTGCCGCCACATAGGAATGCGATTAACTTCTGCAAACGGGTTAATGTATTCTTCGCAGGTGGATTAATTCAGCTCATTACTCTGGATGTAAAAGTACAAACCGTGCGATTTCATATTCAGATTTCATTCACCGCAGTTCCCTTTCGTAACGATCTGTGCCTCTCGCGACTTCCACTAACCCCGTTTTCCATCGAAGGCTGTTGAGACAATAAAAAGGCGTTTGGAACAAACGTCGATCGAAGATCTTTCGATATCCTTTACCATCGATGCGCTATCGAATATCCTCTTTCCGATCGTTCCCTTTCGATTCCTCGTTTCACCCTGAACGACGACGACGCCTATCGTAACACCGAACTTAATCGTCCGAGAGAAAAGAACCGAATTCGAATCGCGTGGCAATAAAAGGAGTCTCAGAAACGAAACACTCGGTTGCGAAACGAGTGGTTCAGACGAGTCTCGATCCTTTCTAGGACCATCCGTTTACCCGACACAACTCGGGCCTCTCGCGTTTGCGACCTATCTCATTCGAACCATCGTTCACCCACGTTTAGCTCCACTATCCAAGCTGATTCTCACTATGCCGAAATATTCCTGTCCGATCCGCAGCATCCAGATACGCGCTTATCCGCGGATGTGAGAATTTTCGTATCACGCCGGAGGATCTTTCTCCCTCTCTTTTCTCCCCTTATACGGCAGGCTTCTTTCGCGGATTCTAAATTGCACAAGGACGATCGTCGAAGGCTGCACCGCTGGGTTTCCGAAATCCAAGGCCACGGCAAAGTGGATCACGATGATGTGCAATGAAATCGCGAGGACTGAGAGGGTAGCCGTGCGGAACCGCGATCGATCGTCGATCCAATGAATCAAGCTATTGTTACCATAGATCCGACAGACGTCGTTCTCAGCGCGTCGCGACGTGCAGGTCCTCGCTTCGAGGTTAAACGAGGAACCTCGAATCCTTTTTCTTTTTCGACTTGTCAATCGGGAAGGAAGAAATTGCCGATCGATTTTTTTGCATCGTTGGTTATTCGGCATACTAAAATTCAGACAAAGAGAATTTTAGCGAGCTTCGAGGTTTGATAGATTCCCATCTATCGCGACAGGAAAAAGTCGGGACACGAGAACGCGAAAGTCACGATGCGAATTTTTTCGAGCGAAAGTTGACCATGCCGAGCGTAAAAAGATGAAAAGGCGCGGGCACAAGAAAGGCGGACATAATTAAACGCGAGTGTACAAGGTGACAATGCGATCGTAAAGAGAGACAGTTAACGATCTTAATTATCGCTTGATTCCAGATCAAAGTGCCTTTGAAAGTGAACTTCTCGGTGAAGCCGAAGGACGTATCGGTGACAATTACGAAGAAGCACCTGACCTGCGGCATCAAGGGTCAGCCTCCGATCATCGACGGTGACTTCCCGCACGAGGTCAAAGTCGAGGAATCCACCTGGGTGATCGAGGATGGAAAATTGTTGTTGATCAACTTGGAGAAGGTAAGTGGCGCGAGTGGACACGTCCGATTCCGTCTTCCCCGAACCCCTGAACCCTCGCGACCTTGGCGAAACGAGGATTCCGACGGTGGGTACCGTGGAATTCGTTGGCTTGACGTGGCCATGGACAGTCGAAATAACGCAGAGAGCCCGATGAAGGCTGAATCGTGACCGTTTAACGAGCAACTGTTTGCTTGATATCTAAATGACAGGATACGGTGACGTTACTTCGTGTTTGGACGTTTCATCGGCCATGATAGATATTCCGTTGACGTCTCCGCGTTTGTTTAGTCGAGAATTCTTCCAGAACCCTTTATCGATTCGGTTTTATCGCGCTCTCGTGTCTTCTTTGGCAGAAGCAAATCGTAAACAAACATAATAAAATTTAATTTATTTCCTTTTGGCAAGATTAATCAAGATTTCTTTCGATTTTCGTCGCACCGGTGTAATCGTTATCGTAGTTTCAGTATATACTTCCGATTCGTTATTAATTTAATTAAATATCCAGAGGAAATAAATGTTGAAGATAATTCGAAAGTAGAGCTCCGGATGGTTAGCTAAAAGTGAGGATGCTCGACTGTTGGCATAGGTGAACAAGATGCAATGGTGGGCGCACGTGGTGACCTCTGACCCGGAGATCAACACGAAGAAAGTGAATCCGGAGCCTAGCAAGCTATCGGATCTCGATGGCGAGACCAGAGGCCTGGTGGAGAAGATGATGTACGACCAGAGACAGAAGGAGCTGGGCCTGCCGACGTCCGACGAGTTGAAGAAGCAAGACGTGATCAAAAAGTAGAAGACATCGAGCATATCGATCGCACGAAACAGCGGTAGCTCTTAAATCGGGTCTAAACGAGGATACTTTCGTTTTGCAGGTTCATGGAACAGCATCCGGAGATGGACTTCTCGAAGTGCAAGTTCAACTGAAGAAAGGGAATATTCTCGATGCATTCCATCGCGGAATTCAGGGTGGCTCTCCGTACTATTTCGTCACTGTGACGTCCCGACGTTCTCTGCACTTGTATCTCGATACACGTTCGTCATCGAGTTTCCAGCCACGAAAGGTGGCACCACGATCCACACGCAAGATCACGCCGGATCGTGCACACACGTTAAAGGATACCATGGTTTTCTTCTCGCAACGCTCTCGCTTCATACTTCCGTACTTTCCTTTCCTCGCCCACCATATTTTTTTCATCACTACTCCGGAGCAGAAGAATCAGCCTGCACAAATGTATAACGCGTGATTTCCTTTCTCTGTCCTTTTCGTTTATTACGTTTCGTATTATTAAATAAAGAATGTAGAGAAAAGAAGAGGTCCGAGACCCCGAGTTGGTGTTTCTGTTCAATCTCGCGAGGATTCATCCTGTGTTAATGTGTAATATAAACCGAACGGTTACTCTTTATTTTATCGTCCGCTTGTATGAAATAGTCGATGTCATCGGTATACAAGGCGATGTTGTACCAGTAGAGAGAAAAAGAGTAATAAATGGTATTCGCTATGTGTGAACAATGGCAGTCAGAATGAATTACTCCGTCATTCGGTACGTCCTTATGCATAATCGCGTTAGAGCTAGCGTCGAATATCGTTCTTAATCGTTGTTACGAGTCTCCGGGAAGTTAATGGCACTGTGTACGTTAATTAGAGCCAAGCACTTGGGTGTCGATGCGTAAAGGTTCCTCAATTAGCGTCGTCGGTTTCTTTCATCACTCTGCTGATCCAACGAACGTAGTTGGACAGTCTCGTATAGATCCCGAACTTTCCGAGTTTCCCGCATCCCTCGCCGAAGCTGGTGATGCCAAAAATGGTCCAGGGATGATTGGGTCGCCTAGGGTCCCGACAGAGCAGCGGGCCCCCGCTGTCCCCGGCGCAGGTATCTCTCTTCTCGTATCCGGCACAGAACATGTTATCGGTGATTCTGTAGTCCACGTAGACGTCTCGACACGTTCCTGGAGATATTATCGGTATCTGTAATGGAAAATGGACGATAAATCGGAGAAGAAATAGCGATAGACGAGCTAACGTACCCGAGCCTCGTGAAGAACGTCCGTTCCAAAGTCGTCGGTGACTCGCAGCTTTCCCCAGCCGATGATAGTGCACAGCTGCTTGGCGGGTAGAGACTGGTTAGGCGCCGGTAGACACGCGATTCCTCTAGACGGTAACGCTGTTATGGCTATCGAAAGACGTAGCATCGCGATGTCATTGTCCATCGTATCCGCGTCGTATTCCGGATGTATCGTGACCGAATCCACCTAGAAGAAAGAGGAATTCGATCAGAGAAAATCGAAAGGAGAACGCTCGACGATTTACGCTACAGCGATGTATACGAGTCTGTTTCGATTGTACAAAACACCAAAGTATCTCGAGTAGCAGAGATCTAGGTAATATTAGACAACGATAGATACCCTTAATTCCAATTCAGTGCCTTCTTTCCTTGTCAGATCGTGTTCCCCGATGCGAACGTAAAGTCGTTTCCGGATACAGTGCGCCGCGGTCAATACCCATCTCGGAGAGACCAAAGTACCACCGCAGAAAGCCTCCTGTAAGAATGATTGCCTTTCAACGATTAACCCGAGTAGCGGGGAAATTCTAAACAGGGAAAACCTCACGTGAAATCGGTTCAACACGGCCACCTGCCAGGGCCAGCTTCCGGGAATCGATGGACGCCCGCCAATGATCCTCTTGAAGCGGGATGGCAGAGAAGGCTTTTGAGTGCTGCGGACGCCGCACTTCCAAGTATGAGTATTCTTGTCTGGAACGAAGCTATCCACCCTGTTCAAGTCTTCTTCGTCCAGTGCTATATCTGCGAGTATGCACGTGTACCGTTTACAAGAGTTTGGAAGAATCAGACTCAGCGTGGAATTTACTCTTAAATAATCACCGTCGTTGTCTTCTTCTCGGCTTCCACGGATCCTCCGATGAAACCACCTTTGACAGAAGCTCCCCTCGACGTAGCAGTAGGCGCTTTCTCTGATCATGTTGTGCCCGCAGATCCCCGGTTTCTTGCACCACCTGCGATCGTTTAATCGGAAATTCAAGCAAAGGAATCTTTGTCGTTGGCGAAAGTTTACGGTATACTTTATTCACTTGTGGCGTTGAGTGGTACACAGTCTCGTGCAGGGTGACCATTTGCTCCATTTCCCGTAATAACCCACGGATTGGTCGTTACCCCTCTGCCTCCCTTCTCTCGGTTCTGCTTCCTTCCTAGGCATCTGACATTCGCGATATGTTATTAAGGAATTCACGGGTNGGGCATCTGACATTCGCGATATGTTATTAAGGAATTCACGGGTCACGCTCAAGTGACGCGAATTGTAAATACCTGTGCTACCTGTATGACGTGGAATTTATCGTTCGGCCGATGGCCCCGTCGCTGATGTTGCTTGCACCTCCACCACCTGCCTTTCCTATTATGCTGGCAGGTTCGCTCCTCCTACGCGAGAGAAACGCGTGAAACTCGACAGACTTCGATGATGATAATCGCGAGACTGCGATTGCAATTTTCCAACTCACCTTAAGTATCGTGGCGCTGCATTTCTTCTTCACGCGACACCTTCGGACGCGGTTCTGCGTGCAGTGCCGATCGCACACGCTCCATTCGCTCCAGTTGGTGAAGTAGGACAGTTTGGTGGATCCTGCGCATTCGTTTGGCTTATCGAGTTGACACGAGAACGTGACCGAGATTGTTAAGAAGGGAAATAGCTGGAGAGGCACTCACGGTTCTTTGGTAACTGCTCCGCAACAGAACTCTGACCGGCCGCGCGCTGCCAATCGGTGCCATTGTTCCCGTTGCTCACGAACGTCCCGTTTCCGCTCTGAAATTAGCAAAGAGCAACGCGTGATTAATCATCGATGCCTGAAAGGGCTACTTGACTATTTCTACGCGATCTTTTCCTGCCGATAACAGAAACACGTCTCGCGTCGCGGAAGTAGCCGCGTTGCGATATGCCATTCTTATCCACGTCCCATCAGCGTCGATAACGGTACGTAAATAAAACGTCGCGCGACTCTGCGAGGGAAAAGCTATTCCAGTCTGCATCCGTCACGTAGGCAGATCGTCGCAAAAACCAGTCGAGATTAACCACTGCCAAGCGAACTAATAGACACATAGCGTATTAGCGTTGATGCGGCGCGTGGACTGCAATTGAACGCGTCGAGTTCCAGCGATTTTCGTGACTCGTGCTGCGAACAGCAGCTCGCCTCTTATCTACGACGGGAACTCGTTCGTTCGACATTTTTCTCGCGTTAAACCGAGCAAAAAACTAGATAAGAAACGTAATACAGCAACAACGCATTAGCGCTAAACCTACTATGGTCAATTGACCGGTCAAGTGGTCAGTCGTGGTTTACGAAACAGCGTGCACGTTTGTGTGCACGAATCTCGAGAGCAACGAAGAAGAGAGAAAGACAGGACGATATTAATCCTGTTAATTCTCTGGTCGTTAATCGTCGTTCGGCGAAATTCCATTGGGAGTACGACGCGTGGGATATCGGGAGAGGAGTTCTTCTTCTTCTCGGACGATTATTTGCCGAAAGATTCGAAGCGTTTAAAAATCCCATTACATCGATCGGCGAGCAATTAAGGTAACCGCGGATCGTAAAGGAGCCGAAGAAGGCACCGGAGTTAAAGTAATGGGCGAGCCGTGACAGATTCGATATTAAATTTTATTAGTAAAACTGGCGCAGGAAAGAGACCGGGAATCGAGGATGTGGCTCGTTACTCGATCAGTCGGAGAACCGGGAAACGCGGGAAGAAACCGAACGAGTTGTCATCGATCGGCGATATTTCGCTGTTGCATCGGGGCCGGATTTTAACGACCCATTATTCCGCGCGTGAACCACTCGTCGTACGTCAGCGAGGAGCGGCGAAAAACCGGCGGACCAAGGAGAAGAAACGGAATGGAAGCGCGATCGAGTAGGCTGGCCTGTGGATGGCAGAGATGGTTGCAAAAACCGGCGAACAATTACTCGTTCTTAAGCACAGAGTTAATAGACCAGTCGTTGCTGACGTTGCCTGTCGACCGTCTCGGATATCGTGCAGCATTCCCCAAGGCTGTAACGATCAGCACGCGGTACTAAACTCAATTTGCCGGCTCGTAAATGGCACCGCGACGTAACCACCGGCGTCGTTGCTCAATGTCATCCTCGCGCTTCTAACATTCGGTCCCCGCGGACAATTTCACCTGGTACCGTTGCCGTAAATTATTCAAAATCTCGCGTCGCGGCCCATCGCGGGGCCTTGTATGGACGAAACCGCGATAGAATCGCGCAGAGAAAACGGTGTCTCGATTTCCTTTCGCAGTGACGCGGAGGAAAGATCACGCCGGGAGAGAAGCGATCGAGGAACGCAGATCTGGTTGACCAATGAAAATGGATCTGGCACGCGTGGATCACACCCTTCCTCGGTCCGGCCCACGACGCTCATTATCCTAAACAATGGTCGAGGCAGATCGACGGAGACGTTACCTCATCGAGGTCGGCCGGCTTGGGAAACGCGATATCGGACGGTCGATTGAGAATTATAACCTAGAGGGTTGCGGTTCATCCAGCGTAGACCTAATTATCCCCGGTCGAGTTTGGAAGGAGAAAAAGCGTCGGCATAATCGGACAATAGAATGATGTCACGGGACGTACGAGGCGCGAAGGTGATCCTCTTTTTGCCAACTAGTTTTTCTGCAACTTTGATTTCTTCCACTCGCGCGCAGGGACCTGCCCGTGGTAATTGGTCCCGTCTTCTCTCCACTGACCTAGATCATCAGCATAATTAACCAGTTACAAAATTTTCTCACGTCAGAGGTACAACACCGCGTTCGCGGAAAACGGTACGCGAGCCAACCTCGTTCCCCGAAGAAATACTTGGCCGCCGGTGAAACGGGACGAATCAACGGCGTCGTTGTTTCACATCCGACTGGTATTATTTTTCAGGGTAGAAGCGTCGCGCGAGTCGGACGCGACCTCGAGCGAAAGTTGATCGAACCCGCGGATTTCTGCAAACTCCGGCCGCGCCGGCGAATCTCGGAATCGTTGAACTTTACGACGTCGCTCGCGCGACAGTCGCGTTCGCCTCGTTTAAACCGGCCACAATAATTTCGTTCTTCCCTTCGAGTTTACGATCCGATTAATTCCGTCCGCGCAGGGAACCTCTTGAACCCTCTGCAAGCCGAGAGTTCAGGGTTAACGACGCTCTCGTATCGCGCGATTAATTTCCTCGGCTCGTCTACGGGAGGAAACAGGTTCCCGCTCGATTTCCTCGCTCGCGACAACTAGATCGCGCCGCGAATTCGCGTTCCCGCGTCTTCGCTTTGCGACCACCGTGAGTTTCCCGCGTTATCCCAACTTCTCGAGGGCGGAATTATTCCACGAGATATACCCTTTTCCTCTCGCGAGGAAATTGCAAGTTCTAGGTGCATAATATCGTTGCGATTCGTCGGGATATCTCTTCGAGACTTAGTCCCTTTTCCTCTCGCGAGGAAATTGCGAACTCTAGGTGCATAATATCGTTACGATTCGTCGCGATATCGCACGAGACTTCCACCTGACCGCGACACTCGGCGAATTCGGAGAGATTCGAGGCACGAGAACGATGCGAGTAATCGTCGCGGGTGGAGATTCGCGGGTTCTTCCGCGACACTCGGGCGGAGGAAAAAGCAGACGGTCGAAACGGCAGAGGATGGTCTATACGGGCGTGTTCGGAGCAGAAGGCATGAGGAATTTGTATGCGCCGCGGCGAACATGGCCAAACTAGGCTGAAGTCCGCGGCGCCTTGCATCTCGGCGCGACGGATTGGCAAAAACGGCGTGCCACTCGCGGCAGAAACGATTCCCGTTGGCTGAGAATCGTCAGCGACTTTCAGGATTTTCGAGGGGAAAGCGAAGTTGGGGAAGTCGGGAGAAAAAAAGGGAATTTTATCGCGGATCGGCGGTGGAGATCGGAGAAGAGACAGTCGGGCCGCGAGCCTACGGAGAATTCCATGGGACCATGCCACGAATGATTCAATGGCATTACGTATGCAACTTTAATACCGTTTCGCATTCAAAGCATCCCTGAACGGCACCCTACCAAGACACATTCCAACGGTGCTCGGCTCAGCGCGATCGTCTTGTGCCTTATGCGCGTGTAACTGTACTTAAGTACGGATGGCCGTTCGTTTTGTGGAAATCGCGCGGAGAGACGCCTCCTCTCTCGATGCAGTTCTCGGCTCGTTTCCTGCCCGCGCTCGTTACGCCGGGAAATAAAGCGTGGGTGGCTGTTCTAACGAGGCGAGCAAGAATTTACATTGTCCTTAAACTCTTCGGCTGCTAACGCTAAAAGCGGTACACGTGGGTACCGACGTTGATTTCGCTTCGGGAACGATTTCCGAGTACGCGTAGGCATCGCGATCATCGACGCTGCATCGTTATACACGCGTGTTTATCTCTGTTTCCCTATTCCGCTTTATCCACGTGCGGTATTAGCGATTCTCGAAAAAACTGTTTATATGATAAGACTAAATAAATATTGAAAATGTCGAGGTCATGCACGAACGTTCATTTAAAGAATATTCTATTATGAGAATGATGGTGCAATTTAAGTGGAACTAGATTAGCCCGAACACTCAACAAGCGACTAACTCTCTATTCCGATAAATCCGTAGATAAGCGATGCGATAAGCGGATGAAGGTAAAATAACTTGTAAGAGGTAATTAGAGCTACATAAGGGTTCTCGATGTGTAACAATTGATACTTGGAATGTAGCCCTTGACGATAATTCTGTTTCTCGGCGTTTATGCAGCATCGTTATCGGGATCTCGAGGAGGGGACGAAAAAGGAGGGAAGAAAGAGTGGAAAAAGAGAGGAAAAAAAGAGGAAAGGAGAGTAAAAGACCGGGAGTAGCCATTTTCGCGTTGAGGTTGGCGTTGAGGGTCGCGAGGAGAGAAAAAGGGGGTTGGAGAAAAAAGGAGGAGAAGAGAGGATGGAAAGGGCCGGCTGGTCGGCCATGCCGAAGAAGATGGATAAGGTTCGGAAGCAATGACATTCGTTTGGCGGGCTGACGCCCCGACTATACCGTAGATGGTAGCGCGGCCGGTGTGTCCAACGTCCGAAAATGGCCGGTGATTTCTTCGCCGTGGCTACCGTGGATTTAATACTCGCGGCCGGTCGCGGCGATGGAACGCTCGCTATGGCGAGATCGCGGCCTGATTTATGTGCTGGTGCGCGCGATCCGAAGGCCAAGGTCCTCTGTCCACCTACTATGGTCAGGATGACGTCTGCCTGGCCGACGTCGCGTAAATCGTGCCGCGTATATTCGCTCCATGAGAATTCCGCGAACGGACGCCGGTGTCGCCGCGTAGGTCTGATTTTCCTTGGGTTAATCTCTGCCCGCTTTAATTGCCGTCGGTGACTCTTTGTGGCGCGACGGTTTAAGCTGAAAAAGATTACACGCGAAGGAGAGACACGTTGCGCTCCGTGTCTGCCGCGACTGTGCTTCTGGCCTGCTCTTCGTCTCTGCTATTTCGCAGACGACTTTCCTCCATTTCTCCCGACGATCTTAACACCAGCCGGCTAGCCTCGGAGACAGGCCTGAGAAATATTTCCCAGTCATGAGATATAAACGAATTCGGAGGTAAAGACGCTCTCGATTTTTTAAATCACACGTATGGTAACACAGGGAGTTAATTGCAGATCCTTGGATCGCGATTATATCCCGGATCTGACCCTGAGGTCCTAATAGGCAGTGTACATTCGCAGGCTGTCTAACTGGGAAATAATTGCACGAACTCTGCTCGCTAATCGTAGTTAATAGTCGGTCCAATTTCCACTCGCGTACATATTAATTTCGGCCTATGCTCTCTTCTCGATTTCGAGCTCTGTTACCGAGCACTGCTCGGGAACTTCGCGTAAAACTTGAACTTTGCGAATATCTCGAACAAGAACAATGTCAATGACGACCGCGTCTAGCGAGCGTATCCGTGGACGTTGACGTTTTCCTCGAACCATCCGTTGGTACTCACAGACGCGACTATAGCGAGTGTTCGCCGGAACAGAGGGACAATGGTCGAAGACCGGGGTATCGGAGCTAGATATCGGGTTCTAATTGCTCGAATCAAGATTAGAGAAAGCGGCACAGAGACATCGCTATTTCCTCGAGAATAATTATGACCGTGGCAAACGAGGCAGCGAGAAAGCCGGAGAAGGCTGGTCCCGTAACAACTCGGCCCGTTCAGTCTTTTTGGGTTGGGTCCGACCCGGTGCAGTCACGGTACGCTTGCAGCTCGCGTAAATGTCATCGGAGGCTTTTTAAACGAACCGTAACACCGGCGTGTCTGGATCGCCGCTGTTCTCTCGCGTTACGCGACATTTGTTTAACGCAGCCGGGCAATTTGTATGCCTATTTATACGCCTCGCTATTCATCCGGGGCGAGCTCGCGCGTGGAAAGCGGTATTTTCCCCCGTTTTCCCGCGATAAAACGGCGATCGACCGAAATGGAATGGACGCGCGGCGATTAAGGACGAAAAGGGTCGAAAAGGGATCGGAGGATCACGGTGGATCGTTTCGCGACATGGCGCGAGTCGTTTTACGTTCGCCTTCTTCTTCTCCGCGACGATTCAAAGGAACGGCTCTCGTCATGCGACTCTCGTCCCTTCCGCGAACACGAGGAGGATTTTGCGAAAGAACGCGCTCGAACAACGTCTGCGGAGTAACGATCGCGCTGTCCACCGATGGTCGCTTCCACTTCCCGAATGTCACGCTCCCGACAGTCCGACTGCGTCCATGTTCTTTCCAATTTTTTTTCTCCCCCTTTTCTTGGAATTTTCAAGGTTTTAAGACAGTGCTGCGACTACTTTAGGATTCGGAGCGAACGATCTTGGAATCTTTTCGAATTTTTCCCCCGAGATTCGAAGAAAAGAAAAATTCGGCTCGTTTCGAAGAATTCGAAGGGGAAAGCGATGGAAATTGGTCTTAGGATTTATAGGAGGTGAATGCATCGGTTCTCCGCGCGAGTTACGCAAGATGGCAGTTAGCCGCGCGAAAAATTCGACTTTTAAATACTCCGCGCGTTTTACCGCGCTTTTGCGGCAATTCCCAACGTGGATGTTGTAAAGTCGCGGGGTTTATTATCGGGTAATTCGAAACGCGAACCCACGGAAGACAGGGCTGCACCCATCGGGAACCGGCCTGGAGTTTCTCTAGCCTTAGGTGCACGGTTAAATTTGCATCTGTTTGGTTTTACAAAAGTCCGCTCGTGCCCCTGGACTGTACCCACGTGGCTGTTTGTCGTGAGCAAACCGTGAAAGCGAAAGTACGGGGGGACCGACCTATGCCGCGGTCCCTGTAAAAGACTTTCCAAATCGTTGCGTAATTCCGAATTTTTCTTCCCTCCTCTCGCTTCCGTCCTCTTCGCCGCGAGGAAAGCGCGCTCGCGGCTCGTTTGGAAAGGTAAAGGCAAAGAAGAAGAGGAAACACGCCGGAGACCACGCGGATCAGCTCGTGATCGCTCAGCAGAACCAGTCCTCGCTGTTAAGGGCCGATTTAACTCTTCCAGGCGCGGGAGTTCAAGACGAAAGAAGAGGCAGCGCGGGAAATAGATGTCAAAGTAAATTGCGACCGATTCGAACGAGTTATTTCGTCGGCTGCACGCGGTTTCCCCTTCCAACTCGATACGCGCTTAAATATAAGCTCCGTGTGCGAGAAATTTTTCTCCCGCCGAAAGAAAGGACGTTGATGGTCGTAGAAAAGCGTTCGTGATTTATAGAAGACACCCGTACACTTCGAGGTAGACGTCGAGCGATTTATCCGGCAAAAAGTTACACTCGCGGAGAATTAAATCGTGTTTCTGCACCTTGCGATGAACTGTATTCCATAGAATGGTTACGAAACCGCAGTGCCTCGCGTTATCTTATCGTTTACTATTTGACTAACTATCGGTTAGTATAGATCAACAGCGAAAAATTCCGCTCTGCGAGAATTTGAAAATTGACGACATTACGTTTCCGCCATTTTTCTCACGCTTTGTCTCGTAAGTCGAAATTATTCATACGAGGAGCGAAGCTTCACTCGTGATAAATGGTAGTTCAAACTAAGTACGAACGCGATTTTTTACCGATCGTATCGATACTCGTCTTCCGACGATCTAGGATGAAACGAGACAATGGAAAAATGATTTCATCTCGCGTTACCTCGATGCCCATATTTACGATCGAGATGGGCTGAAAACTATCTCAGCGCGCGCGCGTAAGAACCAAAAAGACGCGAGCCCGAGAGTTAATCTTCCTCGAGGCTGTCCGCGTCTCCCAGTCGATTTGCGAGGAAAAACGATAACCCAGAGGCATCGCCTGGGCGTTTCTCGTTGCTTAAACGTGTCACGTGTCGGAAGAAAGTCGCGGAACGAGACTCCCACGGAATTTATCGGCCAGGCAACGGTAGCGCGGACGCTTCTTCCTCTTTTCCTCACAGCGTGCGTGTGCATCGCGCGATATCTCAATGCCGTGATGAGATCATCGCGTGATTTACTATCTCCCCGGTGCAATGAAAAGCAGCACGCGACTGTCCGTCCGGTCGAGCGGAATCTAACGAAACGATTCCGCGAGTCTCGCGCCTCTCCGCTCGGAAATCGCCCGCTCCTCGAGTTTCCCGTGGATCGAGCGGCTAGGTTAAAAATACGCGAAAAATTCGGGATCGGGGTTCGGTTACGCGAGATTGGAACTTCCTCGGCGAGTGGTTGAACGAGAGATCGCTCGGTCTGGTTGCAAGGGAAACGGTGTAAAAATAGGCCCTCTCGAGGTGCAGACTTCGAGCTGGTGCATTTGTTTTCGCGTCTCTGCCGGTCGCTCGATTACACCGCGAAACAGAAAGATTCGCTGGGAACAGTTGCAGAGAATCGATGTCGTCCTCGAGCTTTCGGGAAGGTCCGCTTCCTCGGCGAGTTTGTGGAAACAGCGTCGAAATAATAAGCATCGGCTTTTATACGCGGTTTCTCGGTTCTTTCATCCTCGCCTGTCTGTCTCGTCCCTGTCTGACCCGGCAAATAAACAATCCCGCGAATAAACAGGGGTTGAATGTGTTTTTAAGAAACTCCGATTGCGTGTTCTCTAGTTGTGGAAGAAACGAACGCGAATCGAGAGTCGAATACGGTTCGACGTGCAATCGATTGGCGATATAAATTAATAGCCACTATTTTCTCCGATCAGGACGGAGAACGGAGGACGCGCGTACTTGTACGCCGGTTTCGCTCAATTTCGCCGAGGCTCTGTTCGGAAACTCTCCGGCGGCGTTCCCGAGAGCAACGAGAAAAGGACGCTATTTCTGGCCGGCTATTAACGAGCCTTAATTCGCGGGATTAGTTCGAGTCGAGCGGCTCGAACCGTGAAACCATAAAGCTAGCCGTTAAGACGGGCCACGGCCGCGGATGCGGCGGTCACCTGCCCTGCTTTTTCAACCACACGCGTTAAACGCTCCTCTTCTTCTTGCACGCCTAGCCTCCGGTCCCCGTTTTACGGCCCTTGGTTATTTCCGAATCGCTGTCGCGATTGCAACGCGATCGTCCCGCGAGTCTCGCGCCTTCCTCTTCTCTCGGACGCGATCTTCGCTGCCGTGATCGCGAATCGCGCGAGGAACGAAGGTTGCCATCGTCGCGAGAGGGTTGGACTAGTGTCCGATTTCGAATTATTTCCGAATCGTTACGAAATGATCCCCCATTGCAGACCGAGTCCTTGATACCGCAATCGCGAATCGCTAGAGCGAGGAAAGTCCGTGACGAGCATCGCTGCTGCCGAAAGGGTTGCGAGGGTTGCGAGCGTCTGACTCTCGTAGCGTTTTAAGACCACTGTTTGTTTTCAAATCGCAATCGCGATTCGAATCGCGGCGCAATCTTCTCTCTGGTGCGTCATACGCTCGGTGATTGAAACGGGACGCGTGTCGCCGGAGGGATGAAGGCTGACGATGAATATCATCGCAGGGGTTGTTCGAAATGGGTCGGTATTAGTTGTTTCGCGGAGAATGGGCCGCTGAAAGCAAGGCTATTTAGGGAGTTGTCGCGTGGCTGCTGAAAGGGTGGGTAAAGACGGATGGCGACGAGCGGAGAGTTTGGAAACGCGAGCAGATGAAAGCGGAGGTAAAAGAGGGAGTCTCTCCGGAGTGCTTTTTACAAAGGGATCGGTCTTTTGCCAGCTAATATTAGACGGTGTGTGAACGAACCAGGCGAACGGTAATATCTGTTATCGCCCTGCGTTTTATTGCCGTTTGAACTCTCACCCTTGGGTAATTTCCTCGCGACGATTTTGGCTGACCTGTGTCTTAATCTCCGGCCAAATTGATACAACCTTTTTTTCTGCGTAATACACGATTACAAAACACGCATGACCAAAACGGTTACATCGTTTGCGCGTTAATCGAAGACTTATCTCCACGGAGTGAATTAATCTGTCGGCAATGACGAGATTGATAAAATTTCCACGTTAAAGGTGGAGAAGCGGAATTGTCTCGAGGTCTCGGTGT
This sequence comes from Euglossa dilemma, assembly GCA_002201625.1. Lineage (NCBI taxonomy): Eukaryota > Metazoa > Arthropoda > Insecta > Hymenoptera > Apidae > Euglossa > Euglossa dilemma. The sequence goes on along the minus strand of NIJG01000134.1, from coordinate 1,108,431 downwards.
TCGCGTGTTCGCCAATGAATCGTCCCGTACCTCGTAAAACAGTGACACTTTTGGAACGTTTATGATCAAGGGTGCATACGGGATCCATTACTCGAATTCTTGTAGACGCGAGTTGGCCGTTTCATTCAGCGGTCGTCCGTCCATTCCACCGTTCGTAAATTTCATCGGTGACTCGCGTCCTCGCCGGATCCAGCGTCGCGCACTGCCCGTTGAATTTACTCTGCGCCGCGCACGGAAACGCTCGGCAGAAGTGGCCGCGTGTTACGACTGGCCGTATTCCAGCTACCACTCGGACCATTCGATTCTACGCTTCCACGTACACCAGGGGAATTTACGGCGCGATCCTCGAGGCTCGATTAATGGCGCGTCCGAATAGCCGATGTTGTACTCCGGACACATTCGTCGTTAAGTTTGATTAGATTCGCGTTAAATCTCGGTTCTGTCAAACTCGAGACGGCCTGAGAAATAACTCGCGTGCGTCCCGGTAATTTGTAGAGGTTCCTCGACCTACGGGAAACCACCACGAGGAACGGCGAGTTCGATTTTGATTCTAGACCCAGCTCTTATTCTCAAACTTTATTATTTTGCAAGAATCCAAGTTGTAAAAATCCGACTTGTTTCCTTCTCCTTCTTCTCTAAGCTGCCTATTCGTATCTGCGAATATAGAGGTACTGCGATTTTTATCGTAACTGTAACAAACATCTAAGTAAACAGATTACGAGGTAACTCTGAGCTGGCTTCCTCCCGAATAACGCAAACCGCGAGTTATCTCACCGGTGGCGATAATGTACGCGATAACGCTCGGTTTCTCACAACGCTCGCGTTATCCTTGAAACGCGACCTGCGCAGCCTACGGAGCGAAATAATTAATACGAAATCCTTGGATACCGATAATACGAATCTCGCGGGTCGAGTTTGCTATTTTTCAAATTCGATTAGCGGAAAGGAGAGTTGCCGCGGGGTGAGATAAGAAACGGTTGCACGGAGTGGCCGGCAACGATACCGGGAACCGGTCGCCAAAAATGGCAGCCAAGCGAAATTCCCGCCGATGGCCATTTCCGTTCCCCGGTCGAACTTTAAACGCGACACGGGCAAAGTTTTTTAATCGGGAACCCGTAAGACCGGTGATAGCAAGAGTAGATAAAGGGGAGCGACATTAGCGGGTAATGAGTGCGATAATTCAGCGGTGATGGGGAATTGGAGAAAAGACCGTGGTCCCCGGAGGATCGGCGGCGCGACCGCTCGGGAAAGAGCCGACCGCCGTGGACGCGGGCCGGCGGTCGTTTCACGGGAATCGTTAAATCGGTGGTGCGTGGAACGAGTCGCGTTTAATACGCGATATTAATGAGGGCAGTTCTTTGTGCGCCGGCAAGTTATACCGGAATAACTCGTTCCGATAGGTTGCCACTTCTCGCTGAACGATTGCTAAAGCCTCGGGTAAAGGTACAATGTCACGCGCGTTGCACGCCAATTAATATCCTCGGTTGCGTGTATTTTCCTGGCAAGCCGATCGGATTCCGAGGAGGAAAGAAATTTCCGCGAGTTCTGGTCGGCTAGCAGGATGAATCGCCCCGGAGTGTCGCGAGTTTCACGCGACTCGATTAATATCCTCCGTGGCGCGTAATCGAGTTCCTAGGAAGGAAATTTTCCCGGAATCTTCATTGAACGTTGCTCGATTCGACGTCGGAGGACGTGCGACTGCAGGCGAAGGGATAAATCAACCTTTCCATGTCACACTCGAGCGGTACAATTGGAATCGTTAACCGACTAACAGCGACGTCGAGGAATCCGTTTCTCGCGGAATGCTAATCGCCGGCCGGCGATCTTCACCGTTCCTACGGTGACAATGGAACGGCGGCTGGTCGCGCGGAATACGAGAGGAATAAAGCGGGGAAAGCGATGGTCGGGGAAGAGAAGGATCGAGGAAGATTCACGGTCGACGGCGGAACGGGATCGTGGTCGCGGATCATCGAGAGAACCGGGGAAAGAGTTTATATCTCCGCTCGTCTACCCTCTTTCGTTCTTTCTACCCGCCCCGCGGAGACAACTTTTTACCCGGCGCGAGGTTAACATACTTCCTGTCCCGCGACGGGCTGAAATTCCACGCGATAGTCGTCGCGATACGCGGCAAGAAGAAGCTAATAGCGCTGGCCTCCGCGGATCCCGCGGGAACACGGTCTCCACGGGGTTCCTCGGGAACAGACTCTCCCCGGTTCGGCTACCGAGTCGATGGAAATCGCGCCACACGCTTCGTCCTTCCTAACGCGGAAGCGACAACCAGCGTAAGAACCGCGGATATCTGTGTAGCGACGTATCCGTCGATGCGCTCCTTATTTCCCGCCATTTCCATTTTCCCCAGGGTCCCGAGTCAATGGGTTCGTGTTTTTCCGACCAGTGCCCCGTGATTCGCGGACCACCCGAAAAGAGTGGAGTTCGCTTGCGAAGACGGTACAGACTTTCTCCGAAAAAGACTAGATAAACTCTTGGCGCAACGTAAAGTAGACTTTTCTTTCGATATCCGCGTCTATCCCCTCGTCTGTAAGAGAAGATTGTGGGGGTGAATTTTCCCCCAACGATGTCGAAATGTCCTTTGACCTTTCCTGGCCTGGTATCCTCCGCTTGGTGGGTGCTGGAAGGCACGGAAGAAAAAGAAAGGGGTTCGTTTGGGTCCTGGACCTCATCGGTAAGAGTGGACTCATCGGTAAGGCTACCTAGCAAGCCTTGCTAGACGTGGGATATATAGGAAAGGAGGGTTTACCGAGGACTTGCGAGAAAATCATCAAACCTCATTTAACCTGGAAGTCATCTGGCAGTGATGACGAAAACGATCGCTATAATACTGTGACATAATCTTTGCTTGAATCACAACCCTGATCGAATTAGTTTGCGTTTGTAAAAAGATGCAGACGTCGTCTGAACTCCTTTTCTCAAAATATAAAGGATTCGGACGAATCTTTTATTATTTTATTTTATATATCTTTTATTATTATCTCGTGTATCTTTTATTACTATCGATTTATCGTTTGATTGCCCGTTTATGCTCGATCACGCGTATCTCGAGGGGCCGTGGCTCATTGGATGTTATTACATCTCGAGGGACATCCTGCCAGAATTTCCTGATAATTTGTTATCGGACGAATTACACGTTTGCCGCGATCATTAAGTGCATGACCAGCTGTTAAAGACGCGTTCGCAATAACCGAGATCTCTCAAAGGGAGTACTGCCTTTGTTAACAACGCGTTAAGGGATATACGAGAGAAGGAGGATCGCGGAGGATTATCAATCTTCGAAAGGTGAGGGACGTACAGCGCGTACCCTGCGACCTATCCTCGCGGCTACATTGTCCCCGCGTGACCCCGTGTTCTTGCTTGAATAGCGGTAAATTATTCCGGCGATCTCGACCCGCTAATAGAATAACAAGGAAAGAAAGAGAGAGTGGAGGAGAACGGACCTCGCGACAGGAAGTTTCACCGCAGGGTGCCCGGCGTCCCCGAGGTCAGTGGCCATTTTTACGCGGCGCCGGAGCCCCGGGTGATTGACACCTGGTCCATTCCATCCTCGCATGCATCCTCGTTGCGGAGAGGTGATTATTAATCGCGAAGCGAAACGCGTAACTGGTCGCGAGAGAAACCGACGACATAGGAAACGGGAAATCGATGATTTGTTCGGCTCGATCGAGAGGAAGACGTCGCGACCCGTCACCGGTCCTCGGCTCCCTTCCGGTTCGGTTCGGTGTACCGTTACCGTAATAACGGTGTTACCCGTTCGATGGTTAATTCGCGTACCGGTATCGAGCACGATCTTCTGGAAATTTCACGAACGCGAGATCGTTTTAATTTTCGCGGAAATTGCGATGGCGGAGGGGGGCAGGCCTCTGCCTGCCCCGGCGATAACGCGATGGTCCAACATCTGTTAGCTATCTGCGGCTCTCGTCCAAGGATCAACCCATAAATTGGGCCTGTTAGTCGAGATAAGAGGCCAAGGAGAAACTCAAACAAATGCTTATCCTTTATCTGATACCCGTCCCTCGTTCCTCCGCCTATGTTGTTCGTACAAGATTACCGGCGAGCGAGTCGTAGGTATCGATGTTACCACTCGGCAGGATCGTCCGGCTGTGAATCTGGCGCGTTTGACAAGCCCGAGGAGCAATTGCACGGATTTACGATCGGCACGGGGACGAGATGGTGTTCCGTGCGCGGAAACATGGTTGATCGAGAGCGAGAGGGAGAAAGGATGCACTAAATATAAACCGGGGAACGGTGTACTCGGCGCGGAGACGTTATCGAGATCATCGGTGGCGAGGCAGGAAAAACTCGGGTTGTAAGTGTCTGGCTGGAAGACACGAAGGCTGCTCTTTGATGTCGCTGGGTCTGTGGGTGGTAACCCGAGAGCAGCGGCTCCGGATTCCCGTCTAAATTAGATTTTAATATCCCTCGCGGGGGCATTTTTATCCCCGGCGAGTCGCGGTTCCCGATTTCCGTGGTCCTTTCGGCCGCTTTAGAAATAGTCGACGCCGGGCCAGCAAATTATCCCGAGTTAACGGTGAAACCGTAAAAGTCCCGATGCCGCGTTTGAACCGTGGAAATAACCCTTCCGCCTCTTGGTAATAGCCCGGCAAAGCCTCGGAACCACCGAGTGAATATCTCGAAGCGATAACTCGATCGAATGCCCGGTCGGATCCGTTATTTCGCGGGGAACGCGGGCGCGGAAACGGCAGGCCTTGAGACGCTGGATCACCGGAATTCGAACGCGGCCACCAAATGAAATTATAGTGATTACCAGGGTATCTTAGCCAAAGCATCCTTTCCTCTCCGCCTCGGACCCGGACGATTGCGTCGCTATTACCGGGTTTAGGCTGACACAATGCCCCGTCGTGCCCTCGGGCCACACGCCAGCCTCAAACTGCCTACTAAACCCGCCTCTCTATCGATTCATCCGCACCGATCGTTTGGGAAAACCGGGCTCGCCTTTAATGTAGAGAACAGATCCGTTTCTTCCGTGAAAACCAACTTCTAAACGTGGTCCCTTCTGTTCGCGTTCCCGTCCAGGAATTCTATTTGCGGCGCGTTGTACACCGCGAACGTGCCATCGACTTTGGTCTTGAAATAGTAGGGTAAAACATTTCACGATTGATGGCCCGACCAGAGGTTCCAGATATATTTATTCCAGTTGTCCGACCTTTTTCGGCGATAACGGTTAATTCCAGGCTGCACCGTCGCGTCGAACGGGTCGATTTAGAACGACGCTGGTTCGGTGAAATTCAATCTCCGCTTTCTCTAGACTTTTCTCTCGAAATCTTCCCTCTCGGAGATTCACCGATGATCCGAGAATCGTCTCGGCTGCCAATGACCTCGACATTGCGCGACACGGCCTTGACAGCTTGGAAACGAGCGACCTCGATGACCTCGCGTGGTCTCCAAATGTGTTTCGGTACGAATGTCACGGGCTAGGTGATGTCTGTCAATTTTAAATCGATCTCCAAGCACTGTGACATTGTCTCGATGACTTTGCGCGTGGGACGCAACGATCGGAAAATCATTTTCATTCGTTTATAGACATTTACTCCCACTCATCTCGAGACTAATACAATACCATGGCTCGGCTGCGCAGCATCGATTCGATATGCAATTAGAAACGAAACGACATTTGAAACGACTGATTTCGAAGTCACAAAACGTAGTCGAGTACCGAAACCCTGAGTGACTTTTTCGTTTTTCATCGAGAGAATCAAGATAGGTGATCAAGGCTTTCAACGAAGCGGAAAAAATGCAGGCACAATGCGTTCCGCAAAATCATCCTGCGCATTTGTAATTACAATCACCGCGTCAATGTCAATTAGACATCTCCGCGACGCGGACGCGAGTCTGACTGCGCGCTGAATCGAATTACTCGTCACGCGCGCAAAAAGAGCGAGCAGCGCGCGATACGTTGCTCAAGTACGACCTCTCAGTCCTGCTTTATACGACCGTCTTACTTACGCATTCGCAGGATCTCTCGCGATTGCCGATTCCGTCGACTCGCGTTGAAAACCGCGCGTGGTATCGCGTCGTTTGCGCGAATGCGTCGCGAGATAGTCGGAAAGATTACGGGATTCTTACGACTTCCCGATCGGTCCGGGCCGATCGATCCTCCGGATCGCGACGTTAAGGCGAATATTAATTCCGCGGCAAACGAGAGAAGGATCGCACGATCCCGTTGCGTCCGACTCGCTTTCGCTTAACGACGCTTTGAATCACTGTCGACTTTCGTTTAAAAACCATGCTTCCCGCGGATACCGCAGTTATCTCGGCTTTAATTAACCAGATTAATATGCGTGCCACTCTGATTATCTCGTCGCCGAGATTTGCCGGTTTTTTGCCGCGATTCCCCGCCGATTTCCTCCCCGCCCCGGTTTCCATCTTTTTGCCGCGGAATTTTATGAATATTTTCCGCTGCTCGGTTGCTCAATTGCGCGTGCACCGCATGGAAACGATCTTTCGGATCGGATTTCCACGCTGAAAGTGAAACTAATGGAACGAGGGCCGGGCAAACGCGCTGCTAATCGGAAGCTTTGCTCGCCACCGTGGTTTTTTCCTGGGCAATCGCGGTATCGTGTTCTGCACACGTCACGAGCCCGTCCAACGGCTCGAACACACGCGAGTATTTAGAAAGTATCCTGGCCTGGATACTACGGATACGTAAGTGCCGATTGTTCTTGCTCAATTGCAAATTCCCGGCGGATTTTTCGGACGGTTTTTCGGGTCAAGTGTATCGGGGGGGCCCGGCTGGATCGAGCCGGTTCCACCGCGATCCATCGGGGCACCGCGACAGGTGAGCTCGGGGTACGCGCGATCTATTTCGCCGCCTTTCTTCGACGCGCCGCGGAGAATATTTACATAGCGTACTACCGTGTACGCTAAAATCACCGCGCAACGCCGTAAAGCGAGCAAATTTATCTTCTCTATCGCCGTACCATGTGTACCATTCGCGATAAGGGAATTCTTTCGCGCAAAGATAACCGGAGTCATTGCATTCCGACAATTAGAATCTCCAAAGTTCCGCTCGGCGGATTCGGCGCGGAGAAAAAGGCGGAAAATTTGGAGAGTTGGAAGAACCCTCGCTGGGATGAAACCGTAGAGTCGGAGCGTTTCGACGAAACGAGAGACGAGCTCCCCTCGCTAGAGCGAGCGAGGAGCGTGTCTGGCGCGAAACGGCGACAAAGTTGGTAAATACTCACCGAGACGTGGTCGAGGCAGACAGCGGTGCGTATCGTGGCGAGAAATAGCAGGAGGAACAGGAGGGCGGCGTTCGCCCCCAGCAGCCGGGCGATCATGCCCGGTGAATCGAGGCGTCCCAGTGGGGGCAGCGTCGGCAGACAGTTGGACGACGTCGAGGACGTGCTCGACGACGAAGCGGGCCGGTGCTCCTGTCGCGGATGCATCGCTTCATGATCGCGACGCGCCGCGTGCTCGTCCATCCGTCGACGCGACCCGGCTCTCTCTCTTTCTCTCCTTCTCTCCTCTCCTCTCCGTTCGCGTACTGTCTACCTTTCTCTCTGTCCGTCTGCTTTTCCCTTCTGGCCTCCTCCACCACCGCCTCCCCTTTCTCCTCCTGCTGGAGAGGAGGCGCGCGCGCGCGCGCGAGCGAGCGAGCGAGCGATTCTACGTGCGTGAACTCGCGAGTCCCGCGCGGCTCTATAAATACGGCCGCGACTCCACGCGAAGAATTTCAAACGAGCTCGCCGTAAAACACCATGAGTGGAAGAACTCGGCCTCGAGGAGGGGCTAAAGTCTCTTCCCTCGGCGACGCTGCCTCCGGGATGGTCCCGTGGTACGGGGCGGCTTCAAAGCGGCCACTCCACGCTCCTTCCAAGTCTTCTGCTCGAGTTCCTCCGCTTCTGAAACCATCGATCAGACAGAGGAGCGTGTTATTAGCGTTTTTCCGGATACGCCACAGCCGGCAGCTCCGCTTTCGCTTGTTAATTTCGCGTAATACGCGGCAAACCAGCCGATGATGGGAGCCTTCACAGGCCTGGTTACCCCGCGCGACCGCCGAACGCTTCTCAGCCCCCGGGATTGCTATGGATTTCACCGTGGAATCCGATATTTTTCCCCAGCGAAAGCCCGTTCGAGTACATGTGCTCTCGAGATACCGTCGGGTTTAAGAGGTCTAATTAAAGCGGAGGAAGTCGCGTTCTTCTTCTGCCTCGTTGGGTAATTGCCGATGTTCGCTCGTGTCTTACGAGCAATCGGTTTCTAGTCCTCTTCTAATTGTGCCAGCCAACGACAGGCTCGTAAATTACCGGTAACAATTAACCGGTAAAACATCGGCTCTCTATGTAGACCTTCGCTCGGCGAGCTTCCGCGAACGTTCGATGGATCGAATACCGAACGGGGAGCATTCTCGCGAAAGTCACGATCCGCTCGAAATTGCCTTGCTCGTCGGACGCGGGGACGCCGAGCGGATGATCGGTCGGGCGACCGCGCGGGTTCGCGAGCTTTTCAACGACAGGAGGAATCGGCGAGTCATCGAAACGACCGTCGCTGGCGGAAGTAGCGGAGTGTGTAGGATTACGGTAGGTGGATCTCGCGAGGAAAGAGCAAGGTGTGGGATACAGGTGGCGAGGCACGTTCCCCGGGAAAAACACACCAGGATATTACCGAGGCTCCACGCAAAGCAGCGGTGTACGCGTTACGATTCTTTATGTAACGCGAAAGCGGATACGATTCACGGCTAGCGTGTCTCTCCTGTTTCATCGAGAATCGGAGAATCGAGGCGCTCTGGTCACGAGAACGTCGAACGTTCCGCTCGCCCGGCCAATTATCCTCTCGGCCGACGCGTCGCCGCGCGAGACCGTTACGAAATTCCACGCTTCGCGAGATTTTCGAACGAGCTGACTTACCTTTTATCGGTCTCGTTCATCCGCCACGAGCGTCCACGAAGTTCGAAAGATTCGATAATGATTCACTCGGCAGCGGGCGGCAGGGTTTATCGGCATCGCGTCGGCGTCGTTCATTATCGTCCGAACCCTCTGGAGACCCGGCTAAGAGGCAGGATTATCAAACGATAAGGAGGAGACGACACCGGATGAATTTCCCGGAGGGAACGCGTCGCTCTGATGATCCTCCCTTCGACTGCCGGTCTGGGATCTCTCGCAGCGGGATTAGAAGCGACGCATGGAGCGGACCGTTCTCCAGCCGGTAAAATTGTTCAAGTTGAAGTACAGCGAGGCAGCGGCGTGCCAACGGCCGATATTTTTAGTCCTCCCTGCCTCCACCATCTGTCTTCGAGTTTCGGTTTCCTGGTCGTTTTACACGCACCGTCCGGACGACGCGGTTTCTTTCCTGCTTCCCGAGCCAACCGCGCGGACGGTCCACCGAGTATTCCCGCGGACACTTGGCGCTTTTCGATCGCACACCGCGAGTTGGTTCGGCACCGTCGCAAGGGAGGAGGCTAGGAGAGATCTCGGACGACCGGTCGAAAGGATCGGTTCCCTCTTCTCGCTCCTCGCGGTCCTTCCCTCTCGCGAGGGCCACACTTTTATCGCGCACTCGAGAGAGCTACTTCTAATTGAATTTCTTTGTTCCCGCGATGGAACGTCTTGTCCGGTGTAATTAACGAGCAGGAAGTACGAAGCGAATTGCAAACAGGTCAGACGACTGGCGTGCTGGAGCTTCTCGAGCACACGCACGTGGCTCCAAGCCGACTGACGAGATACACGCGCGAGGAAGTATCAACAGAGGCTGAGAGGAGTGGCTACCAAGCGAAGCGGAAGTGGAGGGTGATTCTGCGGGAGCCGCGGTGGTGGGGTGCTCTGCGATAGGGGGTATTCTCGGTGGGTTCTTGGCCGACCAAGAAGACACGCTCGGGGATCGGTGATGGGGACACGTACGTGGCCGAAGATGGACACTGCACGGGGTTACCTTTCATTCCGATAAGGACAACCGCTCGTTCTACCTGACTACTCGCGTCATCTGCGTGGACGATGAAAGCGCCGAGGGGTTTTTTTCTTTCCTCCGCAACGGCGAACAATCATCCGTGATCCAGACTGGCCGTTTAGAAGTGGCCGAGAAGGAAGAGAGAGAGAAAGAGCAATTTTCTCGCGAAAGGCCAGGACTGTGGGACGTGTTTTAAAGTCGTTCTCGTATGCAATTTACTCCGAGGTGTTGGCCGAACGATATGGGTCAGTCGTCACGCGTCTCTTATGAAATGACAATAAAACGATACGCGACGAATCTAGCAGCACGGTGACGTTGCGACTAGAAATAACCGGGATGATTCAACGACGATCGTGATCTTTGGGAAACCGTCTCGAAGATACGTTTGATCGATCAAAGGACTTTTTCGTTGATCGAGCCACCGGGAATGATTGATATTTCGTTGATCGTCGAGCAGCCAGGCAGAGGGTGTCGGATCGTTGGGAAATATCAATTTCGCGAATACCGATCAACGGGATGACTCTTAACGCGACCACGTAATTCGATGAACCATTCTTCCGGCAGCGGGACGAGAAACGAGAAGATAGGCCAGGGTCGTTTGGAAGATTCGGTTAATGACACACGCCGTTCCCTAGCGGAGTATCTTTGCGGTTTGGCCACGCCCAAACCTCCGCGATGATTACACGAAATTACCCGATTTTTGGGAAAAAAAGGCCGGCCTCGAGCCGCGGCTCGTAAGCCGGCTGATTTTATAGCAGAAATAAGGACCATTTTCCCTCTCGGCTGCGGCCTTGATACCGAACACGAACCACGAGCATTCCTCCGCTTCTTCGCCGTTCATTTTTTCCGTACATCGACACTCGCGATGAAACATCGGCCCATAAGGATTGATGGACGCGAGATTATACCAGCTGTGTTAGGTGGAACATTTTACCGCTGGTTCTTATCGTTTAATTGAAACAGCACCGGCGGAGAAGGCTCGTGGTTTCGGAATTAATTCCCACGCGAGCAGCCGAGATGGGTGCGCGTCCCGATCGTAGTAGACCCGTGTCCTTTTAAAGTTAAAGAGACGGCGAATGCCGCAGGAACCTAAGGGACATCGGTATATAAATCAACGTCCTCGTCCGCGAGTGCGACGGAGAGGGAAAGAGGCAGACGAGGAAGAGACGCGAGCCGCAGACAGCAGAGTCCCAGCCTCTCTCGGCTACTTATGCTAATGCCGGCAAATCAATTTATTTATATTTATTTATAGCATTCAAATGCGTCCTCGGGACCGTGTTGTTTCTCGTCCCGTTCCCGGACCACCCGCAAAACAGACTCGATCCTCTTGCGGGCCACCGGAACCCCGGGGTTCCATTTCGAGGACAACGAGGAAATTTCTAATTTACACGGAAATTTCGCGTTATGGTCCGTTCATCTGTCAACGAATAAAAATTCAGATATTACAAGAGCGATTATTTTCTTAATTCGAAAATTTTTAATCGCAAGGATTAAAAGTTGACAATTTGCACTATAGGTCGCACTTTATGTTTTAATAACGTTATCTCTGTTCCAGATAAGAATAATCAATGTTTGTTAAATATCAAAAGTTCAGGTTATCGATTGCGTAAATTTGGCATTGAGTTTACCTCGATTAGCTTGCGTGCTAATCGCCTCACCGTGCATTCTTTCGTGACCGTGCTTACAGCTATTAAATTAAAACTATTTGATGTCTCATATATCGGGCGCGGTCTTAGGTCGGGTTATAGTCACGTGACCCGAAGAGAGACGAATTTGCACGAAGAGGTCAGTAGCGTACCAAGCGTGGTGTATAGTTTGATTGTTCCTTTTTGTATATTTTTCGAAAACATTCTAACAAACTTGTAAAGGTCATTGTGCTTGTAAACGTTCTTTTTCGATGAAAATGTTAGTATACGCTTAGTTGCGTGTAAAATTATACAAAGTTTTTCTACGTATTTTTTAATTTAAAAGTATATTTATTTGGTTTGAGATAAATTTGGAAATTATCGATTTCTTATCGATGATGGACTAAATGAAAATTTTTGTTCAAAGTGGTAAAGCGTTCGTTGTGTCAGCCCTGATGCGACAGCAGTCAGTTTAGTGGCGTGGTCATTCGTAGGCGTGGGCAGTTGGAGTAATTAATCGTTACAACTTAACGCGAGTTTTAAAGTTCTCGTACAGTGATCTGCAATTTCTGAAAGAATGGCCAACGAATCTCGCTTTCCTACTTTACTGACGATATTGCTCGTCTTATTCTGTTCTATTCAGCAAGGTAAATATCGCACCTCGAAATCGATCGGTTAGATCTTAACCTACAAATCTGTGCGTAATTTAAAATTCCAAGAGTATAGCTTTTTCGGGATTCTTTCGTACTATTAAAATCGCGGTTCTGTAATATACTCGTCACTTTTGTATTTTACGTATATGAGTACGTGAAAACGATATCTTATCGCACAAGGCAAATATCGATAATCTGGGCTAGTAAACAGAAGATGTTATTTGTTTTTATAGGTTTATCTATCAAATGTTGGGTATGCAGATCGGATTCGGATCCAAAATGCGCAGATCCGTTCGATAACACCACAGTACCTATAACTGATTGCAAACAGGAACCTGATTTAGAACATTTGCCAGGTGTTAGACCTACCATGTGTCGTAAAATTCGTCAAAAAGGTGTGTTGATAATTAAAATTTTACGTAACAAGTTAGCTTTTTCCAGCCTTTTACAAATGGAATTTTATTTTTATTATTAGTCAACGGTGTATGGAGATATTTTCGTAGTTGTGCTTATATGGGAGAACCAGGAATCAGCGGTGATGAACGTTTTTGTCTTATGAGAACAGGAACGTACAATATATTTATGGAATATTGTACTTGCAATAGCAAAGATGGCTGTAATACAGCCTCGTCCAATCACGGAAGCCTATTGGCTTCTACTATAGCTTTAGCAATTTCATTGAGATACGTACTTGTTTATACTTAACAATTTTGACCAAAGATTATCGCTAGATCTGATTAGGCAGTATACATTTGATCGTGTCTTTTCTACAACATAAAGATTCACTCGTACTTACTAATAACTTTCTTCTCGACAATCATGATGCGTATGATCTGAATATCAGGGAAATAGTGTATTTCGTCCACAAATTAGACTGCCATTAAGGAGTATTACTCAAAAGCCAATTATACCATTGAGCAATTTTTTATTAATATTTTAATGTGCCTCTTGGTGCCTTACTAGAGAGATGATATTTATAAGGCCGATTTTAGTAATTTTAGACTACATTTTTACAAAAGTACGTTTTTAACTTTTCTTAGAGTATTCCAATTTTTTATAGAAGTATATTTTTATCGAAATAATATAATTCTTATTATAAAAGTATATGCTTGTATCATACTTACTTCTTAATGTAGACTCGCTTAGTACAAAAGATTGACATTACGTCAAACAAGTATATTCAATTAATATTACCATTTAGCACAATTCTAATAAGACTGTAAATTCCGTCCATTGTAACATCATAAATTTAGTGTTAGAATGAAATTATTGTGCTTTTTGTATTTTTGTATGTGTCTTCTGAAAGAGTGGCTAATTGCCGCAAAAATAGAAGTATGATTGCCTGCATAATGCATCATTCTCTTATATATTTTGTACATGTGTATGATAAAATGAACGAATAAATATATATATATGGAAAACATTGCGTGTGAAAAAATAAAAATCATCCTTTATATATAACAACAAGTGTATTACATATAAAATATATCTCTGTCATACAGATACGTGCGTCGATAACATGGTACGTACAAGTTTTTTGGTGTGACTGTTTAGACCTTAAAAACTATTCCTCGAGATTAATTTCCGTAACAAAATACATATACAATTAATTACAGCGTTATAAATAGTCCTTTACAAACTATATTTCGATGCATTTCTAATCGTTTACGTTCTAATACATAAATACATAGCTCGAAGTAAAACTACGGTCAAAACGATGAGCAAGAGACGTGTCCCTATTACTGTCGCTAAAATAAAAACATCGTTAACACGAAATATATTATCTTACATACGTCAAAAGGATTTCTTTGTAACAATCGATATCCTACCTCTAATTACAATAAAAACGAGTGGTTATGCCCACAATTGTACATCGTAACTTGGAAAGCTGGGAATAAAAATCACTCGATCGCGGTCTTTCCTGGCACAAAATTTAGTCTCTTCATTTCGAAACAGTAGCGCGTAGGATCGAGCTTTGGAACTTTATTTTTCCACGCGAATCCTGTGTTTATTCCGCGATGGCAGAATATTTATTGGACGGTTCTGTTATTCCGATTCTCGACGGAAAATCTGCTAATTCCTTCGCCTTAGAAATCGAGGACGGTCAGCGCGAAACAATCGATATATACAAAACTGATATGTAAAATACTTTTGTGCATGCCATCGTTGGGAAAGGAGACCTAGTAATAACGATAAAAGACAGAAGAAAATAACTGGAGTAGAAATAGCAAAGAACTAAGCGAAGGTAAATTTCCTGTGTCCATAGATGTTCACCTAACTATTCTTTGGAACGTCGTAATCGATCGCGCGCTCAAATATTTATAATATTCGCGCGAAAGTAGGTTTACTAGGCTCGATGGGAAACCGAGTAAAAGTCGATAGGTCGTTTTATTCGTCTGTCCCGTTTTTACTCGAATGCCTGCCATTTCGTTATCTCTTGCCCCGATTTCGCGAGGGCCTGTTTCCACTGTTCGCCATAGGTTCCTCCTACGTCTGGTCCGATCACGAAATGGCCAACGGTCGTCTTCTTCCCTGAAACCACGCCAGACGTTCATGAAATCGTTCGTAATACACGACACGAACATGGACATAATACGAAATCATCAACGAGACTTACCCATTTTATTTTTCGAGACAAACTTAACGACGAAGCTGACATCCTTCAGCGCGCCCTGATACGGATTGTCCGCGACCACTCTCGCCATATCCGGCGCGAATTTCATCGACACACACGGCGCGAAACGATCGCTTTTCCAAAAGTGAGTCACCCTTCCGTTGTCTACCACGGACATCTTGATGTACATCTGCCCTTTCAAAGCCTCGTGCTCGTGCATCGTCTGCAGCGAGCACCTCAGACGATGCAGAGACAATACCAGCCTCTCGCTACCCTCCTCTTTCTTGTCTTTTTCCTGGCACAGCGACAGCTCCACCTGGCCTTTCTTGTTTTCCTTCTGCAACCATGGCGAATGGAAAGTAGACGACTCACCGTTGTCACGCTTATTACATTTACGTTTATTTGGTATGGGAAAACAAGTTTCTTACCCTTTCTTCAGCCCCGGATATACCACTGGCGATGGGTCGCAATGGTCTCCACATGTCTCCGGTCGACACGTCGCTCGCGTGTTTCGCTTTCGGTGGTTTCGATGCGAAGTTCTTCGGATCCAAGGAAATCGTCGTCGCGCCGACGGTTCGTCTCTTATCGAACAGTTTCCTTTCAGTAGCCGCGGTTTCCGCGTTTTTGTCCGTGACCTTGCTGAAGAATTGACCGAGTAGCTTATTCTTGGTCGGTTCTTGGTTCTCCGTCGAACCACCCTGGCCGTCTTTCTTCTTGCCACCCTTTTTCGGGGATTCTTTAGTCGGCGACGACGTCTTGTCCTTCTCCGCTTCCTTTTTTTCGGTAGCTATCAACGGCTTGTCCTCGAGGATCGCGTATAAAGTCGCGACGATGAATCTCGATCCGTTGATCTCCTCCTCGACCACCTTCGTTTTTCCGAACTTCTGCTTGGTCTCTTTGCGCAAGAGAAACGTGAACTCCTCGTTCCATTGCGGCCACGATTCCTTCTTCGACGTCGTCTCGAACTTCTCCTTTCCCGGTATCAGCTTCACCTGAAATGGAAACGGCTTACTTTCCTTCCCGTGCGAATTTTCATTTTACACGCGAACGGCTCGGCTCGCTACCGCCGCGATAATTGGTTACCGTAATCAAGAATGTTCGCGCGTAATCCGCGTGAATTATTCATCGGTTATTCATCGGTTCTATCGACAGGAGGAAGACAGAAGCCAGTTCACGCGCGGAGCTCTTCTTTCCGCGCTGTTACTTTGCATAATTATGCCGCCTGGCAGCTTCGAAATTCCTTTATTCCTTTCGAATACGATCGAACCTTTCTCTTCGCGCTACGAAGGAAATAAGAAAACCGATCGGGGAACGCGAGCGCGCCGATCGCGCAATCGTCGTTTCCTCCTCTCGGCCATCGGAATTAATACATTTCAAGCGTGTCGCGCGGAGATAAGGGAACATCGCACGGCTCCCACATGACCATTGTCTTCGGCGATTCGCGAGCGAACAGCGGCCCCGAAGTGGGCGCTGATGTTTCTCGTTATGATTACATCGGGTTACGTAACGCGAGATAACGAAAGATTACGGTCAGCTCGATATCCAGCATTAGATACCTTGACTACGTAGCTGTTGACGCGGGTGAAGCCGAAATTCTGCGGCAAGTGGCGAGCACCGAGCACCGTCACGTGCAGCGCCTTCTCGTTGATCGAATGAACGATCCTAATGCCCACTTCCGGCTCCAGATTCACCGTGCGATCCAACGGCGTCGACACGGTCTTCAGGCCCGTGTCTATGAAGCTCTTGATCCTCGCCAGAGCCATTGTCTCGCCTTCTGCGCGCTTACCAATTTCTTATCCGCTTACCGATCCCGAGCGGTCGTTCCAGTGGCGATAATTCATCGAGTGGCGCGGCCTGGTTCACTGTAAACAGAGAAAGCAAACCGTTGTCTAAGTTTCCCGAATAACGCGTTACACCGTTCCTAGATAAACTATTAATACGTGCATGCCTCGGTACGCAGTTTGCCTAGTGAAATATATTTTCGGCCACGGCCGACGCCGAGCGACACCACTTGCCCGCTCCGACGCCCCTCCCGTAACCGTTCTCGCTCCTCGTCTTATCTTCCGTGCGATTTCATCGATAAACGCTAACGTCGCGATTCTTTCCTATCTTTTTCTTTACCACTGGACACGCGTGCCGTCTTTCAACCGCGTTTAATAATCGAACTCGCGCCGGTGTTTACCGCGCCTCGGTGCAACGCTCCTCGGCGGCATAGACGAGCGATAAGAACGGCGGAAACGGTCGAGCTACGATCAACGTCGATGACTAACGGTAAACTTCAAACAGACTGTTCGATCGCGAAACGGCGTATCGCGACTGGCTAACCGGCTCTCCGTGTACTCCCGAGGATCCCCGGAACTTGTCGAAAATTCGAGACCCGGGGCGACAGGTGATTATCAGCTGTTCCGATCGGCGGTCCCCGTTCCCCGCGGATGTGGAGCAGGGATATATTCGAGTTGTATCCGGCTGGAGGAAGTGTCTGTCGATGGGAACTTTCTCCGACCGGGGGGAAAATCGGTGACCGGGCGTTGTCACCTGTCGGTCGCGAGGAGAGGCCGCTTGGAAACAGCGCACGTACCATAGTCGTGGGTCGCGGTGATTTCGACTTGGATATGGCGAAGAAGAAACGGTCGGCTGGCTGGTCTCGGTCCCCGTCGAATCACGTCTGAGGAACGTTCACTGGGCGCGTCTGTTGCGGCAAGTATCCACGACGCAGCGTCACAGCACCGTCTCCATGACCACACCGCGGTGGACGTAAACACGTAGCGGGATAAAGGTTGCGCGCCTGGTTCACTGGCGACGCACGACGTCGCCACGCGGCTGCCTCGCGGTCTCCTCGCGTTTCCAACGCATCGCGGCAGTCCAAGCCAACCGCACACCGGCCAAATTTCCTTTCCAACCGAGACACGCGCGTGTTTCTAAATCGAAGGCAATTACGCGTACAATTGTCACCTCGAGCTTCGAACGACGCGCTGCCGTGGTATGCGGCCCGCGCTCTCGCGTGGGTTCCCTTTATAAGGGGGCAAACCGACTCTGCGACAGGGGCGACCGCCGCGAGGGCGCTGCGCCACGGGCACCGCTCCCGTTCGCCCAATTCCCACCAAGGATTTTGCAAAATTTTATTCGCTTCGATAAAGGAATGAAAATTCCTCGATCAGGTACTAAGGAATCGATAAAAAGTGGCGTCGATAGTTGTAAACACGAAATTCTTATATTTACGATGCGGTAGGTAGTGTAAGGCGAATCTTTATTTGGATCGCGTCACCCTGCATCGAGATCTATTTTGCTTCGGGGAAAAGCGACAAGTCGAAGGGTTCCACGAAACTAAACTGAATAATGCGAAGGGTACAAGGGCCCTGCTGACTATTATTATATCGAACAGTTTCAATAAATCTTTATTTTAACATCGTATTTTAATCTAATATCACGAGAGATATCGATGTGATTTTTTCATTTTTATCGATTGTAATCTACGTATTTAAATCTCGATGGAATTAATCGATCTCGAGTAACGATCGAATGGATCGTGTATATTTGATTACGGTATGGAGGTGTGATATTCGGTTTATGGCACAAATTTGGAATCGTGATTGAAGAAATTTCGCGTAAGATAGGGTACCGAAAGTCGTAGGTACGTTACTGTCGCAAAAACTGGCCAGTCGTACCGAAGTAGAGGCACTACTCGTACACTTCATCGTACGATCTTTATAGACTCTACTCGGCTGCTGACGCCTGTTGCGCACACAAGGTCGCGCATTCATGTGCGTGTGAATGTATGCGAGTGTGTGCCTGCACGTGTATCAACGTGTGCGTGAGTAAATACGACGCAGTGAATGAGAGTGTATAAATTCAGTAACGTACGAACGCCAGTCGTGGCCCGACGTCTCGTGGTGTTATCCAGGGAAATATCGAATGCGTCGCGATAGTGAAATAATCGATGGAAATTTCAGAACAATAGCAACGATACGTATTTGAAAACATTCGCGTATCCATCGTCTAGATTATCACACGTTTATGTTTCGAATACACGCTCAATCGTCGGATTTATCAAGGTAGAGTGTTAAATATATGCGTGATGATCTATTATTGACGGAAGTAGAAAATAAAGTAGCGAATAATAAAAGAGGGCAATTCAGATTGACGCGCAGTAGACCTAATTGTAATGTGTAACAATATCAGACGAGCAACAGAATGGAATGCAGCACGGTGCATTATGCTGCATAAAAAAACAAATCGCGGATGAGACATTTGAATTTCGTTCATTCGGATAAATTATTTATCGCGTATGCGCGTTTAAACAATTCTTTTTGTCCGATTTACCGAACATTCTGTTTATTTATTTCCTTTTAAGCGTTAAAATCATGTACGTTATTTTATTTACTATCCGTAAATAAATTTGTAAATATCCGAGTCAATCGTTAGTCTTTTTTACGACTTAAGATCGATCAGGTGGAATTGCTCAATGAAAAAGCGATTTGCATTTTTAGAGATTCTTATACGTAGAAATACGAACATCATTGCTCACTTAGAATATTGCTCTACGCATAATAAATTACGTTGATTGCGTGACGATATGCAAGGATGTGTTTGGCAAACGTATCGACCTTCGCGGAGTAAGTTTTGCTCGGAATAGAAATTAAATTCTTCTCGAAACAAAATCTCCACCAGTAGGATACTCGAATAATAAATTAATCGATAAATAAACGCGCAAATGAAAAATCGATAAACGAATCGTATTTAACGCGCGTTTTGAATCTTCATATCTGTCACCTACGTAGCTTTTTCTTAACTGAAACTTGTTTACCGAAAAATTTCACGAGAAATAATTTTTAACGATCAATAAAATATGGTATTCTAGGTCTCCACGTTGTCTTCAAAGGATTTCGGGGTCGACCGTAAGTCGAATGTTTCGCACGTCTGTCGCTAGATGGCCGAGCAGATTACGAAAACCCTTCTAACCCTGGTAACGACCCTCCCTCCCGTGAACAGCTGTTCTGCACCGCCATGGCGCACGCGACTTTCTGGCATCAAAAACGCTCTCGTCGTTTTCGACTTTACCGGTTCGAAACTCTGTTTACGTGTCCCGCGTCATTGCATTTCGCGTTACATTTTCGGTCGTAGAACGGTTCTCGTGTAGGATGAGTGCGGGAAAAAAGTGTTCGTGTGTTGTGCCAAAGTGAGAACTCTAGGTTTTTCCATTCGTGAGGTTCACCGGTTCGTCTGTCACATCCGAAAGGTAAGCGACGTATTATCAATTGATATTAATTTCGTCCTCGTAATACCCCGTGTATCATGTACGTTCATCGAATGTTCGTCCACTGTGACACGTATTATGATGCATTTTCATTTTGACTTATTGATACGTAAGAAGTGGCGCTCGTATTGGTATGTTTCGATAGGAACGATCTAATTGCGTCTAAATTACGATACAGGTTATTCGCGATAAATTCGATGGAACGGTTTCGAGATTTTCGATGCTGGAAGAGTGTTAGGTTAGGATGGCGTGTAAAGCAATCGTGACGTCGATTGTCACGCTGTTATTTCGTATTTTACCGTTGATTTTAGCATACGTTCGTGGTTGTTGTTATGAAAGAAAATAATTTTTACGAAAATTTATCGTGAAGTGACAGTGACGGAGATCGATCGATTTCTCATGTGAGGGATAATTGGAGTCTTTTCGTGCCTGTTTCGTGTCAATAAAGTGATTTTATTAAGCGGATGTCTCGTGAAAAATTAATCCTACTTGGAGCAGCTGGTACGAACCATTATGAGGTATTGCCCGATCCTGTCGTCAGGTGGCAGCACGTGACTATATGTTTGAATTCACCGGCGGTTCTTCCAGAGCAAATACAAGATTTCGATATACCAAACCAGCTGACAATCGAGTCTTATTTAAATCGTTATATTTATCCCGTATGAAATGAACCATTATTTCTTCCTCTTCATATAAAAAATAATCATCGTTTACTCCATATAAAAATACTAATTCTTGATTTTAAATTCGTCTCGATAAACAATTGACGTGCATCGGTTTATCAACGGCGATGCATATCAAATATCGAGTAAACTCTTAAAAATACAAACCAGGAACAATTCCACGTTCGATATTTGCTTAAGAAACGCGTATATAACCGATAAACGTTGCATATCGCGCCGCGTAACGATCTTCGGTTTCCCATTTCAACGGAAAACAAGGCGAAAGCACCGGAGAAGCAGAGAGACGAGAAAAATACACAGAAGCTCGAGGAAGAAACGGTACGGGACTGAAATCGCGGCGCATGATAACAATTTAAACCGCGTTACGACGTCTATCCGTCTTCACTTCCATTTTACCCTCGAAATGAAAGAGAGAAAACGTCGATGGGGGGAAAAACTCTCGTCTCTTTATATAACTCGCGTTCCCCGTGTATACACCTCGACCTTCTTCTCGCGCCGGTTCCTCCTCGGCTTATTTATTCGTTCGTCTATTTATTTCTTCTGCTAATAGCCCGAAGAACTTTAATCACAATCGCATCGTTCCAGCTGTTCGCGCCTCCCCGCCATTTCACCCTTTGTAATTTAATGAACTTAACGCCCCATTTTCCGAGCTTCTCGCTCGCCAGCGATGAATTTCTCCCTCTTCGCCTTCCCTCCTCGCGTTCGCCTTATTATGCACTCCTTTGTGCAGCGCAATTTAAAAGTTTAGCCGTCTGCCTGGTCGCCAAGCCGTGGCTCGCGTGTATCCCAGCTTGGAACAGATGCCATCGCGACTGTCCGCCGTCTTTCGCCATCTTTCGCCATCTTTCGCCCTCTTTCACCATCTTTCACCCTCTTTTTTTCCTCCGTTGACGCGTCTGAGAAATTATCTAATTAACCGTCATCGCCACACCGTCTCCCCCGCAAATCCTACAGAAGTGAATCTTCGATGGAACTTTGTTCTCGGAAGTTCACCGGTGCTTCGTGCTCTTATACTTTTATATATAGTTATTAAAATTCTGGTACACTATTTGAATTTCGCGGGGTCTTTTTCTATACGCTCGTTGTGTTTATCAGGTAGAGACTCGTGGAAAAACGAACTGGTAGAGTGTCTCACGACTTGGTCGAGTGTGTATATCTTTTATTTCTCCTCTCAAACGTATTGCCAAGGTGCCATCGATGGACAGCTGGCAAAGGTATATACACACAAGCGTGTTTATTATTCCAAGCATAAGACGAAGGTATAAAATAACGCGAGGAATACGTAAATCCGAAAAAACGTAACGTCGACGCGAGTTTCTTTGTCTCGGACGCGTTTATCGACCTATCTTGTAAGCAAGAAGGTCGTCGGCATCGAGGAGTACCCTATCACGCGTGTTCGAGGAGGATTTCTCGGAACGTATTTCGGCCTAAGACTAAATAAGCGGTCACCGAGACTCGGATGACAAGAAGCCAAATCGTATCTCAGCTTAAACCTAAATAAGAGGGTTACCGACACTGAGGACCTCGTCGAGGAGGCTTCCTTTCTCGTGTCGATTACCCTGTAGGCATAAATTCGTTGGGATATATTCAGGGATTATTTATTCATCGGGGAAAAAAAGGATAAGCTGGCACTTTCGTGGAGTCACTTTCATTCTTGTTCCACGTACACGAAGGAATCGCGTAAACGTCCAAAGCCAGTAGGAGGCTACCGTCTCTCGTTATTAGGTTTCATGGAACGGCTCCAGCTTAGCCACGCATTTGTTTTGCTTTAACCTCTTCGCGTACGATATCGCGTGAGACTGGTGGTAAGGAAATCGGGATAGACGCGAGTTTCACGGTTGAGAGGCGTGGTTGGTAGATAGAGCACGACGTAAACATCGTCTGGCTAGGACAGGCTCGTGGTTCATTTTCGCAAATGTTTTCCTGTCTCAGTTGGCACACGCTATCGGAATTTAAATGGTAAGGCAAGGGGTTAAGATTATGCAGTCGAGTTGTACAACCATTCCTCTCGTGCACTCGCATATCCCGCTTCTGTGTTAGAAATAAAATTCTCAATTGCACGAAAAACGTGTCTTATTTTACCTTAATCGTTAAAATCGAGCGGTAATCTTACGAGGTTTCGTATACTGCAACGAGAATTCGTTTCGTTGAGCCCCGAATCTGGAAGTCGTTGTAATTCGGGATAATCTCGGTGCTCGACGAGAATTGCACGGAAAATATGCGATCTCGGGACTAGTTGCGCGTCATTACCCGCGTTTATCGCTATCCCTTCTGCAACCTGGTGCACCAGCTCCTTTGTGCCACGCGTACGGCCCTTCAAGTGCATTTAGCTCTCGGTGAAAAATGATTTCGTTACACGGGACGTATTATTCAGTTGCACGGACGTAACGTTATTAGCACCGCGGCCGGGGAACCTGCGCGGCAAGTTAGCGAATTTCGACGGCAACTTCCAAACGCGTCCGCGAATGTAATTCGCGGTTGGAAATTAAAAACGCCCGGTTATTCCGATCCAACGGCCCGTGAAACGTCTCTCGCTTTAATTAAGCTCGAGATCGGGGCTGATACCCCTGCGCGAGAACATTCCGCGAATTTCCCATTCGCCATGGGACGCGGAAAAAATTGACGAAGTTTCACGAGTCCGCGACGACCGCGATCATGCCGACAATGGCGGCGATTTTCGACGGCAACTGTTGTCCCCGAAGCACGCGGCTCTGAAATTTTTACGCCAGAAATGCGCCCCGCGAAACGATCCGGCGAAATTTCGTTGCCCGAGTGGGAAAAAATTCTTTACATACTCGCGCGTCCTGAATTCGAATCTGGTAACATATACCCTGAAGTAACGGTAACTCTTTATTAATACTAAACCTATCACGAGTGAAGGATGAGAAGAATTTTTGAAAAATGGGATATCGAAAGAAAAATTGTAAAGATAGGTGAACAAGACACTAACGTTAGACCACAGTAGATTTAGCGTTAAATAATTCACCGGTTGTCAAGTACGAATCACCGATTATCGAGTACCAACAAATCCGATTAACCAGCATCGAGTATAATCGTCTCGTATCCTTAACTAAAGGGACGGATAGCAATTCAACATTTACCGAAATTTTCATTTACGCGACGGGTAGACGTGGAACTCCGTGGGACAACTGTATATAATACTAGTTCCATTATGACTACCGATCCTCTGCTAGTTTAGCATTCTCTGTATTTATTACCGGCTCGTAGTCCCAGCATATTTAGCTTCTCTTTGAATCGCGGCCCTTTAAGTGCATCATTACCTATTCCCTTTCGCGTCAACCGGCCTCCGTTCAGCGGCTCGTCTCTTCGTCCCCACTTCCGCCGACCATCCCGGGTCCTTCCGGCAAAATGAATCGCAAACTGCCTCCCACTTTCCACCCGCAACCTCCTTCGATTGTTTTTCCACCCCTTTCCGCTGCAGCTTCCTCCTTTCGAGGCAGGGGATGGAAATCTCGCGGAGGTTAAAACGANCGCAGCTTCCTCCTTTCGAGGCAGGGGATGGAAATCTCGCGGAGGTTAAAACGATATTCGCGTTCCTCCGCGGCTTCCGATTAGAACCCGCGGTTTCAGGGGTGCGTTCGAGTTCCTGCGAGCCATGCTCCAGTTTGCGCGATCGAAACGGAAAGAACCAGCGAACGCCGCTAATGAATATCTGAATGAATAAACGCGTCGCCAGCCCGAGATCCGTGTGTACCTTACCGGGTTGGAAGTTGGAACAGGAAGGACGATTCAGATCGCGAAGTAGGCTAACCTCTAGCCGAGTGTTTTTAGAAAAAATAAAGAATCTTGCGTTTTCTCGCGAAAACCGAGGAATCGCAGATTCGACTCCTCGTTCACGGCGATTGCGTGGATTTCTAATCGAATCGAATCCGCAAAGCGGAAAAGGACAGTTGGTTCACGCGCGTGACGTTCTTCGTCTAATTACGAAAGTCCACTGGTAGAAGCGTCGCGAGCGGAGAGGAGAAGCGATTTCCTCGATAGTTTCGAATTTTTATTGGAGCCGGGCCGGCTGCCAGACTCGATTGGCGTCCGGTTTAACGTTGATAGATGACAATTATCGCAAATAAACAATCGTGTCGTAATGAAGGGGGCCGATGAAACGCGGCCGCGGCGGCTCATCAATCGTCGCCGCGAGTGCGCAGACAGAAATTTCATTTATCGAGAAAGTTTAAATCAAACCGCCATTACTCACGGTGCCGCAACTGTGACCGGTCGTTTCGATTCCACCAAAAGCCAATTGAAATTCGTTTCGTCACCGGCGTCCTAGTATCGTTCTCTCCGCCCCTTTTGCATCCCCGTTGCAGCACCCCCTTTTCCACGTCTGGCTAACTATTATTTAGAAATTTCCTTTCGCCCGTTCGCGTTTCACCCCTTCGCGATGTCGTTCTCGATATTTTTACGCCGCGATTCGCAGCGAGTACTTCGGTTAATGTTATCGAAAGCTATCGGAGGTTGGAAAAATTCACGGAGCCGCGAGGCGTATTTACGATTTCGTCGGAAGATGCGGGTCGCTTTGTAGGTTGGGTCGTCGAATGTGCGAAACAAAATTGATTAGCAGGAATTATTCGTCCCAAAGAGAACGCTGATTGAGTCGGCGGTATCCTCTGGTACTGCCAGCGGGTCTGATTAAATTTCTCAGTTTGAAATGGGTAACGAGATTTCGACGGAAGTGACCTGGATTGCCTGAGGGCAGCATAATACGCTTCTAAGTACGTCTACTTCCTGCTGATTTCGGTCCCACGCGGTTGCCGTTTTTAAACGAGTCATCGTTATTCGGCGATCGTTGCCACTCGTCGTCCAAGCTTCTCAAAAGGGGTACTCGACGGTCTCGCGAACAACGATTTAACGAATCACGCTTAATCCCTTCGTAGCCGACGGAAAGAGCAGGAAAGAATCCCGTAATTTTATTTTCGCACGAAAGTCTGTTCACCTTCTCCGAGTTGCTCGCGTAGAGAATATTATCCCGGGTACGTCGATCTCTGCGATTTTATTGAATTATCTTCCGCTAAACGTCGAAGGGACTCTCGACCTGGCGCAAACGATAAATCCGATCCTCGTTGCTTAACTCTGGCGAAACGGAATGGTGGTTAAACGATGGCGCTATCCCTCTTTCTGCCTGGAAAGGCACCATTTCGAAAAGCCTCTGGCACAACCGCGAGTGTCCCGTTTCCTGCTCTATCGTCGATGATTTATTCAATCGAACGGTTGTCGATATTTATCGTTCGGGCCCGGTCTCTCCCTGGGCACGAGACGCTCGATGAGATAAATCATATTATCGTGGACAAGTAGCGGCCAGTACGTGGCAATCTGCGCCGATGCCAAAACGGCCGGCCGCGTATGAACATGGAAATCATATTAGACTAAAACCACATTGCTTAATGGACGCCATCTGCCTTAATCCCATTACACGCCGCAATTCATCACGGCCGCCCTATTCCCCTCCCGTGTCCATGCGATACTGTTTGCTGTAACAACTCTTCTTCGTTATTGCCTATTGTTCCCTCCTTCCCGCCTGTTCCCGCCTTGTTTTCCATTTCCGGTAACGTCGGACGCGTCGATTTTCCGCCATGTTCACGCGTCGGATCCTTGCGACAGCCGATAAATGTTCGCATTCGCCACGCAGGCGCTGGACCTTGCGTCAAATTTTACCGCCATCCTCTTCCTCGTCCCCTGATACACCGCCAACTCTCTTCGTCTCTCGCGAATTTCACGTTGGGAATTAGAAGAAACCTCGCTAGAGATTCGATTTCGGTAGCACGCGTTACACTCTCGAACCCTGTCAGACCCTGGTATCTTTTGACCTTTTCCGGGAACCTTTGGCCGTAGTCGGGTTCTACGTCGAAGCCAAAGGCCTTCAGGGAACAACGTTCTCCGTTCACCTTCCAAACAGGACACGTGGATCGATTAAAATGGCGGACGGACCGGGCGAAAGATTCGAGTCGGAGTTTCAATCGGATCCGATCGGCTGGCGATTCTTTCTGACCGGTTGCAATAAAGGGAAAAACACGGGGAGACCGGTGCTAGCGAGCGTTTTGGCCGGTCGAGCGACGCGTGGCCGAGTCGGGCCGTTTCAGCGAACGCGAAATGGTTTTTAATATTCCCGAGCGACACGTGAACGTATAAAGGAGTTCAGAGCGGGCCGGCTCTCTCGATGCTCGTGCTCGACAGAGTGGAATCGATATTATACCCCCGCGAGGGGCGGAGAGAGGGGTGGCGAGCCGGGCTGGGCCAGGCGCTCGCAAGTTTTCGAATTTCCCTGAGAAATATATTCGGCGGATGCTGGTTTATAGAAAGCGACCGAGGCGTAGGCGGCGCCCGGCGCCGGTGGTACTCTTTGTTTGCGTGAAATCTTAAATCGAAGGGATTTCTTGTGTACACACGGACGACGGTATTTTCTAAAGTCTCGGGCCGCGATAGGAAATCGATATTCCGCCCGGGCGAATTGAATCGAAAGTTTCGCGCGGCTGCGAGACAAGAAACGCGGAAACTCGATAAACGACAAATCCGCTCCGGCCCCCCCGTCGCTTCGACCCCCCAGACCAGCCAACTTCCGCTCCTTCTCCCACGCGCGCACGCGGAAAGCGGAATGCTCTCGAGCCTCCTATTAGCGATCTATCAGCGCGCGATTTCTCGCGGATCGAAGTTCTCGCCGGGGGTCCGCTCGAGACGAAACGGACACGCGCGAGGCGGAACTTCCTGGGAAATCTCGAGACAGCGATTAAACGATTGTGTCACGCGTCGCTCGTTTCGATGTCTTGTAATAATTTTCCATATTTGTCTGTTCTACCGACATCGAGGGTCCCGAATCAACGGGATCCTAGTTTTACGTTTTTATGACCAGTGGGCCAGGTTCGTTGATTCGTTGTCAAAGAAACTGCGAGGTGGAGACTTCTTTTCGTCAGGATGAACAACTAAATCAATGTACCAAAACTTTGTTACCTAACCGCCTCTTTCCAATACCAAGTGCTTATTTCTGTCCAAGTCTAACTGTCCGCTTGGGCCTGTGCCCAAGTCGGGCTTCGAGTGGCCCCCAGTGCCCCTAGCGAGGGCAGTCCTTATCCCTCGCCCACTCAATCCAAAAGAATACACAAAACGGACCTCTCTCCTAAAGGCAACGAGTCTTGAATAAGAGACCCTCGGCACGAATAAACTTTTCTGCGTGAGACACCACCTATTATTCAATTTCCCACGAATATCTCTTCAGTTCGTTCGAAAATGATTCGGATCTTCACCGGTAACTCGCAAATTCTCACGCACGGACCCCCGGGTATCTCGTCTAGGAAACCGCCGTTCGTCGCGTGGTATAATACATCACCTCTCGACTTTCCAAAGATTCGCGTCGGATCTTTCTTAGCAGGAAGCCAGAACTTTCGCGTGTACTCGCACACTCTTTTATTTCTGCGTCGTTTAAATCGCCGAGAAGGAGTGGAACGGCAGGAAGAGGTATCTCTCGGACGAGTTAATCCTTGTTGCCAGGCTTCACGGTGGCCGATCGGAACACGCACGGTGGGCCGTGACCGCGGGCATGCATCATGTTTATGGCTGAGAGGTAGTCGGGTGAAAAGAGGCCGACTTGCGCGCGTGCATTAATGCACACGCTGGCGACCGATAACGACTTCCTGCTTGGGCATCCTCGCGAATGCCAGCAGGCTGGAGTCACGGGATTCCCCGGGTTGCCTGCTGCTACAATATTGCCGTTCCCTGGCGCCAGGCCAACCTCCGCAGGATAAACGGGCAGGAAGAATCAGCCGGGGCTGCGCGGCGGGGCTGACGAGCTTTTTGGATGAAACTGCCCTCGAGGTGTGGGATAATGGGCATAAATAAATCCTCGCGATGATATTTACGCGGCGGCGGTACGGAACTGGGTGTAAAATCGCCGGTTCGCTTGGAACTTCCCTATTCGCTGATTCCGAGTTCGGGGATTTCGCGAAATTGGTTGTTCAGTCGAGAGTCCTCTGAACGGAAGTTACTCCGTGGCGATTTGAAGTTTAAGTATGTGGTCTGAAAGCCGCGGTATTGGAATCTTGTACGATCAATCGAACTCCCTTTCCGGTTATCCGAAGTTTAACTCTGGGTGACTCTGTGTATGGATGGTTCCAGGATTTCGCGTGTCTGTCGCGTTTTTAACGCAGATGAAAATGGTTTAAGATCTTTTTTCTCCGGGGATAGAGGAATGTTCGGAAGCGGAGGGTCGATATTCGGGTTATTCGGTTTCACGCGATTCTAATTCGAAAGGTTGCCCTGATTCGGCCACCGGGGGAATAAACAGGGGAAAATCCGATGCGGCGTTATCGTCTGTTTCGAAAGTTTCTCCCGTTCCTTTGTTACGCGAAAATATCGTAGGGGGCGGTTAAAGCAAGTAGATAAGTTGAAAGTCTATTTTACGAGCGGCACCATATTGCGGATTTTCCGCGGTACGAGAATGCTTTCTTCGGAATCCCGCCCTTATATCGACTGGCAACCCTCTTCCACGCTCGAGACTCGTTTCGCGGGATCTGCGCGCAGCGCGGATTGAAAATCTCGGCTTTTCAAACTGTCTGACAAACGATTCGGTCGATTCGGTCTGTTACGAATCGCCGGACCACGGCGAATATTCCGTCGGTCGCTGTTCCATTGATTCAACGACTCATAGGAGAAATTACTTCGGAACCGCGGTTATCGACGATCCACGTTCGAGCCAGCTCAAAACGATCGAACGCGATTTGCCTAGGCCTCTAACTTCGAAATAAATCCCCGAACTTCGTCGCGATAAAAGCCACCCTTCCCTCTGGGAACCCCATTGCCAGCCGACGAAAAACAACCGACGATGTTATCCATCGCTTCGCGACTCTTCGCCGGCGACGTCCCGGCGAGCACTTTGCCGCGGTGTAACGGTGCAACTTACAAAAATTTCCATCCTCCCGCGAGCAATCTCGCCGCAGCGAAATTCTCGCTAAATCAGCGCTGCGAAAGCAACGTCGGACCACCGTCGGTGGGATCGCGGGATTAAAAAAACTGGCGGAGAAATTTCAAAATGAAAATTGCTATTATGAAAAGAAACAACGCTGCACCAGTGACTCGGGCGAAGAAATTCCAGCAACGGAGAGGAAACAGGGACGCGCTAGAAGCGGAGAGGGTAAAGCTAGCTCGCGGGAAGAAGGAACACAGAGCGTGCCCTAAAGCAAAGGATTCCAGCGATAAATAAAAGCGCGAGAACCGTGGAGAAAATACCAACGATACCGAGTACCACCGTCCTGCGAGCAGACACCGCTCGGTGTACTCTCTGGCCACTCGCGGAGTCATCGTCCCCCTTCTTTTGCATACCAAATTTCCACCGGCGAAAATTGCGTTGTCGTCGCGGTTTCGCCGGTGCAGCAGGCCCGTTCTCGAACAGAACCGCGCGCCATTCCGTGCGGTCAGCGCGGCAGGGTGCGAGGGCTAACGAAGTAGCGCCGAACGAATTTCCCGTGGCCCCTTGTTTTCCATTCGTCAGCCAGGTAGGCGGCAGAGGGCAGCGAGGCGTGTGTGCGCGACGGGAAAGGGGCCAACGGCCATAAACATGGAGCACGTCGGGGCCGAACGAGGCAAGTCGCGCTACGGAGGTGGTTCGACCATCATCGTCATCTCCGTGGGTGGTTTTCCGGGTTAACCGACGCAGCGCGGCCCAGCAACCGGGTGTCCCATTGTAACCAGCTTGGAAATCGCTCGAGTGTACCGGTCGCCAGACCGGACTGGTCGGCCTGCGGTCGCTCATTGAACGTTATATCTGTTGTATTATACACAGACATCGGGGATGAAACGAGCGGAAACGGTGGCACGACGTTGGAGAACTCTCTCCTCGGTTTTATCCGAAACTTAAACCTACTAGAATCATCGTCGGACGACGAAACAGTCGATTACGCGTATCTAGTCGGAGAATTCAGGATTTTGACTGGGATATTCAAAGGGAGAATCGTTTAGGAAAACACGAGCGTCCGTATACCTCTGGGCGCGGGTGCAGGCGTAGTTAGAGAGGAAGGTGGACGGGATAGCGGCGATTGGACGGGTTGGGAGAGAGCTGGCTGGCCGGGTATCGGTGTTAACGTCTCAGTGGACACGCCGTGGCGCTGTCCGCTCTAACCGATAACGTTGCCAACTCGTTAGAAATGAATGGCCGGGCCGGGGGTAGGCGCCGCAAGGGTGAGAGACAATGGAGCGCGGCCATCCCCGGCGGCCGGCCGCACACGCGACTTTGTCCCTGCTACTTCGTCCCCGATTACTTCGATACCCGGTAATTAATCTCGAGAGCGCGTAAGGTGCTCGCCGGACCTCGTTACGGCCTTGCTCGGACTCCCTGGGAAAGAGGGATGTAGCGGGTTGATAATGCGAATTACCGGCGGGTGGTCTTCGCGAGGTGCCATCAGGGGCCGAGATGACGGGGATAGAGAGGGAGAGAGTAGCAGTCAGCTTCGATGACGGGTCACGGAGAGAAATTGAAGCGTATTGACCGGTCGCGAAGACTGGAAGGTATTAAGTCCGAACGAGTTAGCGGATAGTTGGACCGGTGACACGGACTCGCGTTTAAAGGATGTCGGATGAAATCCCCCGTCACTGTTAATCCGTGATCAACGCGGATCTAGGGGGTTCCGCGGGAAACCCAGGTGCTGGAATTCTTCGCGGAGCGATAAGGGGCTTTCCGTTGGAAGTTTCCAACGGTGGTGGTATCGCCGCGTCTCGGGCTATCGATCGGTCGGCGTAATCGCGACATTTTAATACGACCGTGCCCGTCGCCGAGTCGAAGACGAACGAGGGCCCTCTTTTATCGTCCGCTCGGCCGATAATGCCCGCCTCCGGGACCGGAAGGCTCCGTCTGGGCGCTCGCGCGACGACCGGGGCTAGAGTAATCGTGTCACACGATCGTACGAACTTTTGCCCGAGCTGTAGATCACTGTAAACCACTGCACGTGACGCTCGGCAACTTTACAAAACTTCGGTTTCCCTTAAACTGCGCGGCATTAAACTCGCGTCGGACACGGGAACAACGATAGCGACTATCGATCGTCTGGCCGACAAACAACCCTTGCCCCGAGCACTTTCGATCTTTGGATCCTCTTCGACGCCGGGGTCCCATCGGCGAGGAGCGTCGGGTAATTATCCGGTCCGGATTACCCGTGAGTAATCGGCCCGCGAATCGCGAAATATCCGACTCGACCGATTATCCCCGATTTCGAATGTGTGATGCGGTGCGATTCCACGATTCGAGAGAACGTTCTCGTCGCGTGTATCCGGGAAATCGGAGCGAGACGTAAAAATCGGCGTCGTATCCCCTAATCTGGATAATTGGTCGGGAAACGCGTTCGCGAGAGATAAACGCGACGTAAATGGACGGAATCGCTGGTTGACCTCGCGACGCGCTATCAGCGAGTAGCTATTACCGCGAAGATTCCGCCATTACAGCATCGCTTCCCAGAGGTGTTTCCCGGAAGAAAGTTGTCGGAATGGAAACGGGTTTAGAGGCGGTAATAAGAGTCGTAGGCCGCCCGTAGGAAACGCGGTATCAGGAACAACGGACGCAAGGTCAAAGTTACCGAACGGGCGGGTTCGTTTCAAGGAAATTGGAAAGTCGGTGGAAAATTCCGCGCGGTCCGGGAAAATCGATAGATCGGACAACGGAGGGCGCGGTGAAAACAAAGCGTTCGGGACTTACGTCGTTCGTAGATCGAATCTGTTCGCGTAACGTGCAATTTTCTGCTCCACTACTGCGAGCAATTTACAACCCGCTTCCACCCTTCGTATGCAACGGGGGGCGATCCTGTTGCACTTAAAATGTCCGACGTATCGCTCCTTGCTCGTCCGAAACCCTTTGGCTCTCAATTCCCGTGCGAGTCGCTCTCTTTCAACGAAAAAAAAAAAAAAACGGAAACTCCACGAGCGATACTCTTCGGAACTCAAGGGTTGCTCGAAGGGTGATAATTGTACGATAATCGCGTTAAAACTCGCGAGGAGAAAAATCTTCTCTCGGAGTAAATACTCGCGAATTTAATGCCGCGAGCGCGAGGATAGAAGAGGGTGTAATCTGCGGGTTGTTTTTCGGCCGGAAGCGATCGACGTCGCCGGCGAAAGAGGGATCGTTGGCTGGTGGTAAACTTTTGGGCGGAGAGGACAAAACGATCCTCGGCCTCGACGACGACGTCGACGATGGCGGAAGGACGTTGTAAGCATTGTTGCCGCAGCTTTATGATGGATGGACGAACGGAATTCACGTGCCTTCGGGCCTGC
The DNA here is from genome assembly GCA_002201625.1 of Euglossa dilemma. Lineage (NCBI taxonomy): Eukaryota > Metazoa > Arthropoda > Insecta > Hymenoptera > Apidae > Euglossa > Euglossa dilemma. Next base: position 1,075,426 of record NIJG01000134.1, on the reverse strand, counting down.
CCTCGTGATTCCGAGGGTGGAATGCTGTCCCTTAAAAAGAGGGCCGCGGATAAACTCGAGTAATTTGTCACTTCGCCACCAACCTCTTTACGACGCCGGGTCACGCCCATCCTCGTGTTCGCAAAAAGCGAGTCGCTGTCTCGGCCGCCCCTGCTCCTCCGCCAGGATAGATATGACGCACCCCATTCGTAGTCCTAACGATGAAAAAGTAAGTTCTTTTCTCGCCGCTCGGTCGACCGTAATATCCGTTGCTTTCGAGCACGCTGTTCTCGCGAGCATCGCGACGTTGATTTAGATCTTCTCCGTTACCTTCGCTTCCTCTCGGCTCGCCATTTCGGTTCTCCGTGAGACACAGCCACGATTCGAAGCCGTTGGTCCTTACCTCGAAGTTGATCAGCGTTTGTCCGAATCAAGGATTAAACTGCCGCTTCGTTCCTCTGGAAACGCGTAAATCTCGCATTTCGCGAGAAAATGCGTACGCGATTTCCTTTCGGAATGTGGGTTGCCACCGGTGTCTGACGAAATGTATTTCGATCCGTTTTGCTGCGGCAAGGTCGAGCAGCGAGCGGTGTTTTCGAGAGGAATTCCGTTGGCGCACTTCTTCTCGCAATTCCATCAGCCCCGGAATCAAGGCGGTCGATCGTCACTCTCGCGAGCACCGTTCGCGATTCTATCGGCGATAACGAGAGAGGAGTCGTTGCAATTTAGGACTTTTCTTTCAGCCGATGCGCCGCGGCGCGCCGGGTAAAACGGCGGCTGGAGGGCCTGGGTGAAAACGCCCGCTCACGTGTGACCGTACGTGTATGAATCCGTCGGTGGAAGTGGAAATAAAACGCGTGGCCCAGGATCCAGAGACGCTTACCGTCATTCCTCTTCCTACTTGCCCGCCTTTCTTTCGTCCATCGACCTCCGCCTCCATTGTCGTCTATTCTACTTTGCCCACGGCTATGTATAGAAAAATGCGTCTGTACGTGCGCGTATGTATATGTCGGTATAAAAATACGGGTACAGCGCCGGTGAAAAGGAGGAGCCAAACGAGACGGTGGTCGCGGATCACGCTTTGTCCGCGAGTAGGCAAACGCTTAAGAGATTCCACCCTTCTGATGGCCCAACTTTGGTTCCTTAATTGCGAGTACCTCTATTTCCGCCTCTCGCGACGTCGTTCTCGGTTTTGAGCGAGTTTCGAAAGCTCGAACGCATCTTCCGAAAAGTATCTCAGCTCATAAGCATCATTACAGAAATGAAAAATTCCGGAGTTTCGATTCACGGTTCGCATCGATGCCAATGTCGCTGTAGCTTTTGCGACGCTTCGATTCGATGTTAACAGCCGCGTTCTCGAGCTTGTTTCACGCGAAAGTTTAGCCGGGAAGAAGCTGGTTCCCTAATAAGTTCGAAGCTACTAGCGCCACTGGAGCAGTACTCGGCGAACCTTTATCCGAGCTTAGCCCGGTCCGTTGAACGTACTCCTCGCGGTGGTACCACTTTTCTCGTGAAACGAGCCGGTTAACGATCTTTGGTGTCCTGGACGAGATAACCGGGCAGATTAGGGAGCCGCGTGTCCGCTCGTGTCCTCGCTGCGGATGCTAATTTACGTTAACACGGCGGCCGAGCATCGCGAAGCGGGTAAAGGGCGAGTTTGGCAAACGCGGTGAAACGTTAGAATTAAGTAGGCGCGGCCGGTCGTATCTCGGCGGGAAATCTAGCTACGTGGCAGGTGGAAATCGGTTCGCAGCCGTTGCCGGCACGAAGCGAAGGGAAAATCGGCGGCGAGTTAAGGTCGCGCGTTATCCGACCGCGCCTCGATATCGACCGATGGCTTATCTCGGCGTCGCAGCGCCGCGGAATGCGGAAATTTTCCTGGTACGCGCGAGCTTTCCACCGACCGGTGAATCACGCTCGATGGAAATGGAGCGGTTTTCGGTAGGAAAAATGAGCAAACGCCGCTCCCCGTGCTTACACGTGTTTCCGTTCGTGCTCCAGCGAGATAAGAGAAGCGTTTGGTTTATCGTCGCGCCTCGCAACTCGCGCGTGCAACCCGCCTATGCTTCCTCGCGACGTTAATACGCGGCGGGAATTTTAACCGCGCCACTTTGGCTCGCGCGAACAGGAACGATAACGAAAAGGTCCTTTGTCTTTGATCTCGCGAGACGCTTTAAACCAGAGATCGGCTCGTGCTTGCGCGAAGTCGACAGAGGCAGCTTTGCCGCGAGCCGAGTATCGCTACCCTCAGAGGTGGTAGGCAAATTGCGAAGTATAATCCCAGCGCTCGCGATCCAAAAATCGATATATTCTAGGTAGTGAATCGACGCTTACGACTAGTACGAATAGATACGATATATCGGCTTTCCGGTTGACTGGGAATTAATAGGAAGAGCGCGGACCTCTGCCGTGGACGTCCGATAAATGTCGTAGACTCTAATAACGGGACGTAACGGATTTGGCCGGGAAATCACGAGAAAGAGAGAGAGAGAGAGGACGTGTTAATCACCGATGCCTTCTGTCCACGGTAACTGAAACAGCCGTTCCTCTTCCTTTTCTGCCTCTCTCGCATCTTCTCCCTCGTCTGGCCGCCTCAACTTGCCACGGCGCATCTCTCGCCAATTTATCTTCCGGAGGAGAAAAATAAGGAACGGTAGCCGGCTAAGAGTCGGACGAGACGGCGGTGGCGAGAATTCGAGCCCCCGCTGCAGGTAACGGGTCCGGGGCGGGGGTGGTTCTAGGTGGGATGATAGGAGAGTCGTTTGTCATCGCTGAATAATCGCGAAGGACCGAGATGGTCGGGCGAGGACACGGAGGCGAGGGGTTGCGCAGGCTGAATGTCGGAGGTCGCTGGAGGATGGGCCGAAGTCAGGGGCGTTTAAAAGTACAATGGAGACCATTTACCCTCGGCTCTCTCTTGTAACGGTCCGTTCACCCTTCGCGTAGCCTGGCTCGGTCAGGAAAGTGGCTGGCAAGGGGTTGGAATCCGGCTCATTGATGCGATCGTGCGCTGGTGTCGGTGAGGTCTCGGCTATTTCGCGGAGAATCGGCGTCTCTCTGGCCGCGTCGCTCCTCCGGCCATTTGATATGCTCGCGGGATCTTAATAGAATTTTTTCGCGGACCAACGACCCGGAGGGGAAAGAGCGTCGTCGGCGTGGCGGGTCGCGAGTAACGACGTGTAATAAGCTTCCTGATATATCCCCGGGAAGTATCGCGATGATTCAGAGGCGCGATAAACGCGATCGCGGCATCTTTCGGGGCAATTTGTCACTGTCGGCCGATTCACGCCGCGGATCGTTACGCCGGCCGCGTAAATACGATCGCGCGTGAGATCACGCGATCCGTCGCTTTTGACGCTCGGCTACGCGGCCGCGTCCTTGCATTTGTCACCGGTAACAAGTTGCGCGCGGAAACGCGCCGTGGAGAATATTAAATCGGCGGACTTGGTCGCAGCGGGTAGGATTTTTATTATTCCGCGGATGAAATTTGCCAGAGTGCCGGGTTCGAGCCGGTTCGCAGCGATCGCCGCGCTCGCAGCGTCGGGACGCCACGTATCGCGGATTTATTAGTGTTTCCCGGCGGCTTCTCGCATCGGTATCGGCTGTGGCCCGGGTTTCGCCGTGGTGCGCCACGTTCTGCCGTAAATTGAGATTGATCGTTCTGACGTAGTTGGTTTCATAACGCGGAATATTGTGGCTCGTTTCGCGCACTGTCTCGCGCCGCTTTGATCATCTCCCGGTTTCCTCGTAAGCTCCGGTGGCTTTTGTTCGCCCCGGAGAAATCCGATCGGGCCTGGATCGTCTCCGAAACGAGGTTACGCCGCGAGACGGCTTTGCTCGCGGAGTTTTCCGAGATCCGAGACGTCGTCGCCTGGAAAGGACGAAGACCGATGACGGATTCGAGTTCCTCGTGGCGTGGCATCAATAATCATTATGCGGCGCGGCAAGAAAGCGACAGGTCATCCGTTCTAATTACTCAAGACGGGGGCCGATGGTCAACATCGGCACACCAACGTAAACCCGATGTCGGATCGATCGAGCCGTTCGTGTCTGTGTCTGCGAATCGGACCAGTCGACGGTGAACCGAGTTATGTGTTATTGGACGATTGCATTGCAATTCGGTGTGGATCTTCCCGGTGGATCGGTGGGAAAACAAAGACCCGGGCGTGGAATGGACCGAGGCTCTCGTGGAAGAGAAAACGGAAAGGGAACCACAGGATGTCATCTCGATTCGCGAATGCTTCAGTTTTTAGTACGTCACCGGTTGTCAGGGTCGTAAACGCCACTTTAAACGTCCGTTTCACTGGAAGACCCTTTCCTTTTCATCCTTTCTCCGCTCCATGGCCGGAGCTGAAAAAACCATTCCCGACCGTTTCAGAAGCGCCTTCTTGAGGAGAGGTAGCGCACAAAAGCGTAAGGAAAATGAAACAGGGGAAAAGGGTTTACTATTTATAATGCTCGCTATGCCGCATTTAGCCTGACCCCTATTCCGGGGGGACGCAACAAAAATGGCTGAATAACGGAATCGCGCGTTTCGAGAGGGTCTCGCTGGCACTGGCCGTGAGCGACGTTTATCGCGATACAATAAATTCAAAATGGATGACATTAGATACCTCGTTACATTATGGGTATATCGTAGATTACACTCGGGCCGTGATGCGCATCGATCACGCATAGAGCGATAATTAATGTTCCTAGACCGCTAATAGGTTATCGATTATCGGCGGTAAGGAAAGATCGGCTCGTCATTCGTTTGCGCGTGCGGACACGTTGATGATTATCGCGACGGGTAACCTAATTTCCACTCGTCCCGTTGGCCAGCCGTTAAATCGCCGCTATCTCGCGCGTAAAAAGGATCCCAAGCGATTCGTGTCGTCGCAGACACGCGGCTTCGCCGAAAATGCAACGCGATACCGAACCAAACCCCGGAATAACAATCGCGTGACCGAGGCTCGTCCATTCGGACGATCTAACGTGTCGACGCGACTGAAAAATGGCGGCACATCGATCGCCGATGGTGCGACGCGTGCAGTCGTTAACGAACTTACCAACGATCGCGTTACCTACATCCGCGATGACGTGGCCGGAGCCAATCGGCACGACGACGGCCAAATGCCGACTGGGATCCTCCTTTCTTACGGGTTGTTAGCCCCGACCGAACCGGCCATTACCGACGTTGCGTTATCTGCCGCGGCTTTGAATCTTATCGGGGCCATTTCTCCTCGCAGCCTCGTCGATCGCCTCCGTTGAGCTATTGCTCCGCGCAGCTGGCTGATAATCTCGGTTGCATGACTGGAGGCTCGTCATAAAGCAGTCGTACACCCGCCACAAGCACGCACCTTGTCCCGAGTTAGCGGTGAAACGGAGAAACGAGCTGAAAGAAGAAATGAGACGCTCGGCCACCGACCGAGCCGCTTTTCTGCGGCGAACCTCGACGCAAGGGCGTCTGATCGGCGTCGGTGCCTCGTCGAACACCCCTAGGCTGATACGATCTGCCTCGTGTCGCGTTCTCGCCGCCTAAAGTAACGCCGTTCTCGTGTCAATGGGCGATGAATTCATCCAGTCCCTCTATCTCGCCGACACGCCCTCTCAGGTATATCCTTCGTCTCGATTACTCGCTTATGATTTACGTCACTCGCTGTAACGCAAGCGGATTTCTCTACGCGACTGCGATTATCCCTGCGTTTTCGAGCGATAGCTTCGAGAAGTCTCGCGTCTGATCATAATCGACCGTTACTACTGGAACACCGTCTCCGGTTAAGGAGGATCGTCTGAACGGGAAATTAGCCTGGATTCGCGCGCCTCGGCGCAACGAATCAATCACGTTTCACCCCGTTTCGCTTCCGACCATCCATTGAAATGGGAATTGAATAAATGAAGGGGTAAATACACAGCCGGCAGTGTCTTGTTTGATCAACCGTTGCACGAAGCATGGAGTTGGCCACTGTTTCGACTGCACGTCAGTCGAGGCTGATACATACCGGTAGCCTGCAAACGAGAAATTTTCCAGTCGCGTAGCTCGCTAGTCAAATGGCGGGGGGGTAGGAGCGGGGGCCGCGACGGATCAAGACTTTTCACGTGGCAGCGACTAGGAGCGGCGGCGATATTTGCCGCGTGCTAATATTGGTCTTTGCTATTGGCTGTTTGCCGGTAAATAGGAATTTTCTCCCGGCCTTGGGATACTTGGTCCACGTGCAACGGGAACGAGATTCCACGGGATCGCTAAAGCTCCGAAAAACCGGCCCGTTTCGGCCTGTGCTCGCGCGCCGTCTCTGCCAGGGATACGGGCTGGACTCGGGCCGAAAATCGATGAGAAACCACGCTCTCTAACGCGATAACGCCGCCGTGATTTCGCTGTTTCCTCCTCTTCCATTTCCCCACGATTCGTACTGCGAGTACAGAGCTTTCCATGCCGTGGTTTAATCTCCGATGCGTTCGCGCGCCTCTTTTTCTCTCTCTCTCTCTCTCCATCCGCTCGCCTTCGGCCTTCGCTCGAGCTCTCTACGTGCTCCTTTTGCAACCTCGACACTCCTTTTGTCGCGTTCCGGTTCCACGGCGCGATGATTCTTTTCTGAGAGCACCGAGGTGTCAGCGTAGCGTTCACGGCGCGCATCGATCATTAGAAAGGTATTAAAAACGGTGCCCGTTGTTCGCCGGAGTTCGCCAGCCGTGTATCGTCTGGCGGCCGCTCTTTGTGCGCGCGGCTCTTTACACGACGACACACAGAGCAGGGAAAAATAAAAGAAGGAAGGAGACTCGTTACGTGACACCGTTCGCGGGACACGTGTGCAACACGGTCACGCGATGCGCTGGCCTCCGGAGATGTCTTTATCTGGCCTATTACCGTAATGCTTCCTTGGCTCGCGTTAAAGGGCGAGCAATTTCCTTCTCGACTCCCGAAGACAGTTCCTTTTGAGTACAGGCCCGTGGAAATTAATCGTTCGCTTAAAGCCGAGTGATTAACGAGTGTACGGATGGCCGTGGCGCTATAAATCATTCTTTGACGCTGCGAGTGGCGCGCTCCGAGTACCGCGCTAGTGGTCAGACACCGCCTTTCCACTGGCTCTAAGTAGTAGAGATCACCGCTGGTCCGACGAGTTTCTTAGAGCTCTTTCACAGCCAGCGATCTTATCCCGTCGATCTTATACCGCGTCGCTGATGTTGGTACTATATTTGTCACGAGTATTCCTCGATATTCTCGTTAAATTTCCTGAAAAATTTGCAAAGAATCGGAAGCAGAACGAGGTTCGCGTGTGAAAGAGTCGGAAACGGTGCAACGTATTTTCTGCCTGTCATCGATCGGACATCGCGTGGCGGTCGTAAGAGCGGCGTAAGACACATAAATCGTGCGGGACGATGAACAGATATCGGAGACCGTCATAGTGACGTACTCACAATAATTGGACGTCGGTCAGAGGGACGATTATCGTCGGGCCGGAATGGAGCAACGGTCGTGACTAATCGCGACGTTATTACGATTAGACCCGTCCGAGCCATAATTAGACGACGATCACCGGGGGATGGTCTCCGGCTGCGATCACGCGAAACGCGTTCAATCGGTTGACATTCGGTGGTCGCGTGCGTCGAGCAAACAACCATCGACGAAACGCACGCGACGAGCTGGTGTGGGGGTCGTGTGTGGGTCGTGGATCGGGTCTAGGAAGCCAGCCGGCGACCCTCTTTCGTTCTGGGTTTCAATCGGGGAAACGGTGGTCCGATCCGGCTCTCGCCGTTTCCTTCTTTTCGTTTTATTGCCCCTTCGGCCGTTTAAATAAGCCGGACGTTGTGATAAGGATCGCAGGTGAGGTAAAATAAATTACATTCGTAATACCGAGTGGCCAACCCTATTACCGCGGCCTGCGAGAGCCACGCTCCTGCTTGTCCGCTCTGTCTCTCTCGCGCTCTGCTCTATCACTCCGTTTCCCCTTCGTTTCCCTTCGTTTCCCTCCGTAGCCCCACCTCGCACCCCTCGACGGAAATAACGAAAGCGGAACGGACTCGAGGCTCCGAACGACCAGATATTTTTTCTCAATTTCCGCTGCCCGTGCCACTGGCCGGGATCTCTTTTGATTTTCCGCGGAACGAGGGCTTTCGCGTTATTGGTTTCCCTTTAAACTAACCACCTTCGAGCCCACCGCTTATTCTCCGACTCGTATTTAACACAGACAACCGCCGTAATTGCGTGGAAAATTTCACGCTTTGAGAGGCTCCTTTCCTTTTTTCCTCGATCGGTTAATTCGTCCTTTTCGTCGATCGTCGCGCGTGTTTCCCGTTATTGCAGATTCGGTGGAGACCGGGTCGAACATTCGGTAAGCAGTGCAGGATTCGAAGACGTATTGCCAGGATTTTATTCGACGTGCAATACGCAAAGCCACTCAGAAATCGCAATTGCTCCTGACGTATATCCAAGATGTAGGAGGCGCTTGTGTATGTCATTCAGGAGTACCTCGAACAGGGAACATTATCTCGTATTGTAAGTCGAAAATTTATTCCGCTTACAATTTGATTCTCTCCGCGTTACAGTTTCACCCCTGGGCTTTCCAATATTCATTCGGTCTCGAGAATATGACGTCAGTCAACCACCCACGAGCGTTTATTCACGGGAATATAAATTCTCATTGCACCTCCGGCGCGATATTCCCAACGATATAATATAAAACTAATTATAATTTAATACCTATTCGATACGACGCTCGCTGTAACCCTGACAGTTTCCCAGAACTATTCTTTAAACTTCCAATACACCCAAGCTAAATACATCCAATTAGAAGCCAGTATAATTATTCTTTGTTTCATAGAGAATACCGTAATCCCCAAAATTTAACTCCATTCGACACGGAGATCTCTCCGAGCATAATTCCACATAAACCAGCAAAGCAACACGTCGAAATTATTTTATTAACAGCGAAACTACCCCGTGAAATTCATCTGTACGCGGGAAATTCGAGTTGCAACCTCGAGAGTGAGGGTCGACGCGGATGATGGAACAAAATTTACAATTACGCTGGCGAAAGTGGATGCAATATCGCACAATGCATTTCCAACTGAATCACTGCTCCAGATCCGTCTTGCAACCTCGATTTCTCCCATCCTCGCGAATTCCCAAGTCGCGTGTCTCGTCCACGCGAACATCCGGTCTGACGCTCTGAATACGTCCCCGTATCCGAAGACGCCCTGGCCCGCGAGAGTCTGCCCGTAATGGCGGCGATTATGACACGCGGCTAAACGCTCCTCTCATCCCTCTGCAGCCTCTTTCCCTCGTTTCTCCGCCACCTTCCACCCCCTCGTGTTGTTTGCCGGGGCAAAACAAAGACGTCGCTGACGTGTACACACGAGGCGACGGCGAATGGAACGCGGCAATAAAGCGGCGGGCGTTACATCGATTACGAGTCCGGAACGGAAGTTGGCCACGATCGGGCAATAACTCTAAATATCGAGCTATCGACCGACCGGTGGCCCCGTTTCTCCGGATTAGTTCGCCCGTGAATAACGCTCGTCTAACGCCACCCGTTACACCGCGTTTTTCCCCCTCGCCCGCGCCCGAGATGTTTCCGGCCCCTTTTGCTCCATTTACCCTCATGATTCCGGCATGTGTTTGCCGAGGATTATGAAGTTGACGTACGAGTCGTTTCCAATGATTAAACGGCCGGCCAAAGTGGATCCCGCGGCTGGAGTTATCGTTTGGCAAACGGTTCGAAGATTCGGACCACGCGCGGCTCCGAGCCACCATTCCGTTCGAATTTTCATCGGCAACTCGTAGGTAAAATATTCGCGTTGCATGGGTAATATCTTCTCGTAATTCTCGCGAAAAGGTTAACGCGGAAATAACCGTGCGATGTACCAAGGAGACGGAAATATCGGTGCTTTCTTTTTCTGTGTACGTGTATTTCGTTGGAAGATATTCGAGATCTTTTTCAGTTAAGAGGCGGTTAATCGCAATGTCTCTGACGGTCATACGAAATCGTTCTTCCAATCGGCACGCAATTAGCGGGATTACCGACGCGACCCCGCGTCAGGGGGTTGCTCTCCGGTATAATGGGATTTATTTAATTGCGTTCGCGTCGGGACACAGCCGCGGAATTTTTTCTTCTCGCGGAAATCGCCGGAGCCACGGTTTATTTCAACGTCCGCGCCTCTCTCCTGCTCTTCCATTTTTCCGCCTTCTCCTTCTCCTTTTTTCGTTAATTTTAACGAGACACCGGCACGCGCTAACGATGCAATATGCATCCAATTACTTTCACACCTTGCTCCCCGTAATTGTTAATTTCGTTTGCGTTTTCCGCAATTAAATGTTTAAAAGAGAACCCCACGCGAGTCGAGCTTTTTTTTCCGCGCCGCGCGAGCCACCGTTTCTCCTTCTCCTCCTCCTCTTTCGAACTCGTTCGTAGTCGATCATACGACCGTCTAGGAGTCTTGCCGAAATCTTGACAACGTTTCGCGAGTCTCCAGACTCCTCCAAGATTGAAATACCTCGGTAAACTCGCGCGATGACTGCTGCAACGACAGTGGCTCTCGACGCGCCTGCCAAAATTCAAGTTCCTCGACAAATTTGACTTGGCTGTTGACGATGCGACCAGTCTTCGTCGCTTCTAATTTCGCGCGTTAATCTCGAGCCGTTTCGCTGCAGCAACAAGTATACTCGGCGCCGATTCGTTCCAGCATCCGCGCGTAGTCGCCGGGATTACCGGCGCGTAATAAAGCAGACGCGGAGCTGGCCCGACGGCGCGCAGACGGTCAGAACGGAAGTCGGAGCAGTTGTTCGATACTCACGGGAACGGTTTTCAGGGCTGTGCAATATTAAGAGGTAGCCCTGTCGGGCCGACTGTCGAAATTGAACCGGTCGAATTCATGCGACAACTTCCGACCAACTTCCAAACGGCGACGGGCCTCGCAAACTTTCCGCGCTAAGCTCCGAAATTCGCAATTGGAAAACTGTCGTTTCCCTCGTGCTTCCATCCCGTCTCTCCTCTCTTTTTCCACCTCTCGGCCCTCCATTTTTCTCCCTCTCGTAATTTCTTCTTCCGGTATAATAATAACCCGTGTTCGCACCGAGTCAATACCAGTAATAATAGGCGAGATACTCGAATTTGTAGACAAACATAAATAGAAACGAAGAAATAAAATGTGGAAAAAAGTAATTAAAATTTGAAAAAAAAAAAAACGAAAAATTGGAACTTTGAAAAAAAAAAAAGAATTAGACCTGAAAAGAAAATTTGTTAGTAAATTATTTGAGGGGTTAAGGTGTGGGTGGGGTGACTACCCCCAACCTCGTTTCAGATCCCACCCCCTTCCTATGTATGAAAAAATTTAGATGTTACTCTTTCAAAGTCAAACCGGCGAATGACTCGACCGTCGTCGCGACGCCCTTTATATAGCCTCCGATCGGCCAAACATCGATGGAAATTTCCGGATATTACCGATTCCATTAATTATTGCATTCCCGCCATAATAGTCAATAATTTATTAGTTTTTTCGCTTTCATTATTTATTCACAATGCGAACAATTTGTTATTAACAATCAGTGTAATAATTTATAAACTTTTTGCAAATTGCACGTACAATTTAGCACAAGTACGCCATAAATTCGAGTAATAGCCAGTAATTTATTAATTCCTTTACTTTTATTACAAATTTACGTTACCATCAGTTTGTTATCAATAATGAATTTCATAATTTGTACATCTTTATAAACTACATTCGCGCAGGATAAATTTCCACGATACGTGTAGTTCAAAATATTTGTATTTCCTTGTACTTTTAATTAAATTATTATAATTATGGACGTTGATAAATTCCGGCTACTCTCACCGAACTTGTAACAGGACAATGAACTTTCTAACTTTTTTACATTTTACGTAATGCTTCATCTCATACAAAAATCGTGCCTTATTAGAAAAGTTCGCATTTTTCGATTTGAGTTCAGGAAAGTGAACTCTGTAAAAACCACCTAATGGCTATAATTTATTAGGGAAGAAATTGAAATTCGTCGCACAGCGTAATCGATCTATTGGAGAAAATAATTTCGACATTTTCGCGATATTGTTAGAATCGCTACGCGTAATTATCTCTGTTTCTATCACCCTTCGCGTCGGAGGCTGCCACGAGTTCGCATAATTAAGATTCGCGCACGCGTCTGGAATAAAATAACCAAGAATCGTCGAGGCGAAGTGTCTCTTTTCGCGATAGAACGAAAAGTCGCGAAAGGGTGAAGCATTCGGTTGTAATCTCGCGGCTGGAAGTGGACGCGAGATCGAATCTAGGCACTCGGAGGTCCGAGGAAAAGGCTGGCGCCGAGTAGCCGAGTCAGAGTTGTACTTCTTTAATTTTCCCAAGTGGCAGTTCTCTGCCGCGTTACCCGGCCGTGTGCAGCTTCACGGTCTCGCACTTTCAAAATTCTTTGAACGATCAAATCGTTACACGGCCACCCTCTGCAAAGCCACTTTCATTCCGGGGAGCTTGTGACGCGCGCGGAAGTATTCGTTGGCCGGTAGCGACCCCGGCGCAGAACCAGCGTTCCCTTTGTCGCCCGTGGCGGTCGAGAGAGAGAAAGAGAGGGAGAAAGAGAGAGAGAAGGAGAGCCGTTTGAAAAATAAACACGTAACGCAATGGAACAGTAAAACGAAAGCTCGACACCGCTGCTACAAAGCGCGTCACCCTGTTATTCCTTTTCCCTTATCGCGATTCGCGTATAAACGCGAACGATAACGAAGCCAGGTCAGATCGATAGCCAGCGCGAGGGGTCGGCGTTTCCCATTCTTTTATCGAGTCCACGAGATACAGGGCTCGAGACCAGAAAAACGGGAACGGGGTTTAGACCGGTCTGAGGAAGGGTGCAACCTCTGCAGCGGGTCTAGAAGATGGCACAGATCCCGATTCGTTGAAGCGTATTCGATCGATTTGCAAACATGTTAAATAAGACGTATCGAAATCGAACGAGATGGAAAAATCCGTCATACCTGAACAATTATCTCGATAACGTTCGATAGAGGCCGGTGATTTTCGTTACGAAGAATGTACACCTCACAGATTTCAATAGGATTTTTCCTTTAACGTACGAAGAATCGTGAAACTTGGTTTGGAAGTAGACGGGAGTGGGACGAAGCGTCGAAAGAAGGTGGAAACTGAGAAAAGGGTGGTGTCAATTTGCCTGGGGCCCCCTCTCAGCACCGTACCTGGCGGCGACTTGGAAATCCTTTTATTTGCTCCCTTCGCTTGGACCCCAGGGGTGTCGCAGGCATCGGCGAAGGGCTTCTTCGCTCGTTCTCGTCGGTCGTCCGTGCCGGAGGACGCGAAATAGGATCGAAGGAGCAAGGAAGGGTCGTGAAAGAAAGGAATCAAACCCCCGAGTTTCTTTTAACGAGCCGGTCGACCGGCAAAGTTCTTTCGCCGCTATTAACCTGCTGGTGGGATGGCGGGATTCATGTAAAATTCATCCGAAGTTACCGGCGCGGTTGCTCGATCATGGCCGCGGTTACGGGCGAAATGAACTCTCGCGAAATCCGACCGTTTCGCGGCGGCAACGTACGACTTTAATTCCGATTCTTTTTTTTTTTTTTTTTTTTTAAATATTCCCGCGTTCCGCCGGGACGGACCGATGGTATTTTCACCGTGTTCTTCTGTTACAGACTGCATGGCCTGAGGACTTCACGGAGGAAGCGAGAGCCGAGCGTCGCGATGGGGTGAAAAGGTTAGTCCAACCACTTGAAACTTTTCCATTCGAGTATTTACCGTGTTACACGCGGTTAAACGTTTCGTAACCGGATGCACGTGTCTTTTACAACGCGCCGCGCCGCTGCTTCCACCGTTTGCTCGCTTCTTCTTCGAGAACTTCTTCTCGCCCGGATTAAGGGGCCAGGAGAATTCTCAGTTTCGAGTTTCTCCCGAGAAACGTGCGAGATATAATTGGAAGAGACTCTCGTCGACTCGAGAACGAACGAGTTAAACTGTTCCCTGGCACCCTCCGAGTTTCCGCCACGATATTTAAAATTATGCATCGCGTAGTTCGTTCTGACGTCTTTGAGTGGTCATAAATCGCTCTCTATCGATATCGAGGTCGACAAATTTTTACTGATTTTCGCTATAGTCGATTGGAACGGAACCATCGTACCATGTAAATTTATTTTAAACAGAAAAATATTAAGCATAAAAGTTTGGAAATCTTCGAAAAGCGAGTAGTTAAGTTCTGTCCTATTTCTATTCTCGCGACGACGAATCAGCGTGTCAGGAGCTGACAGAATTCTCTCGCAGAACTCGGGAAATGGCTGGTGGACAGGTTTTTTTTCCCCGGTAATCATCCGTGGTCCTGGTCAGAAGTCGCTACTTAAACGAGCCGCATTGGAAATTCCTCGCACGAGGCTCGAACAAAGAAACCGGGCTGTCGTTGCCGGGCCAGCAAACATTTCCCCGTGTTCCTCCTTTGATCCCTTCGCCGTGGGGCTTTGTTAATTTACTCCCTCGTGTTATCCTTTCCGTGCTGCCCGCCGCGATAACTCCTTGATCCTCCCAGTCCCTCGGCGCCGGACAGTTTCGTTTCCATCGAGCGTCGGGCTGTTTACAGAACCCTCGAGCAAACGGGATATGGTCGGGTTTCGAAACTTACGGGTATGAATGTCTGAAGCACCGCGAGGGTGAGACCTGTGCTTTTTCACGTTTCTACCGTGGCAAAGATTGAAACAGGAGGGACAGTTATTGCTGCCGGTTGAACGTTACCTCTCTCGCGAACCGTGCCGAGAAAAACCGGGAAAAAAACCGTAATAACTCTTCTCCTTCTCGTAAATTTGGTTTCAAGCGCCAGAAGAACACAGAGTATCGGTATTTTAGACTGTCGTTACGGTACAGAGTAATGTAGGATAGCGCAGATGTAGAATATAGCTATTTTCGGAAGAGAAATTCAGCTTGCGCCGACAGGATCGATTTTAGCGACTAGTTTTTCAACGATGCGATCGATTTTCGTCCTTATAAATTAATTTTTTCCGTGAAATTTACCTGTACCTATAATGTATCTCGGAATTCGAAACAGTGAAACCTAATGTATCGTACCTTAATTGACGAATATTTCGATAGTCGAATTATTTTCTTCAACCACTTTGATCTTTACCCTCGTGATCTTCAATACAGCGATTCGTCTTTAGAGAGTTGATTCCATTATCGACGACTGCATATTTCTGTTTCCCAAGTCTCCGGAATTATGCAACGTTTATTATTCATAAATTCTTAACTTAGACCTCGGAGTATCAAGATACCGAGGTTGAACTTTCGTCGGATTTATGAAGTGTCAGCTAGAACAAACTAATAGGATCAATTTCAACGATTAATTTCTGGATAACATTTTAAATTTTTTATACGACCAGTTTCGAAACGCGAAAAATATCATTACATCCCTGACAGCTATATATTTTTATATTCCTCGAGTAGCTGACGTCGAGTGACGTTTCTTATTCGTAGTGCAATTATATTTATAGCTCAGGGCATCGGTATAATTGGCGTAACGGTCACTTCGTTTGAAGGATGAACTTTCGTCAGCTTCTCTCCGAGTGTCACTTATCCAGGAAAAATTTCACGGGCAACAAGTGCCTTGTAGTCTCCTTTAAACGACCGTTCTTGCCACATCTGCATAATAGAACATCTCACTGTAGAGAACCGCTGGTCCGAACAAAGGGGCCGGTAATTGCATGATTCATCTTACTTGCATATCAGACCTCCTGGAACGCGTAATAATTTCATACCGGTCGGAGGAAAAAAATGTATTACACCGTTGTTCTCACGGACAGGAAGTGACCGATGATACATCGGCATCGCGAAAAAAATCTCTTCCCTTACCGAGGATCCAGTACACTAGAAACATAAAATTATATTCGAAATTTCAAACTTGAAATTCGTCTGAGTGACAATAAAATTCGCAAGAAATTGTACACACGATACTTTCGACTATAACTAACTCAGAGATTCTATTATAAGCGTAAGAAAAAGTAAAAAAAGATAATCAAGGGATAAGGTAAACGATATTTCATCTTCGACGCAGAGTCTAGAGACGAAGATCAAAAATTCGTACGAGAGGATGGCTAACATATTTCGGGAGCGAAGAAACGTCTTTTTCCCGATAATAAAATTCGTAGAGAAGTTCTAAACACGATACTTTCGGCCATAACTAATTCAGAGATTCTATTGTAAGCGTAGGATAAAGTAAAAAAAGATAACCAAGGGATAAGGTAAACGATATTTCATCTTCGACGCGAAGTCGAGCGACGAAGATCGAAAATTCGTTCGAGGGGATGGCTAACGTATTTCGGGAGCAAAGGAACGTCTTTTCCCTCGCATCTGTATTCATAATTGCCCTCGGTGCCAGGATCCACGGCTCGGCGAGGATCCAACGTTTCACGCGGGCGATAGCTGACGGAAACTCAGACCCGGTCTCATCCTCCGACGCCATAGTCGCGCGAGAATATTTACCCGAGCACAGTGTTCGCCGCTTTTCGCGCTAATAAACCGTTCCCCCTGTCGGCGTCGCTAATTACTCGAGGAACGAACCCTTCGGAACCCCACCCTCGGTCCCAGGCTCACCCTCTTCTCGCCAGGCGAAACATCGCCTCGCCTCTCTTCGAATCTCGCACCATTTTCAGTTGACAGCCTCCTCGCTTCCGTTTCCCTCCGGAGGTTCCTCCGAGACGTATTTTGGCTGCAGGATTATTTAGCTGCCTGCAAGCTCCTCGAAGGTCGTCCAGAGTCGCTCGAGGATCGTTAGACAGGATGATTCCGGGATCAGTGGCAATCGAAGGTCATTTCCAAGGGTTTCGAAAAGGTTTTCCAGCGTTATTCGAACGTTATTCCAGGACGTTGAATTATTCCGATATTTTGCGTGACGGGTGATTAGGACGGATTAAATCGAGGTCTTATCGGGGTTAGACCAAGGGCAATCAAGGTCAATCGATCGCGTCGAAGCCGAACAAGATTAAATTACGCGATATGGTTAAACTGAAGTTCAGGAAGAGCCTTCGAAGATCGGATCAATTCCCGAAAACTCGAGGCGCGTTGAAATTACTTAATTGCCGTTTGAGAATCGTTTGGAAGTACGAAATGAAACGCGTAGAGCTATAATTTTGGTAAATTTTTCTATTTATCGAAGGATAGCGAAATAGTCTTATGTCACGTGGAATCCGAGACGGAGTAATGGCCGATATCGAGCGTCGGAAATCCTCTTTCGGCGATTGCGCTGCTCGCATAAAATATCAACGGGTGTACGCGCATTATCTTGGATTGCGGTCGACTAAGCAGCGTGGTGAATTATAGGCAGCGAAATCGGCCTGTCGTCCAATGATCAGCCGTCTCCGGGATCCGCAATCTCGGCCGGAGTTATCGCAGCGGGGAGAGAGAGAACTAGGCTGGGACTGCTCGCGGAGGCGGATGTAAGAAGGGAGAAAACGGAGTTAGTAGAAATAGAAATTAGGGAGTACCGGCCGGAAGACGTTGAACTCGAATAATTAAGGGTCGCTGTAGGCAGAGGGCGCCTTTAATTCGGTACGATGCGCTCGTTAATATTAAATTCAGTCGCCGGCGAAAGAGGAATCGCATCCTCCTCTTGCTAATTTCCTCCCGCGCTGAAGTTACGTATTACGGAAGAAGTCGGAGTTACAGGATACCTGACGCGCTCTCGAACAAGCTGAAACTATAAACTATCCCGACCATCCGACGAAACTGCCACGGGGATTTATTAAAAAATTTCATCGCGCCTTCTTTTACGGCGAGCTCGCGGAGAGAGGTCTGCACTGCAGCAGTATTAAAGAAAGAACGAAGGAACGGGGATATTATTTTTAAGCAGGAATCCTGGCATCCGTGAACGTAATATCCGAACCAAATTTTCTTCCCTTCGACACTCTCTTTCGTTCCTCCCCGAACGGTCCGCCTGGAACCGTCTTTGAATCCGATATTGAAATATAGCACCGGCATCGAATTTTCCGCAGGTTAGAAGGGATCGGTGCTACCCGCGCGAGATCCCTCAAAATGGTTCCCTACGACTCGCAGAGGATCCCATCTCGGCGTCAGCAGGCCCGAGGGTAGAGATCCGTGGAAAGTTGGATGCGATCGCAAGCGGCTTCTTCCCTGTCTTGTTTCACAGGATATTCGCGAACGTCCTTCTACTTACAAACACGGGGACGTTAGTCTCGGATTCCCAGAGGGTTTAATTAAGAGGGCGTGTTGTCGGTAGCTGGTCGTTGATCAATAGCTCAAGGGGTGCCGTTTATCTCTCCGACCCTCTTTGTCCTTCTCCTTTCCGTTCCTCCTCGCGCCTACGCCTCCTTGTCCATCTTCCTCCCTCTACCCTTCGATTTCTCTCGGTCTGGACACTAATTCCCGACGAGCTCTTTGATGTCGTCGTCACCGTCGCCGGCTGGAAGACGCTGTCATCGCGTCGTCATGGATACAGTCCGTCGCGACGTCTCGTGCTTCCCGCGAGAAACCGAACGATACTTCGCTTTCGTTTCGTTGCTCTCCAAAGACCAATCGTATACTTGTTACAACACGGCTGACACTTCGATGTCTCGCGAAAGATATCCCCTGGAGTTCTTCTCGTATCGATATCGGATATCGAATTAATAACCTTTACGCGTGGAGAAATTTTGTAAAAATATTTTCAAACGGTGGAAGATAATTTCCACGCGTTCGTCGTTGGCCGTCGATGGAAAAGTTAATAAACGTTCGTCGTTGTAATTCGATCAGTATTCTCGCGTCGATCTCGACGCGACTCGCAGCTCGAGGAAATTGTCCGTTGGAACGACTGCCGCCTCGATGTTTGTCGTTATTAAGCGATCACGACCGCTTGCTCATCTTATAAAATCGTCGTCCCGCGCTCCTTCGACGTTGGCCCCTTGAACGCGAGCGTTTACGACGCGGCGTTATTGGGAATATCGCGGCGAGCCTTCTAGGCAGTCGTTAAGAATAATAAAGCCGTGGCGCTCTAAGTACCGGCTCTCTTTCTATCAGTTTTAATGGCAGCTTCTATTGGCGCTGACAGCCTCTGCTCCCGACGTCCTTCACCCGCTCCGGCCACTCGAGAGTCCGTTTTAATGGACGCGTCGGCAAACGAATATCCCCTTACGTTCGCTGCATGCAAGTGCGCCGAGGGTGACTGCTTATTATCCCCTGCATTGTAACCGCGTTTTCCTTCCGTCCATCGCGTGCTGCTCCCGCGATCTCTCTTCCAACGATCAAGAGCCCAAACACTCTGCCTTTCGATTCTTTCCCAGAGATGTTTTCATTCCTCTCGATCACCTATACATGTAACCTATGTACCTATACGTGTCTCTCGAGAGCTGGTAGTCGAGAAGAATGCAGGTTCGATTAGCCGCATAGCTCCGTTTTCCGTGGCACGTACAGATAGACGACGGGAATTTTTGTTAATAGCTGGGTAGGTCGTGTTACATTGCGTCGCGCGACGAAAGGGATAAAAAGAACATCATTTGACAGGGTGACATAGAACTGTTCGCTGTAACAGAGATGGTCAACCTACGGACGATGGAACATGTGTTAAATTTTAGTAAACGTTGGAGGTTTAAGCGAATGAGTTCCCGTTCCGCGATGGATGACGCGATTTTGACGCTTCGACGGGAAATTTTTAAATTATACACAGCAAAGCTAGCCGCGGTCGGATAGATATCGTGAACGAAGCGAGTTATACGCGGGGAGCCACAGATTGCGGCAATTATCGGTCAATAGTCGGTCAGCTGCGCCGTCATAAACGTCCCTTTGAATCCGCAACGCTGCTCGATCCCATAAAATTGTTCAATTTCTTTCGGCCGGCGCGTGTGACAGGGCTGACCGATGGAGAGGGCGTCGGTGTTCCAACTGATCGGGAATTCGCGTACGTCCGCAGAACGAACGGGCTTGTTTTTCGGGGACCGGTTAGATCGATAAACCGTACCGGGCATGTAAATCACGGCACGAGCCATTTGCAAAGTTCCGCAGTCGGCGTGTGCTTGTTGTCAAATTAATCGGCGAACTCATACGGTGGCTCAGCAAACCGTGCGTCTCCTCGTGGAAACGTTTCCAGATTGTCCGCCACGAGCTGCCGATCGCAATGTCCTAAACCACTTAACCGCGGCCGCGGCGGCGGTTAGACGAGCATCGAAAACGCGGCCGTGCCGCAACGAAACTCCGCGCAGCGCCGCTAAATCCCGTGGACTTCCGGAATTCGCGGTATCACCGTTCATCCCTGAATTCGGGATTAGCAGACTCCGCGTCGCGTGTCCTCTGCCGACCCTCTTCCTCCCGCTCCGCGCCGCGGCGGCTGTTTGCTCGCCGAGCGGGGCCGACGTGCTTCCGTTGGCAAGAAGAAGAGTGCGTTCGTTTGTTGGCATAGTTAACGGTTAATCCACGCGAAAAGCCAACCCCGTCGGATAATTTCTGACTTATTAGCCCGGAGCCGAGCGATAGAGCCGGGAATTAGACAGATTAACTTCGGCTATAAACTCCGCCGCCACTGTTTTCCAGCCAGCCACGCTCGGCTTTTGCCGGCGGACAAGCTGGTTTCCGGGGAACCGAGATGTTTCGCTCTGGTCGCTTGGAACCGAGTGATGGACGGGGGTTTTAGGGAACAGTTAATATGTTCAGACCGCTGTTTCATACACCGTCTCCGTTCGAGCAAGTATTCCTCAGCGTCGGTCGCGAATTACTCGTATTAGTCGCCAGGCAGACGCGTTCGGCCGAGCGGGTTCAGGTGTGTTCCCGGCCGAGGCTGCGGGTATCGGTTCTCCGGGATAAACTTCGATATCGGTGAAACATCGCGCAGGAATATCCAATTATACGTCGAATTTCCCGCTGGCGAATTAAACCTTTCACGCGACGCGCTAGGATCTGCGATGCTTCTCGAAATTTCGTTTCGCGCGTCAGCAATGTTCCCGATACTCTCGAGGCTTTCGCCGCGTCCTCCGTGTCCGCCGTTCGAGACCGAGAGCGTGTATCGTCGTCCGAGAAATTCGAAACTAAAATTCGACTCCGGTTTTGCCGATAATTTCCGTTCGCCGGGGAAACGTCCGACACACACACACACACATCGTCTTTGCCGAAAGCTGCGGCGGGGGCCTTTGTGCGCCGGTATCGGGGTGCAGGCTGGAAGTTACGATAAAAGAGCGCGTTACAAAGGAACATGGAGATTCATCGAAGGAACTCGCTCGGAGTCATAAATCGAAGTTGGCCGCGGTAGCCGGAGGAAGAGGGCGCCGTCGGTGGAACATTGCGCGTCGAGGGGGTTGGTTCCGTGGGCGCAAAACAGCGGTGCACGCTCGTGTAGCTCTGAAAGGGGTCGTGCAGGGACGACGAGGAGATAGGGATATTAATCCGCGAGCAGCTCGCCGTACGAGGCACCGTGGACTCGGTTTCTACCGGGTGTCCCGGTAAAACTGCGCCCCGCCGGCGTTGATTTACGCCCCAAGTCGCCGCGAAGTTACTCCTCCAGCCAGTCACGAGTTTACTAAGGCTTTTTGGCACGTCCATGGCCCCTGACTAATTGCCGCGCGCCGCTGCTAATTTCCACGCTTATCAAGACTGGCACGTCCAACGCGAGCTTTCCCTCGCGGCGACGCCGAAAGTCTTCTTATTAATAAGTACCTGAAGACCGGGACACCCGGCAACACCTGCTGGCTAAGTGTTTTGCACCTGGGAACGGTTACTCGTCTCGTCTTTTTGCAGGATTCCGCGGGAAAGTTCATTGAAACGCGAGATTTCCTCGGTGTCGACTTGTTGTCTGCCGCGCGATTCTCAACCACTCTCGCGACGAGTTAAATCTTTTAACCGAGAACAACGAGTCGATTGTCGCGTGATATTTCGAATATAACGATTTTCGGTGATCGTTTGGGAAATGAATTTTTTCTCTCGATATATAGAGCTATAGATCGGAGGATAATCGCGTAGAATCTTATATACGAGCCGATAATAACGACGAAAACAGGAATGGAGATAACGGTGGACTATGAAAAGGCAGAGTTCGATAAAATGAAAATTAATTCACAGTTCTACGAGGCGTGTAGGTGGAGAACGGACGCGCACTGTTCCCCGAGCATTGTTCAGCGAGATTATTTAACCGGACAGAAAGCGATCGTTAAAAAGTAGAATACACGGGGAACGTGTACGAGGACGAGTTAACCGAGGAATTAATATCTTAGCAAGCATACGCTGGATTCGGCGCGAGGGTCGATAGAAGGGTCCACGGGTTTCCCATTGTTTTTTCTCCTTCTGTGCTCGCCCCTCGGTAGTCGCGAGAGCACGTGATAAATGAATTGGATGTAATCCGAATGCCCATTGTTTCGCTTTAACGAGAACCCCAGCGAACACGTGGAAAGCGTCGACGCCTTTAAACGAGATATTACGGCTCGTTGCAGGCGTCTCTCTGTGAGCTCGCGGCCAGACAAATGAAATTCCCTGCAAAGCGACGAAACATCGCCTTTGTGCGCATTCGCGCGATCCGCGCGACTTCCGATCGGCCCGCGATTCCGTGATACCCGCGTCCACGGAATTGAACGATTCCCAGAGAGAAAGCTCTTTATCCGGCCCAGTCGGCCAATGATAGTTTTCCGCTATGAAAACCGGAGCATTCTTTCCCGCGCGTCGACCAGCATCGACCAGTCGGGCCAGCAAAGCTAATATTTTAGTTGAGAAGCGCGGTTCGCCGGTTCACTTGGCAAATGGAATTTTATTTGCCCCCGCGGGGAAAAAGTTGTCGTTTATTCTCCCTTTAACCCGGAAACCTGCAACTGATAATCGTTATAACCGTTGCCGCATTCGCTCGGTATTGTACTATATGTATTCTCGCGTGTGCTGGTTTCGAAAAGCGATATGTAAAAAGTTCCGATATAATGCCGATTCGTTTGTTGTTCTCTGTGACAGCTTTGCGCTCGCCGCGAGTTTCCGCTTAACTCACTAGCGCCGCCACTGCTCGTATCTCCGATAACTCTACCGTAAATTTCGCACATGCGGGTAAATTATTTTCCAAACATTCACCGATACGATCTTCGCTTTTCTTCTTACACTATCGTGAGGCTTTAAGCACGGATAGAATTACCGATTCGAGTTAATGTTATCGTGTTCTACGTGCTCGATCGTTATCCCCGTATCCCTGCAGTTTGCGGTACAGGCCTTTAGCCCGTTGCAGATAGAACGGACGGGCGAAAACACAGCGACGCGATAACGAGGGAATAAAATTCGGAAAGGCGGAGAGAAATCAGCGCGCGGACCGCGTGATGCGTGTCCCCGGAAATTGATGCTGTTCGTTGATTCCGGTAATACAGTATCATCTGTTCCTCTGGCGTAATGAAAAGATAGGAGTAATTTATAAATAACACGGGCGTTAAAATGAACCGTCGAACGCAATAGAGGTGTCGAATTTGCGGGAGCATGAAAAATCAACGAACGCAGGGGAAGAAGCGGAGACGGCCGCTAATAAATGAACGCTCGTTCCTCGGCTACGTGTTCCGCGTCACCGGCACGCAATTTCGATGAGCACGCCAATTCGTATCTCGAAAGTTGTTTACGAGCGGGCCGAAAAATGCCCGGACACGTTGGCCGGGCTATCGCGCGGAAATAAAATATTTTCTCCGATGGGCGAGAGCGTGTGCGGCCGCGCGAGGGCCAAATTTATTGGTTTTCCGCGGCCGGCCGCCGCGAATTTCGCGGCTGTCGCGCTATTTTTGGCCCGTTCCGCTTTATTGAAATTATTCGCGAGGAGGTTCGCCGGCGATATCGTCCAGGACCACGGGGAAAAAAGCCACCGTAGGAGGAGGAGAAGGGAATCAAGTGGATCGGTGAAATACTTCGAATCGTTCGGCGATAAAACGATCTCGCGACGTAATTGCTTAAACGCCACCGCGCCAACCTCTTTTTTTCCTATTTCACGTTTCACCTGTTTTCCCGCCTTTCCACCTATCTCCGCCTATTCCCAACTATTTCCCCGTATTGTTCCCTCTGCTCGTTCGAACGTCTCGATCACGCGAGCACCTCTCCGCAGTCTCTCGAATTACTCCGTCGTTCCTGATAGATTTTCCGCGTAAGACTCGACCTCGATTCCCGGAAGCAATTGCTCGGCCGACGATTTCCTGCGGCCACCGCCACCCCTTCATTACCCAACGAACACTGTCATCGTCGGATACTATAAACCAACGATGTTGCACGAATGATCGCGTATTAAACCCCCGGTACCAGGCACACGCCGGTGCCTTTCGTTTGATCGATGACGTTTTTGGCCTCGCACCATCCCTCTTCCCTTAATCGCTCCGATAGTGAGAGGGGGAGCGTGTCGGGGGTATTAATTAGCTTATGCGATTTCACGCTGGTAATTGTCCCTTCGTACACGACGGTGCACAGTTTCGACGCGGATTTGCATCCCTTTGAACAGACGCGACACTTTGTTCCATTTTCCAAACGAACTCGTCTTTTTCCTCGCCGGTCTTAGCCGGCACGTTCTATTTAACCGGCGATTGCCAGGATGGCACATCTGTTTGTCGGCGGACGAGCACAAAGGGATTTTTCAGAGAGACCCAGAGGGTTATCTAATAGCCTCGTTAACGTCATTAAAGTTCTATGATTGCCGGCAATTCTACGATCGAATAACATCGTTACGATGGGAAGGGCAAGCTGAAATTCGATTGGGTGCCCCGCGGAGCGACGTCGACTATAAAGATTGCGCCTTAATTTTATTTTCTGCCTCGCCGTTCGTCGAACAGCGTCTTTATTATCGGCGACACGATTTAACGGTTTATTGGAACGACTTATGACTCGGTCTTGCTGCAGCTTCGAGGATCGAAGATTTTCCTCTGGCCCCGGCCTCAGCTCCTAGGAGCATCGCGTGTACACCCTTCTTCTCCAATTAAACCACCCCATCCCTCAGACGTTAGCCTCAATTAGTCGAAAACTGGTCGGCTACCCGGCTCGTCGAATGATCACGACAGATGACGTCATCGAGATGGCGACATTGTGCTCGCACCCCTTGGTCCTTACTCAGCCTCTCTGAAACAGCCTCCGTTGCTATTCATCCGAGCGTTCTTTCAGAGCGTGGCGCACGCGTAGGTATACACAAGGGTGCTAGACCTTGATAGCGTGCTGTCTCACGCACAAAGCCGTTGAAAAATCCGTGAATGCGTCGTCGTCGATACGACACGCACCGGGGTCGGCGGCAGGCGAACAACGGAAGACGGAACCAACCCCTTGAGCTTGCTACGCCTTCGTCAAGGGTCGTCGTCGCTTTCGCTACGAAGATCGATCGGCAATTCCGAAATTATTTTATCCTTCCTCTATTTTAGGACGAACGGAAAATAATTGGGAAATAACGGTAAATAAAGAAGACGATGTCATCGCGTGGCGCTAAACGTCGATGGAGCCTCCCTTCCTCTTTCGGCCATTCCTCTTGTCCTGGTTTCCCGGTTCCACCCCTGTTTTTTCCGGCCGCGCTTCTTTTTCTACCTGTAATACGAATGTACCGGCCGCGCCGCGGCCGGAACCGGACTTTTATTCTGTCCCCGTGAAATGGCCGCGTATTTCTTTCGCTGCAATAAAATTTAATCCTCTTTGCGAATTTTTCCAAGCCGATTAACGGCGGCTCCGTGCGCTGCCGCGCTTCGCGCTGATCCACGGTGTCGCGTTTCCGGGAGAAGTCACGTTTCCCTTTGATCGTGCGCCGGGATATTATTAGCGGAACGATCGCGTATCGACGCGGAAACCGGTCGCCCGCGCGACGACGGCGCTGATCCGCTCCGCGATTGTCTCTCCCTCTCTCTCTCTCCGTTTCGGCGCGTGCAATTTGACTTGTTGATTTAATCCCACGGCCGTGGAAATTTCGCGATTTTCATCATGCGACGCGTAGTTAGCGACGCGTCGATACGTCGTCCATAACCGGCGCCGGAAAATTCATACACTCGCGGCCGTATATCGCGGGCTTTTCATGACGGTTTAATGAAACGCGTATTTGCGCTGACTCGCCCGTTGTCCCCGGTCTGCCCCCGCTGCGGAATAAACCATGACACGTTGTGAATTTGGAAAAATAAAAGTTTTATGCGCGCGCGCGCTCGAGCGGTGAAGCGCCTCGCTCTGCCTCGTCGAAGGATTTTTAACGTCGGCGAAAAATTTATCGCCCGATAAATAATCGTTGAAACGCGGCCGCGGAGTGTCCTCCGTTTCCGGCGTTCCGTATGTAATATTCAAGCGGAAGGCGGTATTTTTGCAGGAAAATTCGACGGCTCGGGGAAAAATCGCGGAAGATCGAGCCGCGTCGGGACGGAGTCGCCGTTTCCGGATCGAAAGATCATAATGGAAGAATACTTCGACAGCTTCCGATTATTCATGTATGCTAATTTCGTCAAAGTGGAGCCTGGGTATCGCTTAAATTACGACCACTCGACATCGTTTCTCCCGTGGCGATGAAAAGCCGGCGGAAAGCCGGTCGAAAGCCGCTGGTCGCCGGGAATTTCCACGAAACTCGTCGCCGGAGAGTATTTATTTCCCTGTTCGACGACTCGGCCACGTTCCACCGGATAAATTGACCTATTTATCCGCTTCTCGGTGCATCGAATTAATTCGACAATCGAACACGTCCCGTTCGAAAGTTTCCGAGTTTGTTTCACTGACCTATTCGCACGCCTGGTCCGCACTTCCACAGTTGGCAGAGATCGCTCGATAAATCCTCTGGCCGGTTCGATAATTACGCGTGTCATTAAAAATACCGATAAATCCGCAGAACTGCCGACTGTATTTTATTCCCGTATTTTTCCGCCTTTTTCCACCCCTGTTTTTAATACAACTCGTTCGACCGAGCATCGCGAATTCGCGTCCGGCTAATCTTCTTTGTCGCGTTAAGCGTATTACCGACGGGCTTCGATAAAACGCGAATTATTTACCGTTTTACACGGCGCAAATTAAATGTTCCACTGGCTGGACGATTTTCCCGACCTCCGCGTTGTTTGTCGAAATCATCGGGCGAGGCTAGAAATAACCTGGGTAGAATCGGGAAAAATTCGAGCGCTCGTTCGACCATGCGGCTCTTCCTCGACTAGACGGCCGTGTAAAACGACGATTCCTAGGCGCGGGGGAACAGATCTCGACGAGTCTGGACATAATCCGGGCGGAATGCTGAGTGAGCCATGAATTCCGAAAGAAGTTGCCGGCGAGAGGAAAGTTCCGTGGCCCCGTGGAATGCCATTTAATCGTTTCGCCCTCCAACTTCCTCAACCCCTTCCTTCCTTCTTCCCTTCCTTCTCCTCTCCGCCCCTGTCCTCGCCGTCGATAACTCGCGATTCTGGAATTCGCGTCGCCTGGAAGTTCGCCGCGGATCGTGGAGAGTGTCCCACCCCCTTGCTATCGGAGGTCTTCGAGAGGTGGAACTTTGGTACGGAAATGGTGGCACCGCCGCGACGAGGGTCGGGTCTCCAACGATCCCAATGACTTACCGAGTGATTCGGTAATCGCGACGGCGCGCCGGCGAGAGACTTCGTCTCGAGTTCGAATTTCCTCGAGGAATTAAATTATTTTTTTTATCCTCGTCCGGTTGCTACGTCCCGAGATCCTCGGATATTTCTCGCTGGAATATTTTCCCGGATTCCCACGGATCCGTACGTTTTCTAGGACGTGGAAATTTCCCACGGCTCGATCGAGCGTAATTAACACGCGTACCGGGGGGTTAAGAAACACGCGCGGAAACCTCGACGCGAGTAATCCGCGAGAACTCGGGGACGCGCGTAAAAAGCGCAGCTTATCGCGCTCTTCCGCTCCTTTCGTTCCCGAACGCTCGTCAATTCCTCGGCTTTACACCTTATCGCCGTGAAAATGCATTCCATTGGCGGGCGAAACGCGGTAGTTTATCCCATCCAGTTATTCGTCGATCAATCCTGCCGCCGCGGCGCTCTGTGAAAGGCGCGGCGTCATCGTCGGATCGCGTTAGGATATTTAACGACTCGTGATTTCCCGTGGAAAGGCGCGCGAGATAGAGGCGTCGGGTGACCGAGGAATTTCACGGGGATCGGGTAAACGGGATTAGTATCGCGGGCTGCCGGACAAAAAGCCAAGCCACCCTCGTCGATGCTGATAGATTCCTGATGCGACCATGGGATCCGTGCTTTTTTGCGCGGCGAGCTCTCGAAAAACTCGGCGTCGGGACCGCCGGCACGGAAGAGATAAGGGCGCCGACGCGCAGCGGCACCAGAATTATATTTTTCCACGGATACACCGGGGCCCGAAAAGATGCACGCGTAAACGAGAATTTAATACCCGCGATCCGTGTCACGTCCGTTTCCGGTCCTCGCCTCGCGAATCGATCCTTCTTCGAAAATCCTTCGCTTTCGAAAAATTTCTCGGTGCGTTAATATACCGCGATTTTCATAGATTGCTTATTTTCCATCTGCGACGTCGCGACGATTATCCAGTTATGCCACGCGTCGAACGTTTAGAAAATTTACGTTTAGAATAAATTATCTGTTTTATCGCGGAACAGTCGGGGAGTAATTTTTCCAACGGAAGAACCACGTATGATCGCGCGACGCCGGAGCGACGCAGGCGTCCCCTTGGCTTCCCCAGGGAGAAGGATAATTAATGTGAACGGGGGAGATTGTCGGTGTCCCGAAGTGGAGCGTCCTCGATCTCGGCTGTGACGCGACCTTGATGAACCAACCCCCTCTGGTTTTTTACGAGAGGATCGGCCGAAGGGTTGGCGTGTTCGGCGCGTGTCCGTTGTTCGATTAATGGTCCTCACGTTGCCGCGATAAACCATCTTTCTTCGGCCGGGTCTGATCCCGGCCTATGTGCCGGATGATCGTGCGGCTTGGTCGCGTCGCGAGGGTGGAAGCGACGCGGACGGGTTGGCGGGGAGGAGATTGAGAAACGCGAACCGTATCTCGCGTACGTGGAGCACGTGCTCGTTTCCTCGGAGCGTATCGACTCGCGAGGCCGCTTACCTGCGAGGTAATTGAAGTGGTTTATCGATCGCGATGCAATGAGCAGGGCGGGGAAGGAGCATGTCTGAAACAGCTTAGAGCAAGAACTACAAGACCATCTTCGAGTGATCCCATAAAAGAGACTTAAGGCTCGAGTGGATCATTTCTGTGCATGAAGCACGTACTTGTTTGGGAGCCAAATTGGCTTAACTCTTCCGCCGCTTCCTTTCCCTACGGGGTTTATACGAGCCAGCCGATAACTCCGGCGTACAGTCCGCCTCAGCAGCCAGCCTCGCCGCGAGTTTTGCAATAAACAAAGCTTCCGGGGCGAGCGAGTCCGCGCTTTATCGTCCCAACGACGCAGCTTTTCCCGTGAATGGGCTCCCTTTATGGGGACCGTTACGACGTCGAAGCGTTCCCGTTACGAGCAAACCGGAGAATTATTTTTTGCTGCTTTTCTTCCCGCTGCCGCGTTACTTTCTCTCCTTTCTCCCCCCTATCTTCTCTCCCCTCTCTTCACCTACCCCTCTCTCCGGCCACGTTCGCGAGAGCGGCGAATGATCGAACGCTTTTGATTAAATTTTTAATGGGCGCGCGCTCGGAGATGAGCTCGTCGCGTGCGCGATCGGTAATTAAATACAACGTTCCGTCCTCGAAATGGTCGCGGCCGCGCACTTCAGACCGGGAATTTGATGAACCGTGGTGGAAATCTGCTCGGCGCCAGGCAGTAATTACGAGCGAGTTCGCTGGGAAAGAGCGGAATAAAAATTGACGATAATCGAGGAGGTTTCGAATTTTGTTGCGAATTTTCTCTCGATATTTCGACAATCGGCAGAGAAGTGCGGAGCTTTCCGCCAGGGATATTCGCGATTTCGATAAATATTTGGACGGCCGGGCGTTTCGTTGTTCGAATCCTCGGGAAAATGGCAGGGAAAATAACGGGTGCTCGTTACGTTTTCGCTTTCCGATTAATTCGGCGATCTATCCGCGGGAATTCGGGCGCAACGCGGAGCCAAATCGCGCAAAAAATCCGTCTGGTCGCGGAGAAACGCGAGCTGGCTCGCCTAACCTATCCTCCTCGTCCGCACCTTCCACCCCCCGTTTCCGGAGGCTGGTCTCGCATGGCCGATTCTTAATTCGCGGCGGGATGCCATTGTCGCCATTTTCCCGGCGATTAACCCACGGACGGTCTTGCCTTCATACAAATTTCCACGTCCCGCGGCTATTTTTCTCTCCTAATGCACGCTCGCATTAGCGTCACGAGAGTCGCCTCTTTGCGAGCGGGAAAATTATAATTTCCCCGGGAGAAGTCGTCGTTGAATTTACCGCCCCGTAATACGTTCCGCGCGACCTACGGGAAACTCTTTTCTTCCCTTCCTCCCCCTTTTCACCCCGCTTCCTCCCCGAGCTCGCCCTCTTCTGCTACCCCGCCGGATCCCGTGCGTGTCTGCGATAAAACCCCCGTCGGGGGTGGAACGACGAGGGAGGCGGCGGCGCGAAATTATTTCCGCGCGTACGCGACTGCGTTTCCGCCGCGAGATATCGGCGCGGGGGTTGCCGCTTTACGACC
The DNA here is from genome assembly GCA_002201625.1 of Euglossa dilemma. NCBI lineage: Eukaryota > Metazoa > Arthropoda > Insecta > Hymenoptera > Apidae > Euglossa > Euglossa dilemma. Next base: position 1,044,976 of record NIJG01000134.1, on the reverse strand, counting down.
GCGCCGCGATACCATTGACGTACACGCGCAAACACCGTCTCCGTGATTCTTTCCGTGCCTCGCGTCGCGGTTCCTATCGGCATCGCGAAATTTATTCGCTAAAAGGCAGATAAGCGGCCGCCTTCATTTTAATATTAATTCTTTTCTTGGTCGTTTCGAAGGAACCCGGGATAAGACAATAGGTAGGTAACTCGAGGAAATTCTTAAATTTAAGAATCCAAGATTTGTGTATTTAGTAATGAATTTATTCTTGAAAATACGAATGAGTACGGCCCTTGACAGTGAATGTCAAGAGTGGTTGGAACTCGGGTCGAATGTGGGTAATGTTTATGATAGAAACGAATGCCAGCATCGAGAGTAAGTTTAGGGATGCGTCCATAGTGTCGGAAGTATCTAGTTTATCAAAGTGTCAGTAGACATGGAAAATTCGTGAATGAGAAGGAAAGACTGTGTATAAAAAAAAGATAGAATTAAAGGTTTAAATATGAGTGTAAGAACGAAACAGTATTCAGTAGTCGATCGTCAGTGTCAGTATGCAAAGTATAAGTCAAGCGTCTAGTTATTATTTAAATGAACCATTTCTGTTATGAAAAAAGTCTTCGTTTCCCTCAATTCCTGCAGTAATTATATAATAAAATAATCATTTATGTATGTCTGTATAACAAACAAATCATTCTACCTATTCAATCTAGATTCGCTACCCTAATTTGCATACAGCTTATCTGGTATGACGGATAAGATTGCATATTCGAGATTCTGCGTGGCAGACCGGTATTTCGGGGTGTGGAAAAAACGGACGGGGCGCCATGACATTGGCGCGAATCTGTCGGAAACGACATGAACGGTAAATTGAACGGGATCGTTAGGTAACAGGGGGTCGGGGTACGATGTTATTGTTTGGCAAACGCGATCGGCTGGCAACGAATCGTCCGAACGGATTAACATACTCCGTCGCGTTTGTTGTGTGTAATTACGATCTACTGTATTTTCCCGCGTAAATATGCCCGCGATGCCTCTGTATAATTACCAGCACGCCGGTTGAAGCGGCGGGAAATCGATAACATTAATTACAGGTAAATTACGTTCGATGGATTTCTGGCTGTACTTGAAATCACGCCTGGCCCGCCCCCCTCGGCTTCTTCCTCTCTTCCGCCGGTCCGGCCGGTTAATTTGGAACCGCGTGAAACGTCACGTTTCCCCCGCGGTGATTTAATTAAACCGCTACGGGGCTTCGACATAATTTCAATTGCCTTAATTGAGGGAGAAGAGCCTGTTCTACACCGTGGAATGTCGTCCGTGAAATCGGGGATACGCGCGTAGACGCTCATCGACGCTGCGATATTGTTTCGGTGATGAAGCCGAAAACGTGTGACTCTTTTCTCCGTTCCAAAGTTTCCTTAATTTCCATCCATTCTTCGTTAACTTTTCCAGCTATAGGATCGACGAAAATTCTTTCTTTGGTTTCGCAGAATTTTTCTTCAAAAATTGGTCCCTGTATTATTTTCTTCAGAGTAGCCCCCTTTCTTCAAACTCAAGGCAGTGTTGTTCAGAAGTAAAAAATAATCTCGGGTGCTAGAAACTTCACCTGTATCTACATTTCTTTGTTAGTTTTTCGAGCCTCAGGGTCGAGGAAAATTCATTGCTNTTTTCTACAGAGTAGCCCCCTTTCTTCAAACTCAAGGCAGTGTTGTTCAGAAGTAAAAAATAATCTCGGGTGCTAGAAACTTCACCTGTATCTACATTTCTTCGTTAGTTTTTCGAGCCTCAGGGTCGAGGAAAATTCATTGCTTGGTTTCGCAGAATTTTCCTTTAAAAACTGGTCTCTGTATTATTTTTTTCATATAACAATAGCCCCTTTTCTCTAAACGTAAAGACAGTGTATATAATCTCGTTTGCTAGAAACTTCACGTGTGTGTATATTTTTTGACGCAGAATACAGTTCAATTCCAGTATTCCAGGATTATCCTAGATAGTTTTACGAATAAAGCGTTTCAAGTTTGATTATCTCTAACAGGGTTTTTATATACTGTTCGTCTAGAAAGCGATTTTGGAGCGATTAGAAAATGTTCCCAGGGGATTGGCAAGTGCTTGAATTTCAGAAACGCGTGATAAATGTGTACATATCCGGGGTAGAACGCGGCATCATAAATCCAGGGCGTGTAGGTCTTAACACGTAGAACGGGAGAAACAAGCGGACGAGAAATTTGGTGGAGATTGTAACCAATGTCGCAACAATGCCCGTCGCTTGGCCGACAAGGCTCGGTCCGTTTCGGTGAATGGCTTGGTGATTTGGACAGGCGTGTGGCATCGTTGCCTAATGCGGATCATCGAGTTTTCCCGGGCTGGCATTACGTTCCCGCCTCGTTTCGCGATTTACCGTTCCCCCAGGATAAATCATAGGTCTGGCCGGGCGTTAAACCGCGTCCACAACGCGGCGCGGTGTCATCGAGTGCTTCACGAGGATATCACGATGGACGTACGGTGCTGAACGCCATGGTACGCGCAGTATCGTAATTGGTCGATTAAATTAGGCCCCGCCGCGTCGTTTGTACGTCAACGTCCGTCGCGACGGCCGGTGGTTTACGCGTTTCGACGCTGGGTTTAGATCATCGCTGACGTTGAACGCTTCTTCCAAATCCGAACCTGTTAAGCCTCTTGTTATTCAGCCGGTTGAATCGACGTTGAAAGATTCGGTTAGGCGCGAGCGAGCCTCGACATTGACGAACAACGCGATACGCCTCGTCGCGACTAACGCCAGACAGATGCGAACTTTTAAAAATGTGATCTCGGGATATTTATCAGGAGAGTGCTTCGTCGATCGTGGACCATTTGGCAAATTAAACGTTCCCTTCTTCCGTGCTTCCTTTGCGTCTTCTTTGCCGTTTATTAAGCGTCTTCTGGATGATATCATAAGCGAAGAGAAATTATCCGAATATTAAACGTCAAGGGTTGTACCTCCAGAGTTTCGTTCACTTCCATATTTTTTCGTCAGATGATACTCCTCGTTAACTGGATACCTACTGTGCGCCTTCTTCTTCTTCCTCGATCCGATTCGAATTAATCTCCGAGCCACCGCTTACCCGAGTCGCGGCAATCAGAGACAAAGTTCGCCTGCCCGTTTTTATAATAAATCCAATTTCGCGGGCTCGCGACGCAATGAAAATTTCAGCGCAAAACGCGCGGAAGTATTTCGCCCCTTTCTTCCCGTTCGCGGTGTTTGCCCGAAACTGTAACGCGACAAATTAATTAACTTATTGTTAGCGCCAGCCCGTAGCCGGGGGCGAACAATTAATCTCGCATCCAGGGCTCCGAAGGCAAGCGTCTGCTAAATCTCGCAACGAGTTTATTTGGATTCCGAGGTTGCGGGTACAAGCGAGCGTGCATTAAATACGTAACAACCGCGCGAGGAGGCACGATACACGGTAAACGAGACTCGAGACTCGAGAAGCGGAACCGGAATCAAAACTAGCGCGAACTTGCCGTCTGTGTGAAACGCCCGCGCCCCGTCTACGCGCATTCGCGCCGCGCTGCGTGCTATTAATTTGCACTTCAGCCCCGGTAATCGTGCCAGTTCGAGCTCTTTGTTTGCGCTGCTCTTTCGCCGTTCAACAATTTTTTTACGCGGAAAACACTTCTCTTTGAGCCCGCTTTCCCTGATTCTCTCCGACTTGTAATTATAATCGAACCGTACCCGCGAGAAGGGAGCCACATTTTAAATATTCTTTCCAGGTTTCCGGTAACGGTGGATTTTAATAGCTAGAATAATCCACAAAGTCGTGAATCTAGCGTTAAAAACCATCTTGGTTCTCCTTTCGAAAAAAAGTCGATAAATTTCGCGAGTAGCAGCAATAATGTCGCACGCAGAATAAACTTCTAAATTATCGTCTGTCCCGATATTAAAGAAATAAAAAGGCGGAGAACGGGTTAGCCGCGAAATAAAAACACAGCGCGTTGGCTGATTACGCCATCGCGAAGGCAGCCGGGAACAATCGATCACAGTACCACCCCTTAAATACACGCTATTCTCGCTTATAATTAAGCGCTGAACAAACAGCTAGCCGACATACTTCATCGGGGACAAACATTTACCTAACGTGTTAAGATTACACGCAGCATCCTCTCGGCCCCCGGGGGTCGGTCAACATCGGCCGCCGATAAACTTCAAAACACCCGGGTTTCTTCCTGCACTGCCCTATTTATCGAGCGAGCCCAATATTCTGCGATCCCGTGGAATCAAAGCACGGGAACCTCGCGTGTCTCCCAGAAGGAAACGCTCTGTCTGGTTCCACTTGGCCGCGCGGATCAGTAGTAAGTATCCGCGCTGGGTCAGCCGCGTCTGACTCGCTATTTGTCGTCCCTGTTAATCATCGTTTCTGTTTGCTCGAGGTTCGACACGCGACACAGAGTCATCGTGGGTCCTCGGGACACTGGTGAACGGCCATGGTCGATCCGCGCCGTCGATGGGGCGCGATATTTACGACTTTAATTACCGGAATTATAAGTCGACCGGTATTTTTCGCGCTGGTCGGGCAGAGCGAGCGGACTCGCGCTGTTTGACGCGACGGGGACGTTCCGGCGCGTTCCGGGGCAAATTAGTTCGGTCGATTCGCTGGAAATCGATTACGCCGCGCGCTGCTCCGCCGCCACTTGATTAACCGGAGAGCTTGAAAATTGCCCCTAATCCCGGCGCGCGTACCCCGATAAAAGCCGCGGAACACGAATCAGGGAATCAAATAATTATTCCCGACGCCCAGGGGCGGGGGCCGCGCGTCACCCGGCCGGCCTGGCGATTTTAGCTGTTAATTAAGCACGGCCAGGGAGACCTGCTAATACGGTCCGTTCATTTTTCTTCGTCGCCGAGAGCTTTCGTCGGCCAACCCCCTACTGCCACCCTCTCGCCGTCCTCGCGTTTTACGCTTTACGAGCGAACTGTTTAATTATGTTACTGCCGTCTCGCTTTATGGACAGGGCCCGCCTTTGTTAACTCGCGGATCGATCGCAGCGCCGGTAAATCTTTTCCGCCGGATGCCACTGTCTTTCCGATCTTACGTAGTTAATCTCTGTGGTTACAAGCGGCGAGTTACCGTAGTAATACGGCTGTAATGGAATTACAACCGACTGTCTGGCTTGTTTCTCTCGCCGTTTTCATTTTTCTCGCTTTTCTTGCGTCACTGGCCATACTCCATTTACTCCTGCTGGAAATTCTGGCGATTCTTTCGCTTCGCTAAGCTTCCAAGACTTCCTACCGGAGTTGTCACAGGGTAAAATTCGCTTCGAGATATTAAGATATACAGAGCTTCGCCGGAATCCTGGTTCGTACTACTGGATAGCGAGATATTTTGGACAAAAAGGAAATTCTAAAGGAAAATACATCGCTGTTCCTCTTATTTTCAAACGCGGAACCAATGCTCGACTGATTGTACCGCAATTTCGGGTATACTCCGCGTGTATGAATCCACGCGTAGTTGACTAACGCTGAGAATTTCGTACGCCGCTAATTGACGTACAGCGAAGTTTTCCGAATATCGTCTATCGCGTTAGTCACGGTGCCGGCCTTCCTTTATACTCGTCGAGGAACGACCATACTCAATTTAACTAACGAAATTCGAAATAGGGGACGGGGCAGCACTTACCGGGAAAAGGTGGTCTAATCCCATTTTCCTAGATCAGCACCGCAGAAATCCTTGGCTGGAAGCGTCGCTAGCAGACCGCCTAACAAGGTATATCTCGCGATACCGCGCGGGTCGTGAATTTTCATTCGCTCGCGGCCGAACAAATTCACGGTGAATCTTGATTACGATCACGACAAAACGATCCCGTCCGGCGCGGTGAACGCGCGGGACCCAGCGATTTTTCTTAATTAAAAAAGCTTTGTTCCCGATGGAACGGGGGGCGGGAGAGAGAGGAAGGAGTTGCCTCTGGCTGGTTCGCGCCTCGTTACGATGGGACTTAAAGGGAATTTTAAAAGGACCCGCTATCCAGAACGACGGATCCGTACCCGGCTGATCGCGAATCCTAGCTAATTTCGCGAGAATTGAAATTTCAAACGCGCCGTCCCGGTTTTTTCTTCCGCCCTTGTCTCTCTCGTCTTACTTTGGCGCGGGCTCGGCGACGACGGGGCCGGCGCCCGGCGCCGAATTCGCTCCGCGAAACACGTTCTCATTGTCGCCGAGTTAATTGCTCGGTAATTACGGGACGATGGCCAGAGAGGGAAAAAGAGAGCCGCGGGAACGGGTTTCGACAACTTATTTTATTTCCACCCTCCGGCTTTTTTTCACCCCGAACAACCCCTTCGTTCCTCGGCGCGACTTTTCTGCTATCTCGATACTCCCGGGTTCCTATACTGCTGATTCTCCACGGCTTTTAATGTCGCTTTAATAGCACATTTGGAGAACGCACGCGAGAATTCTAGAGCAGACTACCCGAGCGTGCCGGATTCTGTAATAAACGTTGTCTCTGGCCCAAATTTCCGTAACTAAAAACCCGGGGAAAGAGTATCGAAATTCTATCTGTCCCGTTTATTCGCTCGCACGAGCGATACTGTAAATGTTCATAGCCCGGTAATTGAACTGGAAACATTTTTTTTTACCGATTCGCTGAAACACACCGGTGGCAGAGACGCGCAGGGACGCGTGAAATATAACGATAGTATCGGGCAATTTGTTACGGGATCGCGAGGGAACCGTGAAACAGCAAGAATCACGCACTTTTTGCCGAGCTGTAATCTTCAAATTCGTTTCCGATAACGCGCCTCGAGGCGAGAGCGATCCGTATCAATCATAATGCGGCATTTCGTGTAACAGAGAAGCAAGATGGGCGTGGAAAATCGAATAAATCCGAGCGTCCGTTCAGGATCGCGCGGATTACACGGGAATCTTGTCGCGAATTTGAGCGAAATAACGAGGGACGCGTTTAATTTGTCCCGCTGCGACCGGGCAAATCCCCTGGTTTCAGTTATGTTTTACGTCGCGTCGGCTGTTCATCGGGGTGCAATCGATCGCGATTGATTCTCTTCTCTGGTTAGTTTCGTCAAAGTCGGAGACACGTTAAATCGCGTTAATATCCAGCGAGTTTATTCGATTCGGGGAATCCTCTTGCCGCGAGAAATGGAAACGCGAGGAGCATCCACGCGGATCATCTTCCCAGAGTTATTCTCTCTTTCCCCGATACAATTCTGCTCTAGCCAATTTTATTTACGCTCGTCGTTAAGCGAGCTAAACGCCAGTCGACAAATATCCGCGGACAATTCTATCTGCGCCCTGCACCGCGACTCACACCCCTATTGGCCCGTCGAATTAGGTATTTTAAATGCAATCGAATCGAGTGCCCCGGCTGCGTCAAATATTCGTCAGTCTGGCCGGCGGATTACGCGCTTCGGAATAATAATGTCATCGAATTCGTGACCATGCGAACCGTTCCTCTTGGCCAATTTCCATGCCAGAATTCCCGTGGACGCCCCATTCGACGCTGATTGCCCGAAAGTACGCGATAATCGTTACTCTCTGTCACGCTCACCCTATCGCCGCGTCCTGTTTTACGCCTTATGAGATCGAAATGCTGCGAAATACGCGATCATCGCGCGATTTTTCGAATCGCAAATCATTCGAATTCTCGTTCGCGAGAGAGGAACGGAAAAATTCCTCTATTTTCCTCGTGTATTTGTTTGTCGACGCGAGAATGCAGTACTCGGCGAAGAAGAGGATACAGATGCCGCGTATCGTCTTAGGAAAACTCTGCTGCTCGTATTCGCGAGTTTTCTTTTCGTTTTTCGCCGGGAAACATCCCACAATAGCCGACTTCATTATATCATCCGGTTCGATGGTATAATAATACTGGAAGAGAGCGGGGCTGCTTGCGTCCAGGATTGTTTCAGTGCTGGTTGTGGCTGCGCCAAAAATAATTCAACTGCGAATAATAGGGGAATAAGCTCGGATAATTGGCGAATGCACGGCAACTAAATTCCTCGAAATGAACCATTACAGCCTCGATTACGTGGCCGGGGATGAATAAATAATCAGCCGGCGTGGAGTTTCGTTTAGTTTCTGGTTGTTGCGCGCGGAAAAGGGGGCAGACGGTTCGGCGGAGACAGGGAAATTTCGGTGGAAACTCGGGATGGAAACTCGCGATGGAAACTCGAAGGCACGTAAAACGTCGGGGCGGCGAGCCCGGGGGGTGAATTCCGCGAGCTACGTGACCGCGCTCCTTTTTTTCCACCCCCATCCCCCTCTGTGACAAGGGCGATCCCATGGCGGCGGACAAACGGCTCCCTATCGGTGCGAACAAATGCCCGCTAACGACAAATAACGACGAATTCTAACGGCGCACGGTTAGGCGGACGCGCGATCGACATATTTAAACGAGTTCCATGTTTCGATTCAACGTTTCCTTCTCGAAAACGCGCGACACTCCGCGCCACGGCGGAATCGTCGCGTCGTGCTCCGAATACCAATAAACCGCTAACGATCGCGTTTGAACCGGATAGAATGGAGTGGAATATAACTATGGAATGCACGAACGTTGACTTTCCCAGCGAAACTTCTTAGAGCGCGCCAGTAGTCTGATTGGTAATTGGAAAGCGCGCTTCGTTTCTCCTTTCACGCTTACACTCGCTGTATCAGCGACAAATCACTGATAAATCAGCATGTACAACGAGTATCCTCGGTTTCGCGATTCCAGACATTTCCAGGTGCGAACGGAACGTGCGATTATATCGATTTGGCGAGTATTCGTTTGCGACGCGGCCGTATTTCTTGCCGATCGGCGCACGGCGTGGTAAACACGATCTCGGGAGGATTCGATGATCCGGATCGCGTCGATGATCGACTAACGACGGGTCCGACGCGCCACCACCCCTCTTGTTTCGACGACGCGTTGGAGAACGTTACCTGTTGCCGCGTCTCTGACGCCGCTCCGGAAACGTTCTGGCACCGGTTCAATTTTCCCGCGGATTATAACTTTGTAAAAGCGAATAACAACTCGTCGCACGGTCTAGCGGCGTTGATTTCCTCGGACGTAATCTCGTTTTCATTCCCCGCGCCCGGCCAATCGACGCTTTTATTATCGCGAATTAACGGGGGTTGAAATATCGGCCGGCAAGCGGAACGGGCGTGCTCGATTTAAACGGGATAAAGGAGCTTGTATCCGTCTTAAAGGATCGTTCTGCTCGACTGACATTCTCTCTCTCTTTCCGGCGGCGCTAATTAAAGGCACGGAAAGGGTAGTAACGAGATACCGCTACACCATTCCGCGTTATTAATGGCCACTTCGTTTGTGTCACTAGCGTCCCCTCGCAGCTACGGGATTTCATTAAATCGACCGGGTAACTAGCCCGTGGGCAAGTTTTTAAATTCACCTGCAGCCAGCCGTGGCCGTGATGCCCGCGGATTACGATTCGCCCAAGGAACCAGCCACGGTAATTACACCGTCTTTCCACCGGTCCTGGTAATTTCATAAGACGCCACTTTTCATCCCGACCAACGGGATTTAAACGCCGGTCTAAATAACCTTTACAATCACGGCAGGATCTTTATCCCGTGTCTCTCGCGACGGTTCGCTCCTTTCGCGAGGCTGTTTCGATTATTCTCGTCTCTTTTTCACCGCTATCGATCTTCGAGAACGTAATCTTCACGCAGGAAACACCGTCGGGATTGTTTCGTCGTCGGGAAGAAAATTCACCTCGCCTATTAAACCATTTACCGGTCTCTCCTCTCTGCCGTTCCACGCGACGCCGTCTCGCTGCCGCGAATAAATCTCGATTATCTCGAACGGCGGATCGAAAACGCGAAGAACGGCTCGGCACCGAAGCGGCAAGTCGTTAAATTCAGACAGGCGAAAATTAATTTCGCGTTATTCCCCGCGTGCCGTGACGGGGGTTGCTCGGAGGGGGTGGGCTACGTGACAGAATCGAAACTAGTTCCCGAAGCTGCTCCCCATCTCGATGCCGCGCCGCGTTATCGCCGGAATTCCAGATTTCCCATTTAACTTTCGTTTAATTATTATCACGGAGCGGCGCCGGCCCCGGCGTCGGCGTCGGGCCCGCGCCGTTATCGCGGCACGCTCCGCGCCGGAACGGCTTTTTCACTCCGCCCACGAGCCGGCAAAAGGCAACGGAATTATGAAGCATGTATGATACACCTGCGTGTATCGGCCGCCGCTGCAAATTTATGCGTATGGTTTTCGTTCGTTTAAAACGCTGTCCCGCGCTGCTGTTTTTAACTATTCATCCACGGAATTACTCCGCGGTCGCGTATTTTCCGCCCCGGGGAATAATCGGATAAAGAATATCCGCGATATAAATCTCGCGCGTGCAAACGCGTGACCCTTCCTCGACGCGCTTGTTCCATGAACACCGCCATGCCCCGTGTGTTCGCAAGTTGTTCGTTAGTCGTTTTTTTCGATGGTCCACTAGGAACCGGTGTTTGTTGCCGAGCAGATTCCAGAGCTGATTTGAACGCGCGTGTAGGGAGAGATTATTTTAAAGATTCGACGTTTTCCCGCGATTTCGTTTGTAAGAAACGTAGCTGGAATGGTACGAAGGAATTCGGGTCGAAAAGTAGTCGAAACTTTGTACCTCTAAGAATGTTCCAACGTTAGCACTCTTATCGTTAGGTTGAAACGGAGGTTCGGTGAATTCTCAACTTCCATAAATAAAAATTCCTATCGAGTTTGAAGTATCCTCCGTCTAAAGCAGAGAGAGCTAGAAACTTTCATGACGAGTCCACTAGCAGGACGAAACGAATCCCTTCTTTACGTTTCTTTTATCTGCTAACTCAAAGCGGCAGCACTCAGGACATCAACTAGGCAAACGAGGAACCGTACCATTACAAAGAAGCTTCCCTTAAACTCCGTGGGGGGTCCAACGTCTATCTAAAAACCCTTTTCGGGGTTCTCCGCTTTGGATCGTTTACAAAACGATCGAGGGTTTACCTGACGAGGTCCATCTCGCGATATTTTCTCATCAAGCGATATTTTTTACGCCATTTGGAAGTCCGTTTGGTACATTGTAAATTTAATCGTCTTTTATATTCGCGGCGAAATAAATTTTCCGCAACACGAGAGACCGATCCCATCGGCGAGAAAACGCAACGGCGATGAAGGAGGTGGTGCAAGGCGTGTCTGAGCGGGCAGTGTCGCGAACTACTAGGCCTGACCGACCGTGAGTTTCGGTTTTACGCCACACGCGATTGTATTTCATTTTTAACTCAGCTTTATATGCGGCGAACCTGTCACACGCGTATCTAATCTCCGAAGCGTATTTGCTACTCCAAGCATAACACGCTCAACGGCGAGAGTGTGCTTTCTACCGCTCGCGCGGGGGATAAAGATCGTACTATTTTAAAACGGGCAGCGAGGTATTAAATTGAATTAAACACGCGTATAGACGCGTTAATTCAAAGCAGATTCGGTCGGACGCTGTACGAAAATATGGGTTCCATAAATCACAGGCGAGTCGTATTTTAACTCTATCATTTATGATTGCTATTGCGATATTTTACCATGCTCGCGTGTTATTTATTAGACCATCGCTCACCGTGCACGTGTCCGTCATTAGCAATCCATCAGAGCTTAACGATAAAGGTCAATAGCAATCGCCTGTAACCATCGTGCCGATAAATTTGTCGTTACGCGAAATTGCACGGTCTCGCCTAATTTTCCTCCCTAATTTTTCTCCCCTATCGCCATACTCCTCTATACCAGAGGACTAACTCTACGAACTTGCGAAGCTTCCAGAACCACCACCCACCCCAGACTCATCCGTTCTCGAGATCTCCTGGCAGAGCTATCCTCGGTAATCTCTCGCGTACTCGCCTGCGAATTATCCGCTTCGGGGTGAAAGCTTGGTCGGTCGTCAGCATCGACCGCAACGACGCTGACGCCGTCTCGCCGGCTGTTGGGCGTCCGCGTAGCGTGAACGTGGGCCCGCTGACGTCTGGCTGCTGACACAGGTAGCGGCTGGAACGTCCGAAGCGTCTCGACAATGCGCTTAAGAGAGACGCAGCGGAGAAAACGGAAAGGGTCGCGGCGTTGTGCAGGCGTCAGCGATGCGCGTCGCGACGAGCCAGCCGTGGACGCGAGCAGTGACAGAGATCTCGGTGTTCCGCGCGGCATTTGAATCGCAAATTCCTCGGGAATCATTGTTGCCATGGTCGCGGGCGAATACGCGCGCCCGTGGCTCCGGATCCACACCCGGCTGCTCGTGACTTGGACGCGAATTAAAACCGATCCTCGAGGGTTGCTTCGAGGCTCCTTCTCCGCGACGCCCTTCCGGATCCTATTCACCCGGCTGCCACGTGATTCGGAATAACTGACGGGCGAACAGCGACGCGTTATATCCGTGACGGAGCAATGGCGCTAAGTAGGTTTGCCGGGGTTCAACGACGTCGTCTAACAGGGCTGCGTCTAATTCGGGAGAAGGAAGAATTTTCAGTCGCCGTTGACGGAAGTAGGTTAACAAACATCGTGTAAAATTCGCGATCCCGAAGGATCGCTCGGAGTTTTAAGGGTGGAACGATCGCAAAGGATGCTCGACCGGCACAAAGATCGCGTTCATAATTCGCCGGCCTCCTTTATCTCGCGTATCCACCCTCTCTGTGCACGAACCCCCCAAGCGGCGGGCATTAATTTCGCATTAGAACACGGTTTTGTCCGTAAGCACGTCGAAACGCGGAGAAAAATGGAACGCGGCCGGGAAATGATATTCGGGGATTAACTGTGACGGGTTGCATCCGGTAAAACGGCTCGCAATTAAACCTCGATCGATCCTCCGCTTGTCCCGCGGAATTCGAGCCCCGATTGCGCGCCCCCTTGTGTTTTCCCGTGCTTGCTCGCTCGTTCCGCCGCGATTAAAGCTCCGGGCTGAGTTATGAAAAATGAATTCACCGACGACGCGCAGGTTGCAACGACGCTCCTAATTTTCATGATAATGGGCCGCGACCGGAACGCGTAACGAACGATAGGCCGACAAATCGCGCGGCGAAAATGACGCAGCTGCGCGTGCACGCTCGTTCCTCCACCCCCGTTCCTACCCCCCACGGAAGGATCGTGAATTTTTCCCTCCCCGGGGTAATACATTTTTACGCTGACAACCGGGAATTTTTATTGGAACCGACCTCGTTCCCCACTCGGTTCCGTGTAAACAATGCCGTGCGTGGCCTCTCGGATGCGTGCGAATTCCAGGCAGCCGGGGACTGCCATCGAACCAGGGTTGCTCCAGTTTCCAGTGTATCAGGTCGAATTAAACCGAACGAATCAAAGAACGATCCCGTTGGTCGCGGGAGTTAACTCCAGCCGCGATTACACCTTCGTTTAATTTCATTTCCAATCCAGCATCCTATCGCGATTTGATAAACGGCAGCTTCGATTCTCGCATGGCGAATAAATTTCGGAACTTATGTCGCGAATTTATAACTGTTCCGGATTATCGTCGAGTAATTCGACCGTTTTTCGCGAAAAAAATCTCGATAAGCCGAACGCCGTGTAACTCGTTCGAAATTGTAATCTTTCGCGCGTGTATTCGTTCGAATTTCCAACGAGTTGCGAGATATATTACCGAACACCGCGTGACTTAACAACACCGCGAATTACGCGGAAACATCGGGCAGAGTCGTCGATGAATCTTCTCGCGCGAGCCGCGGGCAGAACGCAACACGTAAACCAGCCCTGGAGCAGATTTTAACCGTCGCGCAACCACCCCAACCCCCGCCGGTGATATTCAATCGTAGCAAAACTCGCGTCTGCCAGTTCGGAGTCCGACCAGACGAGAAAACGCTTCATACGCGGCGCGTTCGTGCGCGTTAATACTCGCGTGCGTGTTCAGCCGGATTGCAGCGCTCGCACACGTTCTCGCGTCGGCGACGTCGACTCGGTTCGTTATGACTAACGGTTCGTTTTCCACGTCCGTGGGAAATACGCGATTTTTACGACGTTCCAGCCCCTGTTCGCGCCCCGTGCCCCGCATTCAAGTACGCGGACGGGGAACAGGCTGCAACGAAGCGTTATCCGCCTCCTCTTTCCCTCTCGCGCGCGCGCGCGTGCACGCGGTTTTCCGCGTACGCGCCGGCCAATTTTCGTTGTCCGGCCATCGACGGGCGGCGCGTCGGATTGCTCGAACGGCTTGGAAAATTGCGAGCTCCCTTTGACGCGGTACACGCTATAATTTCCGGGCCTGGCTGCCGGTAAAATACGGCCGAAGTCGCCGGAGCGGCGCGCAGCCGGGGGTTGCCGGCTTGGAAATATAAATTCGCGGTAATCCGGAGGAGAATGAGGGACGGCCGGGAATTTTTCGCCCAGCCAGACGAGCGACGCCAGTGCCGTATGTTACGAGAGCGCGAATTTCTCCGGCCTTGGCCTAGGGGGGTGAACATCGAGTCCTCGGGGGTGGGACGCGCGACGGTCGCTCGTATTTTCCAATATTTCGGGAATACGGCAGACGCCGGCGCGTCGCGCGGAGGTAGTCCACATTTCAGGTGCCGCGTGCGGCGAATGACGACGGTGTAAAGAAGTCCCGCGGTCTTGCCTCGGCAAATTTTGAGTTATGGCGACGACGTGCGTCGCGTGCGGGATCCCCCTTCTCCCGGATCGCGAAGACAAGGGCGGTCGCCGCGACGACGAGCGTCCCGCTCGCGTGTCGGTCACGCTCGTTCGACGGAGCGTGCCGCTTGTTTTCTGATCGTTCGCACCGATATATCCGAGGGTGTGCCCGGTGTACGGGATACGTATCAATTGCTCGTCGACGTTAATGCATACCCCGCATTCGGTACACCCCTAATTACCGGCCGATGCTGGCCGTTTCTTTAATTCCTTGCGGCTCGGCCGGTTGCGGTCCGGCAAATTTACCATTCGGCAGGTATGGCGCGTATTTATTAAACTCGCCGCCTGTCGTTTTAATTAAATTCACGATCCGCGGTCGCCGGTATTCCGCGGGGCCGTGTATTAGGAAATTAGACGCGCTGCGGAACACTACCTGGGCGAAAATGACGCGCATCGCGCTTTTTATCTTCGTTCTAATTAATCCGTGTTAATTATTCACGCTACATTTAGATTAGCGCGTCGAAAGCCGGTGGCTCTAGCGTTAATAATTATCCCAGCGCGTTAATAAATCACTCGCCCACGATTATTGATAATAATTAATGCTTCGCACTAGCATTGGTTCTGCTCCGGCCCCGGCTCCGAGATATCCCTAATTAACCCACTTTCTTTTGCGCGTAATTTCGAAATTCGCGCCACGAGCGCTACCCCGGTTTGAACTACGCATTCGAGGCTTGTCATTCGCCATTCGTCATTCGGAGGACGGTCTCCACAGAGAATAGTAAATAGCAGCTACACCGAGGAGCTTGTTCCCTCTCAAAGAAGACGACCCTAGGTCCTGCAGGGTCCCCAGTGCACGCCCCCCTTTTTCCAATCTTACACGAGGCTCCACACCTACTTCCGTGGCTTGGTGTCCCGCCGGCAAGGGGCGGCTTCCGTCTCTCGAAAGCCCTGTGGCACCGCCAGTCGAGGGGTGCCGCGGGATTCGGATGGAAATGCACGGAAAATCGTCAGAAGGGAAATCTCCGGAGAGACGGAGGGGTTAGGTCGAAGGGGAGGGAGTCAAGGCCAGTCTGCGACGGAATTTGAATAATTGAATCGAGCTGGAGCCGAGGACGTAGGTTAAATAAAATAACGTGGCAAAACGTTGGAAGGAAGTCCGGCGAGAGGAAGGAAATGGTCGCGGGCTGACCCGCGCCATCCAATTTTCTCATCGCCGTCTGAGATACGCCCTTTTCCACCCCTGTTTCCAGCCGGACCACTCGCGGTTTAGCGACGTCTCCGGGCTACTGCACCTGAGGCTTCGGCCTGTCTTTTCCCCGTTTTCCTTCTACCCTTGGTCACGTGTTTCCCGTTGAAACTGCGAGGTCTCCGGAGCTTTTGCTACCTCCGATGGCCAGACACATCTTTATGGACTCACCCTATGTATTTTATTTATTCATTTATCGCGTTTACCGGTTGACGATATTCGATTCATCTCAGCGATTCTAGTCTCCGTTTCTCGAAACGCATGAATTTATTATTTTTCTATTCCCAATCTGCTAATGCCAATATACTAATCCTTTGCTGATGCTTGTCTGTAAATAGAACAAGTATTTGTATGTCTTTGTTTTAATTACTTATTCGAATCTAAACGCGTGGTTGTATGTATTATAATCGGGAAACGCCTGACCAGCGGGCCTGTTCTACTTAACCGTGCCTGACAAACAGATAGAGAAGGAAGCGTATGGAGAATTTTAGAAATTCCGACATTCCGTGTAGAATCTGTTTAATGCTTACCTCTTCTCGATTCTGGATTCTACGTTGCGTGGACAATTAACCATCGAGGTTGTTTCACGAATTCGACAATCGTTCACTGTCCCTCGATTTCTCTCGCGAGCGGGAAGTTCGCTCGAGTTCGCCGACTCTCGAGTGTTTTCCCACCGGATGGAAAAAGTTCCGCTGCGATAACGTTCTCCGCGGGAGGGGTGGGACGAGTAGAAAAAGGGGGGTGGAAAAAAAGAAAAAGATAAATTCCCCGACCGCCGCGTGACGATCGCACGGTCGAGTGTCTCTTCTCGCGTGTGGCGGAACGAGAGCCGCGAGAGAGGGAGAGACGGAGTACAAGCCGAACTTTCCACGACCATAAACGCGAGGATGTTGTAATAAAGCAGGCTGAATTAATCCAGCGTGGACCGAACAGTTTCGCACCGTGACCGGGTACTTATTACTCGCTCGTACGAATGGTGGAAAAAAAGCGAGAGTAAGCAGGGGGACGGGAGTTGCAGGGAGAGAAGGCGAAATAGAGAGACCGGGAAAGTAATGTGACCAGGCTGGAACAAAGTTTTCCCCGGGCAGTAAATTGAACACGGAGTCCCCGCAGTGACACAAAATTACACGGAGTCGCTTTTATCGGTGACCACTCAGCGTGAATCGCGACTGTGCCCCGCCGTTCGTCTTTCAAAGGGATTACTTTAGCGGCGCGCGGCTTTGGGGCCGCGTAATCGTGAACCGACGGGAGAAGAGACCGCGGCTAAATATCCGTCTAATGGCCGCCGGGTTTTCAGCTACTTTTGCTTTTGAACGCGAGCCAACGACGGAGAAGTAGGCCGAGTGTATGAGCCCCGGCTCTCTTACGGCTGTCCGTCGTCGGCCATGCCGCAAGGACCGTCCGAAATATTAACGTCGCGTGTCCTCGCCGCTTTAATACATCAGCCGGACCCGGCTCGCGAAATTTCCGTGATTAAAACAGTGCCACGGAACGGAATAAAGCGCGCCGCGCCGATACCTCGCGAGTTCTTCCTCCGAATTCACCGTCCAGAGCTATCCGACTTTCTATCCCTTCACTTTTCGTCTCGAGTTTCTTCTCGGTGGTTCAAGACATCCTCCGAGTGGTTACTCCCACCACTGGCTACCCTTTTCCTGCAGTTTCTTACCCGTGAATGGACTGCGGGTACAGGACAACGCGGACCTTCTCTGATCTGCCAAAGTTACGAACAAACGAGCCACGGTGGGTGATTAAAATCGTACTCAGTTCAGCGGGAACTACAGGGAAACGAGGGAATATTGAAATATTTCGTTAATTTCGAGAGGATGAAAAAACACGAATGACAGGACGGGACCTGGTTATTTAGCGATCATCGATTCCGAACGAGCGCGATGCGCGTAAAAAGCGAGACGGCGATTAATTATATTGTAAAATCAGTAGCACAGAAATATGGGATTTAACGGTCACGGATTTCATTTGCACGTATGGTAATACTTTCGAGCAATTCGCGAAGTTTTATCCATTTTATCGTATCAGAATAAATACGACGTTCGAAAAGCCGTTAATTAAATTTCGAAATCGACGTCTGCGCGGAGAAATTCTTTCTGGAATCGATCCTGATTCTCGCGTATTCGATTATCCCCGGAGTTTGTCGCAACTTCGACGTGTCTTTATCCGGGAGAATTTGTCGCGAGTAACGGGGAACGAAGTTGTAACCGCCTGGCCGGTGACACCTGGAGATTTCGAGGAAACAAAACGCGATCGTTTGTTATTCTTCGATGCCGTATCTTCGTCGACAAATAAACAGCTCGATATTCTCCGCCGGTCGGTCGAAAATGTTGGAACAGCCGGGCTCAGCGATGTTTCGATACACGAGAAGCGAGCTTTAAATATTTAGTATGGCAAATATTTGCTTGACCAAATAAATTCCGCTCTTCCGTTGCGGCGGTACGCGCGGCGGTAACAGAACGATCTGTATCGTTGATTTTTAAATGCGCGCGATCCAGCACCGCCGCGAGCCAGTCTGTTTCGATATTCAAAAACCGTCGCTCGGAATTTAATTCTTACGAAACGAAGCTTTATCGTTGGACAAGCTATATAAATTTCCCTCTACACACGCGCGTTCGCGTTGCACGCGTAAAATCTCTGTAGCTTTTGAAAAACAGGCTTTACAAGGAGGGAAATTCTGTTGAACAAAACGGTGGCCAGAATTTCGCAGATTTTATCGTTTCCGAATCAACGTTCGATCTGAATAGATCCTCTTTTTCCCCGACAAAGAGAATAAAGGTAGAAAAAGCGAAGAGTACGACACCTGACCGGTCGATTCCGTTAATTCTACAACTGCGGAGGACCGCGTCCTATGAAGTAACAACCCTCATTTCTCTGTTTCAAACTTCTCCATTCCGAACCTTGCCCGCGTCTGAACCGAAAGACACTCCGCGGTAACACACCCGTTTCCGCGACGATTAACCATCGTGGTATCCGGCAATTAATACCTCGACCTCGTCTTTCGTTCACCAGCACATCTGAAACACGCCGTGGAACGAACTGGCCCATCCCAGGGCTCAGCGCTTCGAGTTTCAGCTCGAAAACGCGTCCGCGCGCAAACGGATCAATCGAAATGCTTGCGGTGGGGCTGGTTACGATATCGAGATCCGGATTCTTTGGCCGATCGTTCGTTCCATTGGCATTCCGTCGTTCTCTGACCGGCAACGCGGTCGTCTAGCCCGCAAAGTAACGCCGTTAATCAAAGGTAGTCGCTTTTGCCGCGGCGCGCACGTGTTGCGCGGGAACAAACGAACGAGGAGCGTCGGTGCGGCCCGGAGCGGAAAAAAGGCGGCGTGTGGTCGCTCGCTGCTCGAGCGGATGAACGACACGCGCGCTCTCAGCCAGTCAGCGTTAATTACCGCGGAATCGGCTCGCGAAAGGGAATGATTCATGGTCGTCGAAAGGGGCTTTGAGGACAGAGGGAGCCGCGCAAACGAGCCTCGGCTGTTCCACAGGACGAATTTCTTTTAACGGGATTGTCTGCTTTGCAACCGGTTGTTTGGCGTCGCGATGTGATTTCGCATTCGATTGGTCCCCGCCAAGCGTTTTGATCTCTGCCGCGGCGCTTTCTCGCCATGTCGCTCGCGCCGCTTCCCGATATTCTCTCTGACAGTTTGTCTTTCGCCGATGGAATTCGTACGAATTTTGCGAATATCGTGGAAATTCTCGTTGGATCGTTTCCTCGAAATTTTTTTGACATCGAAACCGAGGCTTAATCGACGATTTTTGGAGTTACGGTTACGGAAAACTTCGTATTCGTTCCTCTTTCACGCGGGAAATAAAAGAATTTTTAATTTTAACTTGGAGTATATTGGATCGTGCGATAATCGTTGTCCTGATTGAGCTTGCGCTTTATATATCTTATCGTTTTATAGACAGATGATGATCGTGGGGTCAAATATCGGGTTCGTATAATCAGGTTTCCGATATCTATCTTCGCGTTTCCTTCTCGTTCGCGTGTAAAACAGCTTATTTCATCGGCTAGTTCGACGAGAGCGTGGTTCGGCCAGCGCCAGGTTTAGCGTTGATATTATCCCACCGGGAAAGTTACTCGGGAAGTGTGTAATACCGGGGAATTCGTGTCTCCTTCGCGGAGTTTTTCGTTGCAAGTGCTTCAGATATTTTTTTAAGCTAGTTCCTTTGTAGGGGGAAAGTTCCGGCCGACAGTTTAGAACGAGTTTTGTTCGGCCTCACGGCGGCGAAACATTTTCGGGGGAGGAATTTCGCATTCGGCATGGCAAAAGTATTTTCCTCGTGCTCCAGTTGCTTTGCGAAAACGCACCCTTCGAAATCCGGGTTTTAATTGGATGGCAAAGCTACACGCCGCCGCCGCTTAAATGTTTAAATTCGGGCCAGTTTTGAAAAGTCGCCGCGAGACCGGCTTTCAAATTGTAATTTCGCCGCGTCGCCGGGAGAAACGGAATGGAAGAAGACGGTTTGAAAGGGCAGAAGTCTGGCCGGGGAGCGCGGAAGACAAACGCCGGCCCTGTTCCAACCATGGTGGATTAGCAACGGGAAATAATTAAGGATAATATTTTATTCAAAACGCGAATTTTATGAATGGCGGCCTCTCCTTCCCGGCGGAAATGTATATTTCTCCGGATTGAAAGACGGATTCCGTGGAAAAGCGGAGAGAAACGCGGCGAAATTGTTTCGCCGCCGTCTTTCGCCGGGACGCTGGGACGCGAATTTTGATATTTATGGGATCGGGAGATTCGTCGGCCAACGGTTTAAGAGATTGCAAGGAATTTCCAAAAGATCTCTTTGGTATAAACGTCGAAATATTTAAAAAAATTGGCAACGAGTTTGCAAGCTTCGTAATTTTATAAAAGAATTTGGAAGACGCGTCTACTTGAGCCTTTGAGGATCCTAGCTTCAAAAAAATAAATAATTCTGCTTCACTCTCACATCCGAAACCAAATGTGTTAAACCACACGAAGCCTACATTTCTTTCGATCTTCACTCGACATCAGTTATACATTTCTAGGATAAATTTCATTTCCACTACGTGCTTTAAAGGCCTATTAACATTACGAATCTTTCCGGTTACCAAACTACTCCATTTCTCTTTTCATCTTCTCAATTATTACTTCGCCGCGTAACTCGCAAGATCGAAAAGAGAAATTCGACGGTGTTCGAGGTTCGCGGTGAAATCCATTAGGCGGAGGAAGAATATCCAGGAAATTGAAAGAGGAAGCGGAGGATCCGCGCGATTAGCCGAAAAGCCAGGCTCCTCGAGGTTAAGGATCCCCGGTACATCCGCCATGTTATTACCTTTCCAGCCAATTTCCGCGGCCGTCGCCGAAGCGGTCGCTGGCCCGGCGCGTGAAACATTTAAAAGCGGAAATCCGCGAGGCGGATGCAACGATATTAGCGAGCTGGCGGTCGCGTCCGCGGCGCAGGCGGCGGCCGTGAATAAATAACGAGCCGCGCGGTTTTATCTCGGCGGCTACATTCGGCCTTTAACATTTTCCAGTCGCATTAGCGCTTGCGGATGACAGTGGCGTAACAATGCGGCCGACTTTCCGCGCGTCGTCGAGCGGAATGGCTGCTGGTTCCGTCGTTACGTCGTTCACCGAACTGAGAACGATGGCGGACGGTTGCGAGCAGACGGAAAAATTAGGTACGCGCAGATTCGACGAGTCAGGGTGCTCGAGAAATGAAATTATTCCCGCGGATGTTAATCTTCCAATCTTCTTTCCTCGTTTAATTTCCGTTGCCGGATTAAAATTTACCCCGACTCAGGGTTTTATTTGGTGTACGATTTGTAAATCTTTTTGACAGAAGTCGCTCGGTATTAGTAATTAACCGTGTCATCCGACCGTGATTAGGAAGACAGAGGAATTATTTTTCATCCTCGGTTTATTCGTTTACGCGCTCGCTAGGCTTATTTGCATTCTCGGTTCGTTATTTACCTTGCGGAATTTTTTCGAAACCTTCTACCCTTTGGATCGTTATATATCAAATATAACCGCTGATTACACGCCGCGAGCGAAACTCGTTTGTTCTCCGTTCCCCCGGCAAATATCTAGTCACTTCGTAAATTCGCGTTTATTCCCTCTGCCTTATACACCGGTCCCGTCAATCGCGCGAAATTTCCACTCATTGTGCGCGCTGTACAAATTTGGCCACGAACACGCGGTAGGCTGAAATTCGATTCTCTTTTTGCAAACAATTTGCGAACAAACTGACGAAGTAGCTGGCGGTAGTTAACGAACCGAATTGCAACTCCATGCCGATCAACAATTTTCCCCATTTCGCTGCTCGCTGTTAAACGTTAACGGTTAGAAATCTATGATCCCGAGCTTGTCGGAGCGCGTTGTTCCCGCGGCGACGAAAATAATCGGTAATCCCAGGGTACGTCCGACAGAGTCGGAATAAATCGGTTAGTCAATTTATTCGCGAGCGGAACGGAGCGGAAACGATGGCCACGCGGCTCTATCTAGAGATCCTCGCGGAGGAACCTCTTTTGCTCTGTCGTCTTTCCGTCGTTTTAACGCCGCAGCCCTGGGGAACCGCTATTTGCCCCGGTCGTTTGATTATTTCGCTCGCGTTGTTTGCCCGGCTGTTTGTCCGTCTGTTTGCCTGTTTGTTTGTTTGCCGGCCAGCTCGCCAGACAAATCCTACGAGCGGCTTATGGCCGATGGAACGTTTAAAAGCCGTTTCGCGGGCCGCGCGGCGCGATGAAACGAGCCGGCGCGCGCGATGCCTTCCGGCGTAATTGTTCGTATTACGCGTCGAACCGCGCCGCTGTAAAGATGTCCTCTTTGCCCGGTTTGTCGCGCCGCTCGATGGACCGCCGCGGAATTACGCGCCGCGAGCCGAGGGCTCGTTTCGTCCCATCAACCGCCCTCGTTATCGCTCCCAACGATTAGGTTCTCGTTTCCGTTCCTCTGCCACTCGCTGCAATGATCCAGCGAGAGGATTGTTCGCCTCGAGCGGTTTCTTCGTTTCGAATTTCCTCAGTTAACCTCGGAATATCCAGCTTCGAAACTCGCTTTACTTCGCGATCATCGAGTGAATTATCGATGGATTTTTTAACGAGCGAATTTTTAAATCATCGTATGTCGCTTTTATCTCGTTATTCGCCGGTTGCGTGCGATTTTTCCAAGCGTGCGAACGTATCGCGATGTAATATCGAGGGAGAGCCATTAACGCTCGTACGAGGATAACAAAAGGTCCTGTTTTAATAATTCCCGGTAATGTGGAGGCAACGGAACGGAAGGCTGGTCGATTCGAAATGAATTTCGACTCGTTGGAAGATTTTTTCTTCATCGAGCCGGTTCTTCATCGGGACCGATCGCCGGGTACATTTCACGGCGGGTTGTCGCGTAAGCGCGCCTACCTGGCCAATACAAATTGTTCCCATAGAAACGCGCGACACGCGTGAGAAGCTGTGCGCGCGATACGGGCCAGAGATACGCATTCGGAATCGTTTTCAGCCCGCGATTGGTCCCCTTCCCGCGATTTCCGCGTTTAATTCGCGGTTCCTCGAGCACCGAGCGCTGCGATCGCTTTTGTTTTAAATAATGCCGCGTTGGTCCCGATATGCATCATGTGAAGCCAGATCGATCACGCGAATTCCTTTGTTATTATACTCCTCTGCGGCCTCCGCGCGGCGAGCAACGGCTTCCGGAAATCCGGGTTACCCCGTTTCTGGTCGAGCTACCGCGAGACTCGCGGCGAACGAACGCATAAATATTCTCTGGAACCGAACAAATTGGATTGCTCAGCTCCTATTCCCGTGGAATATTTAACCCTTTGAGGATTTACGCGGCTGGCAAGTGGAAAAAGAACGAGCCGCGAGGCTCGCTTACCTCCGCAACTTCCAACAATTCCGGCCAACTTTGGATTTACCACCTTTCCCCGACTGTTCCGCCCGTTGTTGCTTATGGGAACGATTGCGTTGAATCATTTATCCCTCCCGCGATTTATTCATCGGGTTCCTCCGGTAGGTAATAGATAGCGTGAAAATTTTATCCCACACCGGTCTCCTCGTTTCTGCCACCGACCATTCCGCGTCCCGTTCCTTCCATGGATCTTCCCTCGTCTTTATAACGCGAATTTCCGGCGTGAATTTTAATCAGCCCGCACATATACCGCGCGTGTAACACCGTGAACCTCGATAACGAGTAAATTCCGGTCTTCAAACACCGGGATTACAAATTATCGATTCAATTGAACCTCTCTACCTTTGCCTTGTAATTTTATCCCGATCAACGCGCTAAACTCCGTCATCCTTGCCTCGTTATTTCTTCGATATCCTCGAGTTTCTCGTCGCGGGAATAATTCACCCGTTTCTTCTTCCCGTCTTGTTGTTGTTCGCGTTCTGTTGCAGATCGTAGAAAAGTTTGGTTGATTTCAGCGGCGCGTTTTGACAACGCGGCGAGAGGGTGGCGAAGGGCGGCCGCACTTCCGGCGGTTACGACTACCGGTAGCGGTCGTAAGCCTCTAAAACGGTTTAGGAGAGGGATAGGGCAGTTAATGGTCAGCCTATACGCGCTACATTTCTCCGGTCGGCCCTAACAGGTGGCAGTACAATTAAACCGCGTTACGGTTATGTCAGTTGCGTTATTTCTGCCCGGTGGCCGTGTCGCGTTACGTCCGCGTCGGTCGTTCGCGTATTTCACCGGCCGGGACGTTTTGGATTTTATGCCCGCTCGCCTAGCCGAGCATAAAACCGGCAAACGACTCAACTCGCCAGGTGCAACTGGCCAACTTATCGCCCAACTTTTCCCTTCGCGAGATTTCTCGCTGTTCCGTTATGGCTCCTCCCGAGGAAGCAACCCTTTCCTCCGACGACAGATTTCGGTTATGCCTTCCACTACGATCTCCAGGAAAGACAACGCTGTTTATTCCTTCTTTCGTACGATTTTTAATCCATTTTCTGAGAAATTATCGAGGAATTTGACGCAATTCTTTCTCATATCCGCACTGTACGGCAGCTTATTACGAACCTCGACTGTATCGCCCCTAGCTTTCTCGAGATTTCAGGTACTTGGTGTAATATAAGCACGCTGTACGTTACACGAAGCTGCTATATCGTATTTTAAAAAGCACAGCGTGAGAAACTCCAAGATTATCGTAATTTATAGAATGAAATCATAATGTTCAGCGTGCAGGGAAGTAACCGTATACAGTGGTGCAGTGAAAGGCATATAAAGTTTGATGCAGAATAAGAAAAAGGAGAGTTACAATAACTAAAAGCGCTCTGTGATATTTCGGATGTGAGACTAAGAAAATAGCAAATAGTTCTTCTAAATCCAAAACTGACCCCTCGATACTTGCGTAGTAGCGAAGGTTTTCGAGGTCCAAAGAAGGAACCTCTTATTCATTTTTATCCCAAATTTTAACCAACCTCTGATCCGATTAACCCTTTACCCGAACCGCGGTGGAAGGTGCGGCGAACGGTGCGGAAAAATCTCCAGGGGCGGAGTCATTGGCAGGCGCGGCGTGACGACCGGCGGTCGACTTAAAAACCGGCCGCGAGGGCGGAGGTTACGCGATTTCCCCTGCCATACTGTCGCGGAACTCCGGCCAAACTGTCACTCTCTCGGCACCGCGGAGAATTATCGTGCGTGTGTCGGCGGTCAACCGCTGCCACCGCGACACTCCACTAAAAGTCCGTTGCACCGTTACGAACGAGCCGTGGCCAGGCATAAAAAGGAAGTTGCCAGACAGTTCGAAAGGCGTAAAACGGCGTCACTTGGCGCAGCCGGGCCCCGCCGCCGCGTGTAACTACGTGTGTGACATAGTGGAAAAGTTTCCAAGTGTCTGGCTGTATCCGGGATCTGAAAGCTGCAGGGTTAACGACGTTTTCTTTACGAGTCCCGCGGGTCTAGCCCGTCCGAGGAAAATGATCGTGACGGCTTGTTGGCCCGACGCAATGGCCGCGAACGCTATAATCCGATGATATTCCTCTCGCTTCGCGGCCATTCGCGTTTATCCGCGTTTGTACGCGTTTAGCGAGACGACGTCGTTATCGGGTCCCCGTTTCCCATCCAGACGTCGAAGTAATCTTTAATTCGGTATCGACGAACGCCGAGGATCGTATGATTCGACTGGTTCTCGACGCATCGCGATGGGAAACGTCGAGTTTGATCTGCGAAGTCTTCGGTGTCGAAGAGATCGGTTTCAGTTTTCGATGAGGAGAAAGGAGATTAGAGATTAGCGATTAGAGAATTTTGGAAAGGCTACGCGGGTTATTCCGAGCGAAGATTAATAGAGGGTTCAGAAGGGTCCTGGCAATTTGCTGGAGCGCTCAGGCACGGGAGAAACTTTAATACTTTATTTTGTCGACGACTCGAAGAAATCCCTGGGTGGTTCTTGGGAAAGAAAGTTCAGACTTTTCTGTAATTGCTGTTCCACTGGACACATGTTCATGGCTGGCGGAGTAGCGACTTTTTAATCAACTTTAAACATCCAACGGTGCCGAGGAATCGTGTCACGGAATAGATACCATCTGGTCGTAACAATTATTGTATTTCTTTGCCCGGGCGTCCCTGGAATTACCTTCTCTCCTGTTTTTGCCTCGCATTACGAGATTGCCCGCGACTCGTGACAAAATGCGAGACAACGGGAATATAAATTCACGCGGTTTTTACCTTTTCGCGGAATCGAATCGAATGAAGCGGAAAAACAGATGGCAGCCTCGTTAACGCCTCGCGTGGGACGATGATTTCCAATCTTTCTCGCCTCGTTGTGCGCGTAAACTGATTAAAAACCTCGCCACGAGCCGAAAAACGTGTTCGTTACCCGCGTGGCGGAGAGAAAGATGGACTAAATTTTAATTCCCATCGAAGAATAGCGCGTGGAATATTTTTCGAAACTCTCACAGCGAGCACGAAGGCAATTGCGATGCATCAGTTGCGTCACGGGACATCGGTCTCCACGAAGATAACTCGCGAAGACTTCGGACCCACCCTTTGGTAATTCGCGTGCTGGGAAATTAGCGACCGCGATGGTCATCTCGAGCCGCCTCGATATCCAACGGAGAAACGGCAGGCAGCGCTGGGACGTTCCAATTAAATTGCAAATTAAAACGCATATTTTATTCGGTGCCATCGGGGACCGAGCGCGAAAGGAAACGTAGCGAGTTGGCCGAACGACGCCGGCGCCACGAATTAAGTTTGCCATTTCCGCGGTACTTTCTTCGCCCGTTCCATCGATTCCGCTCATTTCGAGCCTCTTCTCTCCGCCTTCGGCCGCGAGAACCCCGTAATCTCGTCAATGATTTCGCAAACTTCGACCAGCAGAGGGCAAATCGAATTTTCTCCGCGAGGCCGGCCGATTTCCAACGCTCGGCGACCACCTACCCTTGTTCCTTCGCGCGGAATGCCTGTTCCCCGGCCTCCTTCAACTCCGGCCACCACGGTTTTATTCCACCCCCGGTCTTCCTCTTTATTCCTCTCCATCGATCTCGGACCCTCTGCCTTCTTGCCGCTCCGGCTGGCGAGAGCTCGCTTTGCTCATTATTTTCCGCGAATTACCATTTTCCCGGACAGCTTGTTCGCGGTTGAAACGGACCGGAACACGCCGTTCTAGGGGATGGTTTTTGTCGTCACGGTTCTTCCACGGTTTCGTCTGTCGACCAAAGCAGTTTGTCGCGATTGCCGGGTCGTTTCGAGATTTCCAGAGACGCTTCGTTATCCCGGGGCGACGAGGAGCGATACGAGATTCCTCGTTCACGAGAATCTCGACGAGGCTCGTTTAGAATCGAAAGGATAAATACACTGCGTGTCGTTTCGTTGCTTATTCGTTGAAATTCCTAGCTTCTGTCACAGAGGTGTACACCTCGGTAAATAGCCCGATAATTCGTTAATCCGCGAATTTCCGAACGAACAGACAGTTAAGGGAAGCTAAATCCTAGGTTGGAAAGTTTCCAATTGCACCGCGCGCGGCTTAACCATCGTGACCGAAAGACACTTCAGACCCTTTCCTTTTTTCTCCCGCGACCGTTCGAACGACAGAGACATTACGACCGTAAGGAACTATCCCGGCAGGAACCGTCCCCGGCAACGAGAGAGAACAATATCTCGTTGCTCGAGAGTGTTCTTTTTCCGGGAGAAGCCACGAACCCCGAAAAGCCATTTCGCGGCCGGAACATCCGGCCGGGAGAATCTTCCAACCGGGCCAGAAAGTTTCGCAACGTGGAGGGATCGCCGGCGTGTGTACGTGTGCAAACGTCTGGACGAAAGTTGGCCAGGGCGAAAACTGATTCCTGACGGCCGGAAGTATCGCCTCCGTTTCCGATGTCTCGTCCCGGCGCGCGGACCTTTGTTTTCGCGCGTCCCCGGGAAAACAAGCGTCCACCGACGACGGACGCGGTTTCGAACTTTCCTTGACAGGCGGATTAACTTCTCGCCGGGCCGAACTTTTTCCAAGCGCCGCGAATTTTTGGCCAACGCCGCCGCGTTTGACGGCCGTGACAGCCGCCAGCCACCGGCGCGGCCCGTTTTTCCCCGGGAAAAACTTCGCCCCGAGTCGCGTTTCTCGTGCAACTCCAAAGTTGATAGAAACTTCGACTCGATCTACGGTTTTGCCGAGTATCGCGTTTCATAACGATAAAAGTGGAAGAAGCTCGCGTGAACGGCTGTTGTTCAGCTGTCGGGCAGGCCGAGTCTGCGTCGGGGACTGCGTTCGAATTTTCACCGATAATAAATTCCACGATGCTAGGCGGAAATTGGATACACGATACGCGTGAAGAGATTTCTCGGTATAATTGGTTCAAATTCTTCAACTTCGGGAAATCGATTCGCACGCAGGAATAATTACTAAATATTATTACAAAGTTACTCCTGGCGGAGTCTATCGCGTATCCTGGATGTTGCTACAGTATCTTCTGAATGAGCCGAAAGAAAAGTAGCTCTTGACTTTGACAAGGATACTATTGACAGGTCGGAACTTTTATACATATTAATAGTTTCTTCGGAAAGTCATTTCGTTCTTTCACAACAGAGTACCTAATTGTATTCTTTTACAGCCAATTTTACACTTCAGAGGCATAAGAAAAAAAAAAGTAAAATGCGAAATGATATTTCGAACGATCCAATAGAATTCGAAAGATGCACCGAGGCACTTATCTCCACATTATTATACAAACTGTCAACAGTAGAGCTGGAATGCGAAGTTCAAACGATCACGGTGTTTAACCTCGAGATACAGATCCTTTATAAAAGGAACGTCTATTTCACCGAAGGAACCAGTCTCCTTTTACCTCCTTACGAAACCAATCCCATCAACGACTACCTCTTCGACGACGTCTTGGAGATTAAAAACCGGTCCGCTCGTCGCGCAATCCGATTGATCGGAGGATGCGGCCTCGGCAAGTCGGATGGTTATCCGCGAGGGTATTAAAGGGAACATCGGCGAATCGGATTTCCCGCCGCGACAAGGTCAAACACTCTGGCGGAAGTCGGGCCGGCTGGGTATTTGACAGTTATCCGGCGTCGAAACGGCATTATTCCGCGAGGAGAGAAAAGAAAGGAGCTGGTCGAAGCATGAGGCCGGAAAGTTTCCGCGGACTCGAGGAAAAGGAGGGGCGTCGAGACGCCGGCGTTTGCTATGGTTTTCCGCTCGAGCTGAGCACACGTTCGATGGTTCCGAAGGATTTAAGCGAACCTCGAATGGCCGAACAGAGGAATAAGGAGGAGATTCGCTATTTTTATAGACGCTCCTCTATCGAGTGGCCTCGGCGTTCCGCCACTTCCGGTTCCGGCGGACGTTGCAGCCGCTGCCAAGTGCGTGCCGTGTTATTGATGGAAGACGAAGGGGTGATTCGAGGGATTTCGCGGGCGAAGTGCAGTTGGAAGTTATCGTTTCGATGGATTGGACGGGAACCGGCCTCCCGAATTGATTGCGATGCATGACGGTGCCCCGGGAATGATTTATCGAATCTTTATCGTGATTGACGGGGGATTTAAGGGTTCCTGACTCGCTCCTCGCGCGATAGCTTCCTTTGATTCTACTCGCCGCAGATGTTAAGATTAATTAATACTCCGCTGCTAGCCGTCGCTTCCATCGATTCCATAAGCTGCCAGTATTCGGGTGTCGCGTTTGAGAATTGCAATTTCAATCCGTTTGGAAGTTCTAACGCAGTGAAACGTGAAATAGTGGAAGCATACGATCTTTATTATACAAGAGTACAATCAGAACTGTGTGGAGCACGTAGAGTTTATTTTTGGTGTTACTACAACAAAATCGAAGCGTGACTTAAGCTCTCAACTATCGATATTTACTTTCGTAAGAGTAGCAAATTTTCTGGCCTTAAAATTTTGGACAAAATCCCGGAAAAGTCGTAAAGTTCCCATTCCAGCGCTAACGCCCGAGAAATATCTCGTCGTGTGACAGATCGACGCTTGAAATCACTGGAACGGAACAGCGGGATTAATATATCTCGCGACAGCGTTATAGAACGTCGCGGCGGCGCGTAAATCGCCTTAAGAGAAAAAGCTGGCATAAAAACAGAAGTCCCGCAGTTGAACGGGATCGAACGGTTCGTCTTGATACGCGACGGAGCGAAAGTGCAATCCACTCTATTATCGTCTGTCGGTCGATACCTCGTGGACAGTAATAGAACACTGACGCAATAGGAACGCATTGGGAACGAGAGGGAAGGCAGATCGATGGTACGTTTGTCTGGCGAAACGGGAGCGTCTAACTCGCAATTCCTTCCTCCGGCAGCGTAATTGTTATCGTGACTAAAATAGCCGGATCGGAATGGCCGGCGAGCCATGGACGAAGGAGTTGAAACCTGCCGTTAGGATCGGCCCCCGCCACGTATTGTCCGGCTGATGCCGGTAAACGACGGTATTAACAGCTTCATTTACTCGTAAAAGTTGTCCATAAATTATACCAGCACCCTGCTGCTTCCGACTCTGCTCTTCCGTTCTGCGCCTCGGGATCGCGCAGTGGCTTCGGCTTCCTGATTTATCTAGGAAGTGTAAATCAAATTTTAAAAACCGAACGTCGGTGATGCTGTTGCTCGTAAGCGACGAGCGGGAGTAGATGGGAATTTATTACACCGTAAATCTCGCGGAGCATTCCAACCGATTTAATGACTCTGCTTACCCGTGTAATCCGCGTCCCTTCCTCTTGTTCCGGCAATCGCGGCTATGGTACACCGCGCGTGATTCGTCCAGCGTCTCTTCCAGACGCGTCTCGACGCGCGGAGGAATTAATTCGAATCGGTAATTCACGAGGTTCTAAATTCGCGGACCACCCAGGGGCGGCGGGGCAGCCAGCAGCGGTTTCTTGCNTCGGCTTCCTGATTTATCTAGGAAGTGTAAATCAAATTTTAAAAACCGAACGTCGGTGATGCTGTTGCTCGTAAGCGACGAGCGGGAGTAGATGGGAATTTATTACACCGATAACCTCGGTGCAGCGGGCTGAAAGGGGCGGACAATCCGAATGGGACCTGGGGGTGGTCCACGCTCTCCATAAAGGTTATTAAACCTGAGTGCGCGATCGCGAAAGGGCGGAATATTTATGAAAAAAATTCGAAAGCAGAAGCAACGGAATGAATAACTCCCGCAGGGGCGGCGGGGCAGCCAGCAGCGGTTTCTTGCTTTCGACGCCGGCCGTCCCGATGCACGGACACCGGCGTCGCCTCGGAACGTACATGCATTTCAATACATTAACGTTCGCGCCACCGCGATACACGGAACGCGGTTATCCGGTCTAGCTCGCGCGAGCCCGGCAACCGTGTTTTTCATCCCGACATTTTTCATTCTCAAATTTCACCCCTCCCGCGCCCCTTCTGCGTACTACTCGGCGATGCATCTCGCGGGCTTTTTCCGTTCCTGCACCACGCCCGTATATGCACGCGAAATCGCGTTTATTTTCTTTCTTTCCCTCAGCCACCTCGCCGGCCGAACCACCTAGCCATTACCCGTGGAATATTTCCGCCATACCACTCGGCCCAATCGCTCCTTCGATGCCAACTGTAATTACGCAAACGTTACATTCCCCATTTTTCCTCTCTGCGAACTCGATTTTCCGATCGCGTTACGCGAATTTCTCTTGTAACGCGGAAAGTGTCGATAACTCGTTTTAATTATGCGAAATATCGCGGTATTAACGAGTGGATCGAGCGATTGTCAACGAGATCGACCAAGTTTAAGTTAGACAATGAATGGAATTTTTGGAAGATTCGAAACGTGTAGTAAGAGTATGTAATGTTGAAAAGGGATGCCAAGAAATTAGTGTAAGAATATTAGAAAGAAAAGTGTCAGAACAGAGTCGTAAGAAAGTGTCATACAAGAGATACTATTGGGGATTCCGTAAAAGACAGTCGAGAGTTGTATTATTAGATCCTTCGGAAAATTTCGTTTTTCCGATTTAGGGGACCTAATTGTTTTTGTTCACAACCAAATTCACACTTCAGCAACATAGAGAAAAGAAAAATGAAAAAACGAAATGACTTTCCGAAAGATCCAATACATCAAATTGTGACCAAAAGACGTGGGAACGGTGGATGACTGCTCTAAAAAAGGTTTGACACCGATAGAAATAAGTGATTTAGGCGTAAATACTCGGAGACGCTGCCTGTCGCTTGTCCGTTTTCTATTCTGAAACTCGTTTACGTAATATCTAATAAATAATATTAATCAAGAGAGGATGCTCCATCTCCGTTGCACACAAACCGTGTATCTATACTTTCCTGTCCTCCGCCAATTTCTAGTAACGTTATCTTCTAATCAGTCGCTGAAGCAATCACTGGACACCTGATCAGCTATCTATCCCAGGTTTAATGAATTCGCGAGTGATACTTGTTGCTTGCGTTACGTCTCGTAGTAATTCTGTCGCGGGGATGTCCAGCTCCGCCTCTCGTCTTGACAGCTTCGTTAGCGAACAGCCGGCTACTCGCCGGATAATGGCAATTTATTACCCGAGGACGGCTCGTTACCGTAGTTGAAACGAAAGAAGAGTGTCTCGGTGCTTCTGAACGAAACGGGAGATGATAGGAGGATTAATTGTCGCACGCGTGTCGCCATTTCTCTGCGGGTTGACGGGGAAGATGATCCGTGGAAAAATTGCGGGATTTCGGGGCCGGAAGAAGACATCGCGGGACAAAGCGGGACGCGCGCGCGCGGATTATCCTCGCGCAAACGCTAAGGATAACAGCGGTTAATGCGCGCGGTGTCGCGGGAAAATCGAAATCGACCGGACGGATCGCACACGCGTTCGGGAGGATTAAAAATTATGCTCGAGTTACGCAACACGATGGAACTTCCGGCGCGTTTCCGCTAATGAATCGACGGCCCACATTTCAGAGTTAGAGGCGCCCACGTGCGAGGAAAGCCTGTTATCCGATACCGCCGCCAGTAAACCGGATTATCGCGCTTACATTCGCACGCACGCGTTCCTCTTCGCGACACACGCCGATTTTCGTATCGTCACAGTGTCCGGGTTTAGGCTCGTTCGCAGATTTTTCGTATCTTAACCGTTTAAATGCCACGCGTCTCTGCTGTTTCCCCATTCAACCGTGCCAAGGAGCGCTTTTTCGCTTGTCTTATTCCCCATCTAAAAATGCCAAGCGGAGTGATAGAGCTTTCTTATTCTCCCCTTAAATAACATTTGCATCCAAATGTTAAATTAAAATTAAGATTTGTTCTTTTATCAGCTGGGTCGTTATTTTATTTTTACCTATAACGGAGTGGTAGTAGTAAAGTCACGCATCGACAGAAGCTGAGCATGTGCCAGTTGTCAGTTTCGCAGCCTAGAACGCTGGCACTCTTCGAACAAAACAGAAGAAGTGCAAAATCGCCCCTTACTCAAACAGTTAATCGCGACACTCGAGTCATTAAGCCTCGCGATCATCGCCTGGAGAATAAATTTTCTTACAGTATTGCTAAAAATAAAATTCTACAGTTCAGCAGGAACGATCCTTATTTCCTATGTGTTCTTTGTTTGCTACTGTATGTTATTTGTTTTCTCCACACATTGGAGAAGTTTTTCTAATCTGTGTGGCTCCAATCTAGTCCACACTCTACTCGTACACAATAAATATCGTATTTTTCCATCTCTTACATTTTATTTCACTATAAGCTTTGAACAAATTTCTAACGTTACGAAATTTCCCGCCTATAAAATTTCTTAGTGCTCGTAGAGGATCGGAGTTTATCGCTTTGTCACTGATTCTTATAAATTTGCGTTCGCCGTCTGTTTAAGCGAAAATTCCAAGCATCGACGAATTCTCGAAACCGGATGGGATTTAGTTTTGTTCGAGACGAAGAGCGAGTCGTGAAATAATTGCCTGTATATTACAGGATGTTTACATACTCATTGACCCAAGCGTCTAGAATATCCTGCGAGACTCGTGGTAAGGAAATCGGAGGAAGAGGCGTGGCTTGTAGTCGAGGCCGGACGTAAACACAGCGAGGCTCGCGGTTCATTTTCGTGAATGTTTTGCCTGTCTCAGTTGCGTGCTAGCCTTCGACACGTTAAGACAAAGCGGCTCGAGGTGTCACCCTGTGATTTTGGTTGTTCGTCGTGCCACGTGCTAGGCCGACCTTCGAGAGCCTTCCATCTTGAGTTAGGTTAGTAATATTTATTTTATATCCTTACAATTTATTCACTGTTCTACGAAATATTTAGTAAGGACGATAAATAATCTACGTAGCTAGAGAAATAGTATTTTGGACGCGCTTCTGCAATGTTTATTAATTATTTTCGTTAGATTAGAAAATAGCTCGACGTTTGACAGACTATATTGTCGATTATTTATTACATCCGTCGTTTTAAATTAAATCGTAAAGCAATGAATTAATATTTACCCGACGTCTGTGTTGAGATATGTAGTACGTAGATAGGTGCTTCTGGAATATTCGTTGAGAATGTATGAAACACGTGTTGTAAATGATGCGCAGCAGAGAGCTGTTAACATATTGTAGTATCACGAGCTTCAAGACCCTTAGAGGGAAAGGACGAAAACCAGACCCACCGACGTGTCTGCAATATTTTCAAAGATCGGTGTGAGGGTAGTTTTTAAGAACAATCAGGAAAAGCGAGTCGTATAGAATTTTTTTGCGTTGTCTATTACTTTTTTTTTATGAACCCTATTTAAAACTACATATATATCCTACATATTTTTCGAGACTCCTTCGGGATTAGCTACTACGATACAGTAAATAGGAGTTAAATTCGTTTCCCGTAAAAATCGAGGAAAAATTAGAAAATAAAAGGTAGCTAGAAAGTTACAACTGCACCTCATCGGTTCTACAGTTTATCCTTGTCATCGCGGCGGTTGTAATCGCGGGAGGTTGCCGAAACCCGAGGCCATTACCTGACTTTTCGCGGACTGAATTCGCGCTGGATTCGTTTCTAATTCGGCCGAACGCATTACGAGTTTCGTCGGCCGCGTGTTTCTGTAGCAGGGAATAAATCCGGATAAACCGCGGGGCAACTTGGCGAGGGTTGAATAACGATGCTATCCGAGGCAGGAGGGTGGAGCGTTGCAGCGACGCGGAAGCTTGTTTTCGGCGAGTCTGTTAATTTCGGGGCCAGAGGCGCCGCGACGCGCGGTATCGATGAACCGCACCCCTCGCGATTT
Source organism: Euglossa dilemma (assembly GCA_002201625.1). Classification (NCBI taxonomy): domain Eukaryota; kingdom Metazoa; phylum Arthropoda; class Insecta; order Hymenoptera; family Apidae; genus Euglossa; species Euglossa dilemma. The sequence goes on along the minus strand of NIJG01000134.1, from coordinate 1,009,604 downwards.
TATGACACCTGACCCGGGGGCGACGAACGGGCAACGATCGACGACGTGATAAAATAAACGCGAATTACTCTGCGACTCGCGTTCCGGTTATAAAAGCGAAACGGCGGAAGCATTCCGCGAGCAGCGACTGCTGCCGATGTCGCCGATTGTCCAGGAGCGTTGCGACGCGCGATGGAACGACCGATTTACGACGACCGGAAGTCTCTTTCCCTTGCGAGGCGAAAGACGCCGCGACGCGGCTGCTTCGCGTGAAAGGGGTGCTTCGAAATGCATAGAATTTTTTCCCACCTCCACCGTCCACCGTGCCGCGTAACAAATTTCTCGATAAAGGGACGAGGTGCTTCGAAGATGATGATAATTAAGATACAGTTGGTTATACGCGTGTATTACACCTTTTCGAAGATAGATAGTTTATTGAAGTTTATTATAAGTTAGGATAACGTTCCGAGTTCAACGATCCCTTTTTCCTCGTTGGTTGTTACTTTGGAATTAGATTAACGAGGTAACTCTAGAAGCGGAGTTATTCATTTCGCTTTTTGCATAATACTCTTCTGAAAGGCGCATTATAGGTAGAAAAATTGGGATATCCTGTGTACGTAGTAGGCATGATTTAGAATGATTCGAGTAGTTGGTTCGTTATTAAGTTCCACTTCGAGTGGCTTACCGTTGACTTATTAGGGTTATTCGTATCTGCTTCAGTAGTAGAGGCACGCGTACGAGCCAGCGTTGTCTGCCTCTTACGTGTACGTTCTACTTAATTCTTCCTCCGCTGCGAGTACATTAACCCTCGGCGAGTATGTACAACGCGACATGCCCTGAAAATTACAGAATCCTATCCAACCATGTTTTTCAACTTTCTTTTTCTCTATTCGTCCTTTATAATTTACGTTTGACACGACGTTATCGAATTTTAATATCGATTGATTATATTAGCACGCGAATGCAATATCCGTCGAACGAAAATAAGTCCAATGTATGCTTTCTTTTTAATTTTCTAACAATCTTTTGCACTCGTCGATTCTTTCGTTGAAGTAGAATAGTAATTCGAAGACTTTTTAACATATCAATCGACATCGGTCTCCAAAATTCGATTAAATGGCGACTGAATTTAGCTTTTCGAGTGCAGAGGGTTAACGTACCACGGAAAATTGATACTTGAAAATTTCATGTAAAATTCAGCACGCGATAAATGTTGCAACAAACCAGAGGTTATCCATCGCGTGTTTCGCTAAATATTTCCGCGACTGGTCGTAGCCGGGTATCGATACTTGCAAAAATTGGGCAGAATTTCAATTGCACAAAGGACAGCATTTTGCAGTTGCACCTGGCCGGCGGTTCCTTCGGATCGAAGCGTTCCCCCGTGACTCGTATCGAGCTCCAGTGCAGCGTGCATCGACACACAAATCAGTCGGTGGTATTTCCGAAGCTCGTCGATCCGCGAGCTCGTCGGATCCTCGCTTTCACAACGAAAATCCGCGCTCTCTGCCCCACCCGCGTACCCCGGTGTCCCCTGATTCTCCGCGCAACAAGAACGAGAGAAAGAAAGCAAAAAAAAGAGAGAAAAAAGGAAGAGAAAGAAGAAAAAAAATGGGGAAAAAAGTAGAGAAAAAGGAAAGAATGGTCCATCGAGCCGTGCACGAACACGCGTACACGTGGACGACGGGGCGAGCAACAGAGGCCAGGAAAAAAGCTGCTTCCTCGCGCAGCCACCGCCACGGCCGACATTTTTGCCTTTTGGCCGTGTTCCCGGCGCGCTTTCACCGTTATTGTTCTCCCCGGCCACCGTTCCCTGTCCCTGTTATCGTCGTCCTTACCTTCGTCTGGCTGTTTCCTTCCTGCCGCGACACCACGTGCCGCCGACTCGCGTGTACCTCGCAAATTCCACAGGCTGGTTACTTGTCCCCCCGCAAGAGAACACTGGTCTAAATGTCGGTAGGTTCCAGTTTTAATCCGGCAGACGAAAAATCGCCGGATTCACCGAAAATTCCCTCCTCCACGCGTCTCCATTACCACGTCGGCTATGAGCCGTATGTCGAGCGTGTTTCTCGTAAATCGGGATTACTCCCCGACACTTGTTTTTCTATTAAATATCACCCTTTCGAATTTTCTCCTTCCAACCTTCATTTTTCGTAGCGTAGTTTCCTGATATTGCTTTACATGTTCTGTGTTTATTACTCGATTTAAATATCACCATAATTTACTGCGGGGTGTCATTAGTCTTCCGTTCGTTTAGCGCGATGATAGCTCTTTTACGATCTCGAAGAGCGAGGGGAAGACGAAATGAAAGGAAAATATGACTCTTCGATAACGGTATAAATGGTGGTCGTCAGATTGCAAATAAGAAATATATTTTTTTATGAATATCAAAACCCAGGGTTGCTCTTCTCGACGAAGAGTGAGAAGACTGAGAGATAAGGAAGACGAAAGGAGAACAATGGGACTCACTAGGGGACTTTTCGACATACTATCTAACACATCCATGACTCAGTGGCAAGTCGAGAAATTTAATTTATAGAAAACCTTCGAGACACCTATGGTAATCAGTACACCGTGCTTCGAGTGAAATTAAATGTTCAATTTTGACACAAACACGATAATTCGTTAATGGTAGATGTTTCGAAATAATCGCTGATGAAGCCTAATCCAAGCTTGCTTCTTTTTTCGCTGTTTCTCGTTTTTTTCTCACGTCGCTACATGTTTGGACTCGGTTTCCGGCTTCTGGTCGCTTTGTTCCGTGGTTCCTTCGCGTGGCCAGCTTCGTCTACCAGCCTCCTTTGAACACGACCAACGCCTTCATGAATATGCATCGCGATGACCTCGCTGGGTGAGCGTGGCTCGTGATGCGAGCGAAAAGCGACATGCTGGTCGCCTCGTCTCGTGGCGTTTGATGCCTATATAGGGACCCTAGCCGATGAGCTGCCCCCGAGATTAGGTTTGACCTTCGCTTTGCCGAGGATCCTGTAAGTTTCCGCATCGGGAAGTCGAATTTCAGGCAAGATTTCGGATCGGGTTCGAGACCTTTGCGGTTCGAAGTCGATGCCAGTGTCGTTTAATTACACAAATGGTCGGGGATTAACCGATTCAGCGAAAAATTATCTTTTTTCCAGGGATTTCTCCTCGGTCACAGAATGGTGCAGTGCGAATCGTAAAAGAAGAAGCTTCGTCGTAGATTTTGGGTGGTCTTTTCAATTTACAAATTATCACAGGAACAGACCTTGTCTTTGGTTGTTTGACAACGATCTCTGAACACATTCTCGGTATCTGCAGAGAACTATACTTCATCGAAGTCGATGCTAAACACTCGACGAAGTTTCGAAGATCCACTGTTATGAATTGTTTCAGTGTAGCTACGCGTTGTCAGCTTTCTAAACAATTACCCGGCGCACGGTATATGCATCTAAATGGACAATTCCAGTTATTCGACTCGATAAAAGTTTCCAGCTCCTCCGGATCTCTCTTCCCTTCACCGCGACCAGTCTCGGGGAACATTCTTTTACGCGATTTTTCAATTACCGTCCCATCATCGGGGGAAAATTGGAGTCTATTTAAAAGAAAAAGCAAAGGAAATTTCTTCATTTCCGGTTCCCCTGTCCGCCGAAGTCCGTGGCCAATTATACAAAAGTTTTTCGATTTTCCACACAGCACGGGTATCCGTCGTCTCCCTTTGCCATGGCGAACGCATTTCTGTCGCGGACCGGAAAGACTCGAAAACCGTTTGCGGCCGGGACGATCTCGCCTCGTAGTCGGTGAAATTTGAAATCTGGGTTGCACAGGTGTCAGGATAAATTTACGACGATAACGTCAGCGAGAAATTGCTTTTCATTGCTGTAACGTCGCGCCTGCTCGTATTATTGTCACTCATCGATCCGCGTGTACAGCTGTTCGGCCGAAAAATCCGACTGGTTTTAGGGATCGACTTTTCCCGCAGTGAAACGACGGTTATCGGCGTCGGCGTGACGAAATTCTTGTCGATCAGCGAAACAAAGCGCACCAGAAACTAAACACTGGTAAACTCCGAGAAAAATCCCAATTTCGATTGCTATTCTCGTCTCGTTCGAGTAGCCAGATGCTACGAATTTCCTTTCCCAAATTTCCGTTATTAAACTACAATCCCGTCGGTCGACTCGACGGACGGGGTCGGCCCGATAAAAGTGCAACGGGAGTAACAAAAGCTCCTCCGCGAGAGACAATATTCGATTCCATTGGACGTTTCCGCGGCGTGACCCAGCGTGAAATACGAGTCGATTAACGGTGGCGAAGTGGAAAATCTGAGAAATCCCATTGCCGCTAGCAGCTCTCGAACACACGTCGGAACTCTAACAAATAGCCGTACGTATTCGCCCGGAGGTGGTAATATTTCCGGCGGAACGGCCTGGGAGTCGGAGAGAAATATTAAAATTCGCGGACTCTCCGCGTCGGAGTGCTTAGCCGGAAGATGCACGGTGCGATAGCGGAATTACCATAATGCGATTAAAGGGCGGCGAAGTCAGGAGGAATGTGCATCCAATCAGGGGTCGTGGCTATCGGGTTCCGACGAGGCAACTGGGACAGGTTGACGAGAGAGAAAGAGAGAGAGAGGAAAGCGCGTACGCGTGGACGGAACAAGGAGAAGAAGAGTGAAATATCCCGGCCCTCGACGCAAAGAGCGGCCGTAAAACGCAGGTACACACACACACACACACACATGCGACGTACCCCTAACTGCGGGACGGTTTGCTTCCACTTCCGAGTCTCTGTTTCTCTTTGTTTCTCACCCTCTCGGCCCGTCGGCCAACGCGATGGATCCCGAGGCAAAGCACTCGCTCGATCGCGCGGCATTTCGCCGAGTTAAAAGTGCCCTTTCCGCTTGCCACCCCCCGTGCCAGATAATCGACCAACCTTCGGGGGTGGAATTCGTTCGGTTCGGTTTTAGTCCCTCCGTCCTCGCCCCCGAAACTAATTTGCATTCGACCGGTTTTACGCTCGTCCGCTCGCTCGATCACGCGGGATTAGCGAATTCCACGCTTAGATCGTGCTCGAAGCGTCGAGTTAAAGGACGCCCGGATCATGTTTTTCCGACGAGATCGCCGGGATTAGGCTGCGATCCGCGCCAACCGTGCGTCGCGATTTTACGCTTTTCAGCTACTTTCGAGCTGAGTTACTTAGTTAGGATCGTGGTTTCAAGGATTTCGATATTTTGCGCTGACAGGAGAGCTTCTCGTGGCTTTTGTGGACTCCTAGGTTCTCCGTCCTGTGTGTAGATATTATCTGTATCACCGATATTTCGTAATTTATGTTTCGAGGATTTCGATATTTTGCGCTGACAGGAGAGCTTCTCGTGGCTTTTGTGGACTCCTTGGTTCTCCGTCCTGTGTGTAGATATTATCTGTATCACCGATATTTCGTAATTTATCTTTGGTCTCGTTCCTTCGAAGATATACACAGAAGCGAGTAATAAAGAAAAAAATCGCAAATGTTTAATAATCTGTTTCCCATCGTTGTAGAATCGTAAATAACTCGGGACAGGGTTGAAAAGTATGGGAGAAATTGATCCCCAAGTCTATCCGTTAACAGCAAATTGCGAAACGTGCCCGAGTAAAACGTACCGGCTCGTAAAACTTTGTAAAACGACCAATCATTCGGGTGGAAATTTCCATTTAGATCCCTGAGAGTGGAGCAGATGAAAAAAAGTCGACGGGATGGTGGGGAGGGATTGCACGGTTCGGTTGATTTCGAAATTTGAGAATCCATCAGGCGAGGGGGCGCCGCCTGGTGCAAAATTAACGCGGAAGATGCGAGCTGTGCGAGCCGAAATTTGCATCGACGCGAGCGCCTCTCTCCAACTTTTTCCACCATCCCTCGGGACGCCGCGGAACGGGCTGGTTAAGGGATCTCGCGGGTCGAATGCATCCCCCTTTAATGGTCGCGGCGTAATTAGCTGGCTATACAAACGCTGCGCTGTAATTCACCGCGGTTGTGATTACGTCTTCCTCGAAAAGTATCGCCGGGGAAGGAACACAAATTGTTCCGCCTTCTGATATACGGTATCTCTTGAAACAGACGGTGAAATGTTCCGGGTTCTGAAAAATTTTACTCGTAAATCCAGTGGTTAGAGTATCAAACGATCCTCAGATTTTTCGGGGAAACTTTATAAAAACAGCTTTTATAAAAACACGTTGATCAATGCGTCTAGGTGGTCCGGTTCAATTAGGACACCGTGTGTATTATCTATATCATCAACCACGACCGACCATGTAACCGGACATTCGAGGTTTTACTGCTAATATCAATTTATCTACCATTAACTAGCAAATAAATGTACATAATGCACGCGGATCATTATAATCATTCGCCAACGATATCCGATTTTCACACTAGACGGTATTACCACGCGATGTCCATAACCTAATCAATATAGCCCTATGCTAATTGAAATTGCTCGGATTGTTAATAAAACTTGTCGCGCGCGTTATAATCATCCGCTAATAAGTAATATCGGATATTCACGTTAGATCGTGTTACCTTCCAGCCACTTTCCAAATTCTATTAGAACAATTACATCTGTCCATACAAATGATCGCAGTACCTCGTCGATAAAGCTTTCCTTTCTTTAAAACCAATTACCGGTGTTTTCCATGGAACGATTCGCAATGAAATTTCCGACTAATCGAGGAATAAATCAACAGCGTGAAATCAAACGGATCTCGCGACAGGCAGCGGTGCGAAACGAGAAAAATCGCGTTTCGCGAGGCCGCAACGGCTACTTGGAATTGCCAGTTGCACTGTTAATAATTACACAACAGCTCCGATTGATCGGCGCCGCGGTAAAAATTGTAAATAGAGAATTCAGCCGGGTAACCAGAGTGGCTGGATTCCGCTGGATTCCGCGCGCGGCCTCGACTCTGTTAGGGAAAACGATCGCCATCGGCGGGTTGTCACCGCAAACAGTGTCTCGCGTTTCTACGAGCAGTGGGTCCGGGTCGCGGAAATTTCCCGATACCCGAATGATATCGCTTGTTTTCGTAATACGTCGCTTATTTCGGCACGCTCGCGCGAAACGGACGGCGCGAAACACGGAACACGCGGAGATGATCGGCGGGATGACGGAGAAAAACGCGGCAGCGACTGCGAGGTTAACGGGGTACGGGTCGGATTGAAAGTGGGTTGGAAATGGGTTGGAAATGGGTTGAAAAAGGGGGAAGGGAATTTTCATCGGGAGTGGAAGAGGCGGAGGGCAACCACAACCGCGCCTATGTCGGTTTTCGGCCGCCCGGATGCGAGAGAGTATCATTCCGCTCTTTTTTTCACCCCTCTGTATTTTTTCCGCTATTTTTCCTCTTCCCCGTCCCGTATTCCGTAGCAACGACAGCGGATATTTGCGTTGCTGTTATCGAACAGCGTTGCTTTCGAAGGAATTTGTTTCGCCGGATACCGTTCGATGTCGATCATAATTCTGCAGTTTTAATGAGCGCCCGTGGTTCCACGCTGTGACGCGTTGGTTTTCGGGGTGATTGATGACGCTAGGATCTAGGTCAGTAGAATCTTATTCTTGGTTCGCTTCTTGCTTTCGTGCTTATTGCTTCACGGCTTGCATCGACTGTTTGCTTCTTCATACTTTCTACATTTAGTCGACTGTTATTTATTATCGCTTATTAACGTAAAATAACGTTTATAACGTTACGAGAGACAGTTTCGAACCACTCGCAATTGTCGGAAATTAGAAATTACACTGAGATACTCCTGCGTCTGACCGAAGACCGAGTCGTATCACTGCGGATAATTTTCATCGGTTGAATTTCAATCGTGTTACTGATTTTTTATTATACTTTTTTCATGCAATCTCTGTGCTGACGATATTCTGTCTTATCGATATTCGTAATTCATCGAAATGGCCGCCAGATTCGCGGAACGGAGAGAGGATCAGTCGGTTTTTGACAAATTCGTCTCGCGGCGAGTACTCGACTCAGCTGCGGATCGGTGCGAGTAAAAAGTTGGACCCTTTGTAGCTGCATCGATAGCGGAGAAACGGCTCGTNCGCGAAGTTACGAATAGATAAGTCATTTCCCTGGCTTAAATATCGCGTTAGACTCTCGTTACACGAGACACCGGCTGCTTCTATGGTCACCCCTGTGTCATTCTCACGTATCCTTCGTGATTCATGGTTTAATGATCGCGATGGTACCTTGGTACACCCCTGTCCTGCCGGTATTTAAATCCCGCGAGTCTCTTCATTAGCAACTGTAACCTGGAAGTATGCTTGAAAGACAAATCGCGTAGCGGAAACATATTCGAGGGATACACACCCTTATTACGGGGGTATGAATATTAAAAAATTGCTAACAACCGACGGGACACCATTTCGAGGTGCCTCGTGCATAATTCATGTTTGCTTGGGGCTCGGCCGCGACTAAGATAAAACAGCGAAATCCCTAAGTGAAAGAAATAATTTAACGGAGTCCGTGGCATACTTTAACGCTAGATCGTGAATCAGATACACGATTCAGCGAACGAGATGCGTTAATAAAATTCTCATTTGAAACTTTGCAACGTTGCAACGCTCCGCGACACAATGGCGACGCGTCTCCAGTAACCATCCCCTATTTGCACGCCTTGCTTGTCCGTCTCGTTTCGAATTTCCTCGGGACGACGCTAAACGGCGGGTCATTCGTTTATCGAAAACGGGCCAGGTTTACACCGGAAGTGACTCGTTTATCCATCGGTGGTCCATTTGCGCTTTACAGGGCTGTTTGAAGGAGTCACTGCCGCGTCTGTCCGGTCAAACGCGTTGGGAAAAATTGCAAATAGGGGCGGCAGAATGCCGGAACGGCGGCGACCGGCGATATATAGCAGCCCGAATAGTCGGAAATACTCGCGATACGTGCCACCGTCCCCGGGGGTTGCCACCCCTTCCCTTTACAGGCCGCGACACTTCGTTCTATTTCTATTTCCTAGCCGGCGTTCGTTTAATTTTATTTGTTGCCCCGTGCCTCGTTGCGAGCTTTGAACGTTTTTAAATCGTCCATCCTCGCGTCCGTTCGCTGCGCCCTCCTCGTTACCACCCTCTTCGTTACCAGGTAATAAGTCGGGACTTTGCGGAAGGAATTTTAACGCCCTTAGTAGCGCTGAATTGCTTATTATTCCTTTGCAAGTTTACGAGTTATAAACTACACCATGCAGAATCATCCCTCTTTATCGCTTCCTCTACTCCCCTTTCCTCTACACCCCTTGCGAATTTTTATCGCGTCTCATCCAATCGCATGCCTCTTTACTCTGTTAGTTTTTTCATAACACACGCGTCATTGACACCCCCGAAATATCATTAAAACCGTAATGGTATTTAATTCTTCAAACGTAGCGTATTCTTTATTTATTCTTTATTCTTTATTTCATGGAAAAAATGTCGTGAACGTATTTTATGACAGAATATGACGTTTTTAAATGGACATACAGTCAGAATTGACCTGTCTGTTTGGGACCACATAGGTGAAAGACGACTGCAGAAAACGGGAAACAAAAGACAAGACGCAGGAGAAGGATATCACCACATCACTGGGATGTAGAGTTTATTTCTAGTTTTTTATCGAGCGTATCAATAAAAAGAATTCATGGTGTAGTACTATTTCGAGGCAAGTTTATAGACGAAGTCAGACGTCGTGCTTGAAGAGTTAAATCACAGGATTTCCATGATCGCCGGGAATAAAGCGCGAGAAAAAGCACGGTTCATTCTAGTTGATGCTCCTCGGGCTCCTATAATTCCATCGCCATCCAGCTGATAGGAATTTTCGACACGAACCCTCGCGGAGGCGAGTCGCAGAAACAGGGAAAGAAGACGCGTAATGAAGGCCGGGGAGTTTTCACGAGCTCGAGGGCGGACGACGGCATGCTTTCGCGTCTGCTTAAGAAACTCTCCTTGATGATTCGAGTGAAATTACCCTCGAAGTTGCCGGCGGCCGCGTCGGGCACGTTTCCCGCGGTTATTTTCCTTCGGAGACGCGCCCTCGGATACGTTCGTCCCTCGGATTTCGCCTACAATTTTATCCGAGTTAATTTCCTCCGTGGCTCTCTCCCTCCTCTCCTCTCCTCCGCCTCTTCCTTTCTCCTCTCCTTCGTTTTGTCCCTCACGAGGAGGAAAAAAAAGTCCGGCCGCGTCTCACGGCGTAATAAAACGCGGAACCACTGAATACGAAATGCAACGCTAGATCCACGGAGATTTGTCTTCCGAGCTTTCCTTCTTCTACCCCGGTTGTTGACTCTGCCGGGAATCATGGTATCGCGATTAACCCCTCGAACACGGGACCCAGAGTCGGTTTTTGCCCGAGGAAATACGCGGCGACAGATGGCGGCCCGTTAACGAACCCGGTAGATCATCCGTGTTTGACAGAAGGACGGCTGGAAAAACGGCCTCAGACCAGGCCACGTGGACGTTTCTTGTCTCCAAGCTGCCGGCTTCTTGTTATTACACGATTTTACGACGACGTTTCAAGAAGCAGCCGCGTAATTATTTCGGTAACCGGTGGTCCAGCGAATTTTTGAGGCTGGATCAAGGGCGCGCAAAAAGAAAGGGGGAAGAAGACGAGTCTGAATTGTTGAAATTACTTAAAGAAAATAATACCGTGTGGTATACAAGGAAGTAACTGTATTCAGTAATATCGTAAAGAGGTATTGGGGATGAAACAATTTACTAATGCGAAGAATAACACTTAATGGTGTTTAAAACTGTAGTGTCCTATTCCTGACTGACACGACCGCCAAAATAGCAAGTCCTTTTAAACTAGAGTCCCGAATGTCATTGGGGTCTAAAAGGGTCTCCTATTGGCCTACGGCCAATTTACAACTACAACTTCCTTTCTAATCACAATCATATAGATCTACGCATCCGCACAACGTATCCAAGATTTTTCTATGCTCTTGTAACACAGTCCAAGTAATATCCAACATGGCGCACTACAAAATAACCGCCCAAGGGCCCCCATGACGCAGTCTACATCAATACCCCTTGTATCGACTAAAATTTTATTATATAAACAACCCAGTCTACTCGATAATGTTATTCAAACCTTGTCCGTCAAACCGGTTCTACTAAACTTAGGGTTCCCTAAGGCCTATCTCATCTCGGCCAGGAAATCCTGATTAGACATTTTCAGTCTTGCAAACAGAGAAGATCCCTTTCCATTTCGTTTTTCTCCCCAACAGATAACCTAATTGTATTTTTTCACAGCTAGCTGCACATTTCAGCCGCATAAAAAAAGAAGAAACGACTTTCCAAACAACTTAATAATTTTCGAAATCGTGTAATTGCCTGTATATTCAAAACGAACGAGTAACTCTGGTCATCGAGTTCAGCATGGCGAATGTAAAATCTCGAAATATCCAAGTATTTGCTATCGCGCGGCGCATAAAACAACGGCGCGTTTCATTCGGAAAGGAGTTATTGCCGCTTGATAGCGCGCAACTTTTGCGAAGCACATTTTTTAATACCAACGGATATTTCAGTCGAAGAAAAGTTATCGCCGCGTGTCCTTTATCCGGTCGGGGGCCAGAGGAAGACACTCGCGGAAGAGAGCTTTGTATCCCATTTGCGTTTTCGATCGCGCGTTCATCGACACGCCGAAATATTCGCGCCGGAAGTTTATCGGCCCTTCGGGTATCGCGGCCACCCAACCCGGGTCTTTTCATACACGGGCGTAAANTTTGCTATCGCGCGGCGCATAAAACAACGGCGCGTTTCATTCGGAAAGGAGTTATTGCCGCTTGATAGCGTCGTATCTTGGCGACGCATGACGGACCAACCTAAATAATCCGCCTGTGTACCCGGTCGTTATTAAATAAACTTCCGCGCCGCGGTGCCAATATTTTCAACCATCCCTCGCGTTATTGCTACTCCTTTCTAGCCACCCTCTTTTGCGAAGTTTAACCACCGGCCGGTGTAAAACCGCTCGAACGGCTGATAAATCCGGTCAATCAGACCGGTGTACCTGGTTTGATAAAGAATTTCACCCGTGTTTCATCCGATATCGGCGCCGGCGAGTTACGCGGGATTAATTAAGAACCGCGGCCTGTGCATTGCTTCGCCCGGAATTTAATAGGAAGAGCGTATTTACGTTTTTACGTTTCCACCGGTGCCCATCCGCTTTCCACGAGTCTGCTATCCGTCGTTGGTCGACAGTGGACCGACAGCTGGCCAGGGTAGAATTTCCGGGAAACGGCATCGCTGACTGCGTGAGTCGACTGGGTTCGCGAGGGAGCATTAACGACGCCGTGGGGGGTGGGTTCGTTCACCCGGGAATTAATTAACGAGATCCCGTGCGCGACGTAATGAAGACTCGACTGGAGGAGAGCCGGCGTAAATAGTGGAGCAATTAACGAAACGCTTATCTCCGCTCGCGAGGAGACAAGGAGAGGAGGGTGGAGGCCGGGGAAAGGAAGAGAAAGTGGAGAAACGGCACGAGGCAGAGGCCTGTGGCGTGCGTGCCTCTTTCACTCGTCTTTAGAGCTAGTTTCGCCGCTGCTTCTCCCGAACGCGTCACGGGAAAACACCCCGAGCTTTCCTCTCTCTCTCTCTCTCTTTCTTTCTCTCCGACCAGCCACCCCTTCGCTGTTCCTACCCTTAACGCATCGCTGCGTCTGCTCCGAACGCGAGCCGCGCAAGGATCGCAGTCCACGCGTGTAACGAGCTCCCGAAGAGGATCTATCTCGCGATACTTTCCTCGGGGTCTTTCCAGCCCGGCTGGATCAGCTGGCTTCGATCGAGGCAATACGTATCGCCGAATGGGGCATTATAATTCAGTTCGAGGGGGAAATACGATAATAACGAGTGAAACGAGGCATTCGGTAAAGCGGAGGAAACGCCGCGATTTTCTTCCGTGAAATAAGGTTATTTTTCCGGAGGAATTCGTTGAAATAACAATTTTTATTCGCTTCCTCTCCAGCTTCTCGGGTATCGATACTCTGCTCTGTATCGATTTCTTTAGCGCGGTCTTCGCGTTTTCCTGTATATTTATTTCGCCAAAGACGATATACCATGGATCGGCAGCCTGTCGAAATAAATGCAGAAGGAACCGGGAATTTTTTATCAACCCCGAAATGTTTTTCGGACCAGTCGAACATCTCGAAAATATTTTCTCTTCCATATTTCTCGCCGTATTTACACTCGAATAAACAAATACGAGCTGTCCGTAAAAAATGAAACGTCCCGTACATATTCGATCACGGTTCGATGGAAATGCGATAAAGGTGGCTGTTTACCGCTGCCTGGAACAATTTCGAGTCCTCGAATTTAATAAAGAGTCGCGACCCGTGGAAATTGTACCGGAGTTCGACAGGCGCGCGGTGACGATCGCGACGCCCGATTCCGCTCGTAAAACTCCCGGCCAGTCCGCTTCGGCGGCATGATTTAGCGCGCTGGTAATTCTCCCGAGACGCCGGGGAAAATTTTTTCTTCCTCGTTCCGCGACAGAATTTATCGCGCTGTAACTTACGGGAAGTAATGCGCGTTAAAGACGCTCCC